>OX387253.1:490000-500000 GCA_947562095.1 Branchellion lobata | reverse complement strand
GAGGAGGAGATTATTGGAAGGAGAGGAGATTATTGGAAGGGGAGGAGATTATTGGAATGGGAGGAGATTATTGGAAGGGGGAGGAGATTATTGGAAGGGGAGGAGATTATTGAAAGGGGGAGGAGATTATTGGAAGGGGGAGGAGATTATTGGAAGGGGAGGAGATTATTGGAAGGGGAGGAGATTATTGGAAGGGGAGGAGATTATTGGAAGGGGGAGGAGATTATTGGAAGGGGAGGAGATTATTGGAAGGGGAGGAAATTATTGGAAGGGGAGGAGATTATTGGAAGGGGAGGAGATTATTGGAAGGGGAGGAAATTATTGGAAGGGGAGGAGATTATTGGAAGGGGAGGAGATTATTGGAAGGGGGAGGAGATTATTGGAAGGGGAGGAGATTATTGGAAGGAGAGGAGATTATTGGAAAGGGAGGAGATTATTGGAAGGGGAGGAGATTATTGGAAGGGGAGGAAATTATTGGAAGGGGAGGAGATTATTGGAAGGGGAGGTGATTATTGGAAGGGGAGGAGATTATTGGAAGGGGAGGAGATTATTGGAAGGGGAGGAGATTATTGGAAGGGGAGGAGATTATTGGAAGGGGAGGAGATTATTGGAAGGGGAGGAGATTATTGGAAGGGGAGGAGATTATTGGAAGGGGAGGAGATTATTGGAAGGGGAGAAGATTATTGGAAGGGGAGGAGATTATTGGAAGGGGAGGAGATTATTGGAAGGGGAGGAGATTATTGGAAGGGGAGGAGATTATTGGAAGGGGAGGAGATTATTGGAAGGGGAGGAGATTATTGGAAGGGGAGGAGATTATTGGAAGGGGAGGAGATTATTGGAAGGGGAGGAGATTATTGGAAGGGGAGGAGATTATTGGAAGGGGAGGAGATTATTGGAAGGGGAGGAGATTAATGGAAGGGGAGGAGATTATTGGAAGGGGAGGAGATTATTGGAAGGGGGAGGAGATTATTGGAAGGGGAGGAGATTATTGGAAGGGGAGGAGATTATTGGAAGGGGAGGAGATTATTGGAAGGGGAGGAGATTATTGGAAGGGGAGGAGATTATTGGAAAGGGGGGAGATTATTGGAAGGGGAGGAGATTATTGGAAGGGGAGAAGATTATTGGAAGGGGAGGAGATTATTGGAAGGGGAGGAGATTATTGGAAGGGGGGAGATTATTGGAAGGGGAGGAGATTATTGGAAGGGGAGGAGATTATTGGAAGGGGAGGAGATTATTGGAAGGGCAGGAGATTATTGAAAGGGGGGAGATTATTGGAAGGGGAGGAGATTATTGGAAGGGGAGGAGATTATTGGAAGGGGAGGAGATTATTGGAAGGGGAGGAGATTATTGGAAGGGGAGGAGATTATTGGAAGGGGAGGAGATTATTGGAAGGGCAGGAGATTATTGGAAGGGGAGGAGATTATTGGAAGGGGGAAGGATTATTGGAAAGGGGGGAGATTATTGGAAGGGGAGGAGATTATTGGAAGGGGAGAAGATTATTGGAAGGGGAGGAGATTATTGGAAAAGGAGGAGATTATTGGAAGGGGAGGAGATTATTGGAAGGGGAGGAGATTATTGGAAGGGGAGGAGACTATTGGAAGGGGAGGAGATTATTGGAAGGGGAGGAGATTATTGGAAGGGGAGGAGATTATTGGAAGGGGAGGAGATTATTGGAAGGGGAGGAGATTATTGGAAGGGGAGGAGATTATTGAAAGGGGAGGAGATTATTGGAAAAGGAGGAGATTATTGGAAGGGGAGGAGATTATTGGAAGGGGAGGAGATTATTGGAAGGGGAGGAGATTATTGGAAGGGGAGGAGATTATTGGAAGGGGAGGAGATTATTGGAAGGGGAGGAGATTATTGGAAGGGGAGGAGATTATTGGAAGGGGAGGAGATTATTGGAAGGGGGGGAGATTATTGGAAGGTTAGGAGATTATTGGAAGGGGAGGAGATTATTGGAAGGGGAGGAGATTATTGGAAGGGGAGGAGATTATTGGAAGGGGAGGAGATTATTGGAAGGGGAGGAGATTATTGGAAGGGGAGGAGATTATTGGAAGGGGAGGAGATTATTGGAAAGGGAGGAGATTATTGGAAGGAGAGGAGATTATTGGAAGGGGAGGAGATTATTGGAAGGGGAGGAGATTATTGGAAGGGGAGGAGATTTTTGGAAGGGGAAGAGATTATTGGAAGGGGAGGAGATTTTTGGAAGGGGAGGCGATTATTGGAAGAGGAGGAGATTATTGGAAGGAGAGGAGATTATTGGAAGGGGAGGAGATTATTGGAATGGGAGGAGATTATTGGAAGGGGGAGGAGATTATTGGAAGGGGAGGAGATTATTGAAAGGGGGAGGAGATTATTGGAAGGGGGAGGAGATTATTGGAAGGGGAGGAGATTATTGGAAGGGGAGGAGATTATTGGAAGGGGAGGAGATTATTGGAAGGGGGGAGATTATTGGAAGGGGAGGAGATTATTGGAAGGGGAGGAGATTATTGGAAGGGGAGGAGATTATTGGAAGGGGAGGAGATTATTGGAAGGGGGGGAGATTATGTGAGATGGGATTATGAGGAGGGTGTATGGGGAGGTGCTCGTGAATTAGTGGTAGGAAGAAAACTTGAAGGAGAAGAGGTGAAATGGTTTGGGTGGAGGTGATCTAAGCTGAGCTGCTCATGATCAGAATCGAATGATTTGTATCAGAAGCGTGTCTTGTGGGTTCTTTGTTCAAATGTATGTAAGTAAGGGCTGTTTGTGTGGACGATATTTGGGAAGGTTCTAGAAACATTTTGGGAGATGTTGGAAAGGGAGGTTAGAAGAGGAGGTGAAAGAGGGAGGTGAAAGAGGGAGGTGAGAGAGGGAGGTGAGAGAGGGAGGTGAGAGAGGGAGGTGAGAGAGGGAGGTGAGAGAGGGAGGTGAGAGAGGGAGGTGAGAGAGGGAGATGAGAGAGGGAGGTGAGAGAGGGAGGTGAAAGAGGGAGGTGAGAGAGGGAGATGAGAGAGGGAGGTTAGAAGGGGAGGTGAAAGAGGGAGGTCAGAGAGGGAGGTGAGAGAGGGAGGTGGAAGAGGGAGGTGAGAGAGGGAGGTGAGAGAGGGAGGTGAAAGAGGGAGGTGAGAGAGGGAGGTGAAAGAGGGAGGTGAGAGAGGGAGGTGAGAGAGGGAGGTGAGAGAGGGAGGTGAGAGAGGGAGGTGAGAGAGGGAGGTGAGAGAGGGAGGTGAGAGAGGGAGGTGAGAGAGGGAGGTGAGAGAGGGAGGATGAGAGAGGGAGGTGAGAGAGGGAGGTGAGAGAGGGAGGTGAGAGAGGGAGGTGAGAGAGGGAGGTGAGAGAGGGAGGTGAGAGAGGGAGGTGAGAGAGGGAGGTGAGAGAGGGAGGTGAGAGAGGGAGGTGAGAAAGGGAGGTGAGAGAGGGAGGTGAGAGAGGGAGGATGAGAGAGGGAGGTGAGAGAGGGAGGTGAGAGAGGGAGGTGAAAGAGGGAGGTGAGAGAGGGAGGTGAGAGAGGGAGGTGAGAGAGGGAGGTGAGAGAGGGAGGTGAGAGAGGGAGGTGAGAGAGGGAGGTGAGAGAGGGAGGTGAGAGAGGGAGGTGAGAGAGGGAGGATGAGAGAGGGAGGTGAGAGAGGGAGGTGAGAGAGGGAGGTGAGAGAGGGAGGTGAGAGAGGGAGGTGAGAGAGGGAGGTGAGAGAGGGAGGTGAGAGAGGGAGGTGAGAGAGGGAGGTGAGAGAGAGAGGTGAGAGAGGGAGGTGAAAGAGGGAGGTGAGAGAGGGAGGTGAGAGAGGGAGGTGAGAGAGGGAGGTGAGAGAGGAAGGTGAGAGAGGGAGGTGAGAGAGGGAGGTGAGAGAGGGAGGTGAGAGAGGGAGGTGAGAGAGGGAGGATGAGAGAAGGAAGTGAGAGAGGGAGGTGAGAGAGGGAGGATGAGAGAGGGAGGTGAGAGAGGGAGGTGAGAGAGGGAGGTGAGAAAGGGAGGTGAGAGAGGGAGGTGAAAGAGGGAGGTGAGAGAGGGAGGTGAAAGAGGGAGGTGAAAGAGGGAGGTGAGAGAGGGAGGTGAAAGAGGGATGTGAGAGAGGGAGGTGAGAGAGGGAGATGAGAGAGGGAGGTGAGAGAGGGAGGTGAAAGGGGGAGGATGAGAAAGGGAGGTGAAAGAGGGAGGTGAGAGAGGGAGGTGAGAGAGGGAGGTGAAAGAGGGAGGTGAGAGAGGGAGGTGAGAGAGGGAGGTGAAAAAGGGAGGTGAGAGAAGGAGGTGAGAGAGGGAGGTGAAAGAGGGAGGTGAGAGAAGGAGGTGAGAGAGGGAGGTGAGAGAGGGAGGATGAGAGAAGGAGGTGAGAGAGGGAGGTGAGAGAGGGAGGATGAGAGAGGGAGGATGAGAGAGGGAGGATGAGAGAGGGAGGTGAGAGAGGGAGGTGAGAAAGGGAGGTGAGAGAGGGAGGTGAAAGAGGGAGGATGAGAAAGGGAGGTGAAAGAGGGAGGTGAGAGAGGGAGGTGAGAGAGGGAGGTGAAAGAGGGAGGTGAGAGAGGGAGGTGAGAGAGGGAGGTGAAAGAGGGAGGTGATAGAGGGAGGTGAGAGAGGGAGGTGAGAGAGGGAGGTGAAAGAGGGAGGTGAGAGAGGGAGGTGAGAGAGGGAGGTGAAAAAGGGAGGTGAGAGAGGGAGGTGAGAGAGGGAGGTGAAAGAGGGAGGTGAGAGAAGGAGGTGAGAGAGGGAGGTGAGAGAGGGAGGTGAGAGAGGGAGGTGAGAGAGGGAGGTGAGAGAGGGAGGTGAAAGAGGGAGGTGAGAGAGGGAGGTGAAAGAGGGAGGATGAGAGAGGGAGGTGAGAGAGGGAGGTGAGAGAGGGAGGTGAGAGAGGGAGGTGAAAGAGGGTGGTGAGAGAGGGAGGTGAGAGAGGGAGGTGAAAGAGGGAGGTGAGAGAGGGAGGTGAGAGAGGGAGGTGAGAGAGGGAGGTGAGAGAGGGAGGTGAGAGAGGGAGGTGAGAGAGGGAGGTGAAAGAGGGAGGATGAGAAAGGGAGGTGAAAGAGGGAGGTGAGAGAGGGAGGTGAGAGAGGGAGGTGAAAGAGGGAGGTGAGAGAGGGAGGTGAGAGAGGGAGGTGAAAGAGGGAGGTGAGAGAGGGAGGTGAGAGAGGGAGGTGAGAGAGGGAGGTGAGAGAGGGAGGTGAGAGAAGGAGGTAAGAGAGGGAGGTGAGAGAGGGAGGTGAGAAAGGGAGGTGAGAGAGGGAGGTGAAAGAGGGAGGTGAGAGAGGGAGGTAAGAGAAGGAGGTGAGAGAGGGAGGTGAGAGTGGGAGGTGAGAGAGGGAGGTGAGAGAGGGAGGTGAGAGAGGGAGGTGAGAGAGGGAGGTGAGAGAGGGAGGTGAGAGAGGGAGGTGAGAGAGGGAGGTGAGAGAGGGAGGTGAGAGAGGGAGGTGAGAGAGGGAAGTGAGAGAGGGAGGTGAGAAAGGGAGGTGAGAGAGGGAAGTGAGAGAGGGAGGTGAGAGAGGGAGGTGAGAGAGGGAGGTGAGAGAGGGAGGTGAGAGAGGGAGGTGAGAGAGGGAGGTGAGAGAGGGAGGTGAGAGAGGGAGGTGAGAGAGGGAGGTGAGAGAAGGAGGTGAGAGAGGGAGGTGAGAGAGGGAGGTGAGAGAGGGAGGTGAGAGAGGGAGGTGAAAGAGGGAGGTGAGAGAGGGAGGTGAGAGAGGGAGGTGAGAGAGGGAGGTGAGAGAGGGAGGTGAGAGAGGGAGGTGAGAGGGAAGATTTCTGTTAGAGACGCTTGTGACACGGCGCCAAGACAGGCGAAAAATTGGTGTTTTAAGAGGCATTTGTTGCCGTCGTTGTTTTGTTGTTGTTGTTGTTGTTGTTGTTGTTGTTGTTGTTGTTGTTTATCTTAAGCGCCTGAGAATAGTCCTCAGATGCGCTAAAGCTGGTTGTGGAAGGCGCACAAGTTCATCATAGTGTTGTTGAATGTGTGATTATTATTATTATTTTTATTTTTATTTTTATTATTACTACTATTATTATTATTTTTATTATTATTATTATTTTTATTTTTATCATTATTATTATTATTATTATTATTATTATTATTATTATTATTATTATTACTACCACCATTATTATAATAATTATAATTATAATAATAACAATAATAACAACAACAATAATTATTATTATTACCACTATTATTACTATTATTATTATTATTATTATTATTATTATTATTATTATTATTATTATTATTATTATTATTATTATTATTATTTATATTATTATTATTATTATTATTATTATTATTATTATTATTATTATTATTATTATTATTATTATTATTATTATTATTATTATTATTATTATTATTATTATTATTATTATTATTATTATTATTATTATTATTATTATTATTATTATTATTATTATTATTATTATTATTATTATTATTATTATTATTATTATTATTATTATTATTATTATTATTATTATTATTATTATTATTATTATTATTATTATTATTATTATTATTATTATTATTATTATTATTATTATTATTATTATTATTATTATTATTATTATTATTATTATTATTATTATTATTATTATCATCATTTTTATTACTATTATTATTGTTATTATTATTATTATTATTATTATTATTATTGGTTGTGTGTTTGCCATTAGTGTTGTTGGAGGTTAAGATGTTATGGTTACAGACGTGGCAGCACCAATTTACGTGTGGTGCATAGCGGGAGACATTAGCACATTTCCTGTGGGAGATGCCACCGCAACTATGACACCTGATGGCAATGCTGTTTAGTCTCATTTTCGTATTGCAGACACAGCATTGTTTATTTGTTCCCATCGCCAGCGTGATTGTTGTGGTTGAAGTCGCGAGTCCAGCGCAGGGCCCGCAGATGAAGCCTTGAGTTCTCTTTTTGTTTCGAGTAAGGCCAGAGCAAGTCCTGTGGTATGGCTGGCTGCAGCTTGAACAGGTGATGGGGGTGATGTCACGTCTGATTGTCTTAGTGCATCCTCGGTACACTGGTCCGGGATTTACCTCGACGTCGCCCGCCCTCAAAAGGAGAGACCGGAGGTACAGGGCGGGATGTGCACCTTCGGCTATTGAAAAAGGGGAGGTGGGAATGAAGGGGGTTTGTAGTTTGCGCCTTCCACAGCACAGCTTGGTCGATGGGTTGGTTGGGTTCGAATGTCGCCACTTGGCGGCATCTCGTTGGACACCACGTGAAGGTCCCAACTCTTGTCCAACTGTTGTTGTTGTTGTTGTTTCTGGTATTTTGTGTTGTTTTTGTCGTTTTTGTAGTAGAAGTTGTTGTTGTTCTTGTGTTGTTATTGGTTTTGTTGTTGTTGGTTTTGTCGTTGTTAGTGTTTTTGGTGTAGTTTTTGTTATTCTTGTTGTAGTTGTTGTTTTTGGTTCAGTTGTTGTTAATGGTTTGTTATTGGTGGCTTTCTTGTTTTTTGTTAGTTTTAAAGTTTTTTTATTGTTTTTTTTGGTGTTGGTGCTTTTGTTGTTGTTGTTGTTGTTGTTGTTGATATTTTGTAGTTGGTGCTATCTTCTATTTGTTGACGATGTTTTGTTGTTGTTTTTTTATTCATGTTGGTCATTTTTTGTTTGTTCCGTGATTGCTTTTGTATGTTGAAACAGATTTTCATGTTTTGATCGTTTCTGCGTTTGTTGTGGCTCTTGTTATGTCCTTGTGCTTTCAACTCTCTTCAACTTTTCTCGGCATATCAATAAGCCGAGGTTTTGTCTGATTGTTGTTGAGACTTCACAAGTCTTCATCGTTGTCTGGTTGTTGTTGAGACTTCACAAGTCTTCATCGTTGTCTGGTTGTTGTTGAGACTTCACAAGTCTTCATCGTTGTCTGGTTGTTGTTGAGACTTCACAAGACTTCATCGTTGTCTGGTTGTTGTTGAGACTTCACAAGTCTTCATCGTTGTCTGGTTGTTGTTGAGACTTCACAAGTCTTCATCGTTGTCTGGTTGTTGTTGAGACTTCACAAGACTTCATCGTTGTCTGGTTGTTGTTGAGACTTCACAAGTCTTCATCGTTGTCTGGTTGTTGTTGAGACTTCACAAGACTTCATCGTTGTCTGGTTGTTGTTGAGACTTCACAAGTCTTCATCGTTGTCTGGTTGTTGTTGTTGTTGAGAGTTCAAGTGTACGTTTGTTGTTTGTTGTTGTTGTTGAGAGTTCAAGTGTATGTTTGTTGTTTGTTTGTTGTTGTTGAGAGTTCAAGTGTATGTTTGTTGTTTGTTTGTTGTTGTTGAGAGTTCAAGTTTATGTTTGTTGTTTGTTTGTTGTTGTTGAGAGTTCAAGTGTATGTTTGTTGTTGTTGTTGTTGAGAGTTCAATTGTATGTTTGTTGTTTGTTTGTTGTTGTTGTTGTTGAGAGTTCAAGTGTATGTTTGTTGTTTGGTTTTTGTTGTTGAGAGTTCAAGTGTATGTTTGTTGTTTGGTTTTTGTTGTTGTTGAGAGTTCAAGTGTATGTTTGTTGTTTGTTTGTTGTTGAGAGTTCAAGTGTATGTTTGTTGTTTGTTTGTTGTTGTTGAGAGTTCAAGTGTATGTTTGTTGTTTGGTTGTTGTTGAGAGTTCAAGTGTATGTTAGTTGTTTGGTTGTTGTTGAGAGTTCAAGTGTATGTTTGTTGTTTGGTTGTTGTTGTTGTTGAGAGTTCAAGTGTATGTTTGTTGTTTGGTTTTTGTTGTTGAGAGTTCAAGTGTATGTTTGTTGTTGTTGTTTTGGAGAGTTCAAGTGTATGTTTGTTGTTTGGTTTTTGTTGTTGAGAGTTCAAGTAAATGTTTGTTGTTTGGTTGTTGTTGAAAGTTCAAGTGTATGTTTGTTGTTTGGTTTTTGTTGTTGAGAGTTCAAGTGTATGTTTGTTGTTTGGTTGTTGTTGTTGTTGAGAGTTCAAGTGTATGTTTGTTGTTTGGTTGTTGTTGTTGTTGAGAGTTCAAGTGTATGTTTGTTGTTTGGTTGTTGTTGAGAGTTCAAGTGTATGTTTGTTGTTGTTGTTGTTGAGAGTTCAAGTGTATGTTTGTTGTTGGGTTGTTGTTGAGAGTTCAAGTGTATGTTTGTTGTTTGGTTGTTGTTGTTGTTGTTGAAAGTTCAAGTGTATGTTTGTTGTTTGGTTGTTGTTGAGAGTTCAAGTGTATGTTTGTTGTTTGGTTGTTGTTGTTGTTGTTGAGAGTTCAAGTGTATGTTTGTTGTTTGGTTGTTGTTGTTGTTGAGAGTTCAAGTGTATGTTTGTTGTTTGGTTGTTGTTGAGAGTTCAAGTGTATGTTTGTTGTTTGTTTGTTGTTGAGAGTTCAAGTGTATGTTTGTTGTTTGTTTGTTGTTGTTGAGAGTTCAAGTGTATGTTTGTTGTTTGGTTGTTGTTGAGAGTTCAAGTGTATGTTAGTTGTTTGGTTGTTGTTGAGAGTTCAAGTGTATGTTTGTTGTTTGGTTGTTGTTGTTGTTGAGAGTTCAAGTGTATGTTTGTTGTTTGGTTTTTGTTGTTGAGAGTTCAAGTGTATGTTTGTTGTTTGGTTGTTGTTGTTGTTGAGAGTTCAAGTGTATGTTTGTTGTTGTTGTTGTTGAGAGTTCAAGTGTATGTTTGTTGTTTGGTTGTTGTTGTTGTTGAGAGTTCAAGTGTATGTTTGTTGTTTGGTTGTTGTTGAGAGTTCAAGTGTATGTTTGTTGTTGTTGTTGTTGAGAGTTCAAGTGTATGTTTGTTGTTGGGTTGTTGTTGAGAGTTCAAGTGTATGTTTGTTGTTTGGTTGTTGTTGTTGTTGTTGAGAGTTCAAGTGTATGTTTGTTGTTTGGTTGTTGTTGAGAGTTCAAGTGTATGTTTGTTGTTTGGTTGTTGTTGTTGTTGAGAGTTCAAGTGTATGTTTGTTGTTTGGTTGTTGTTTAGAGTTCAAGTGTATGTTTGTTGTTTGGTTTTTGTTGTTGAGAGTTCAAGTGTATGTTTGTTGTTTGGTTGTTGTTGAGAGTTCAAGTGTATGTTTGTTGTTGTTGTTGTTGAGAGTTCAAGTGTATGTTTGTTGTTGGGTTGTTGTTGAGAGT
>OX387253.1:470000-475000 GCA_947562095.1 Branchellion lobata | reverse complement strand
TCATTCATCAAATTTAACCTTTTAATTAATTTT
Source organism: Branchellion lobata (assembly GCA_947562095.1). NCBI lineage: Eukaryota > Metazoa > Annelida > Clitellata > Hirudinida > Piscicolidae > Branchellion > Branchellion lobata. The sequence goes on along the minus strand of OX387253.1, from coordinate 474,967 downwards.
TTTACAATTTTTTTAATTGATTTTTTGTTTTAAATTAATATTTCCTTGTGTTTAATATTTTTTCTCTCGCGATTTGTTCATTTCGTAGGTTCAATGCCGACTTTTATGACTGATAACATTCTGTTCTCATATATTTGAATGTTTTCTTTTTTAGTTCGACTATTCGCCGTGTTGTAACATTTCCAGCGTATGTCTGGACTTGATCTGATAAAGACTATATGAAAATATAAGCTATGACTCGATTGTAAATTTTTGAGATTCCTAAATTTGATTCTCTAGTCAGTTTTTGATTTTTTGCAAAAGACAATTAACAGTTTTTTATGACATTTAGTTATTGTTGATTTTAATTTTTTTCATTTTGATTGTTCACTATGTTTTGTGCCATTTCCAGCGTTTGTCTGAAATTTATTCAATAAAGATTATGAAAATAAAAAAATCAAGTGAAAAAACGAAATATAAGTCCGAAAACATTTTTAAAACTTCTTTGTACGAAACTTTTTTAAAAATTTAAAAACAAAGAACAATTGTTTACGTATGTTTACTAGTTGTTTGTATCAGAGCGATAATTTAAATTAAGTCTCTTGTTAGTTTTTTGAATTTACGATTGGTTCCGCTTGCAATTGCTTTTGAAATAAATTAAATTAATTTCTTCCAGGAGCGATTTTGATTGTCTCCATCATGGCGGAGTACCTGGCTTCTATATACGGTACCGAGAAGGACAATGTGAATTGTTCTTTTTTTCTCAAAATGGGAGCTTGCAGGCGAGTAATTTATTTTTAAATCATTGAGTCGTTTGAAATTTTAAATTTTGATTAGAATTCATCTTAAAAATTTAAATTTGTCTGTATTCTTGTTATCATCCCCACTTTTATTAACATGCAAATAAAACAAACCACATTCCTGAATTTGTAGGCACGGAGAGCGATGTTCAAGGTTGCATTTGAAGCCAACTTATTCTCCTACGGTGCTCTTGAAAGCTTTCTATGACAATCCAATCGCTAACCCTTCAGTGGCTCCCAAGGCAACCGCCCAGCAGGATTTTGATGATTTTTTTGAGGAGGTTTTTTCAGAGTTGAACGAGCGTTATGGCGAAATCGAGGAAATGAATGTATGTGACAATTTGGGAGATCATTTGATAGGGAATGTTTATGTAATGTTCAAAAATGAGGAGGTGGCTGAGCAAGCAGTAGATCACCTGAATACCCGCTGGTTCAACATGAGACCTATCAATGCTGAGTTATCTCCTGTCACCGACTTCCGAGGGGCCTGTTGTCGTCAATATGAAGTTGGTGAATGCAAAAGGGAAGGATTCTGTAACTTCCTCCATCTCAAACCTATCTCCCGAGCTCTTCGACGCAGGTTGCTTTCCTATTTGCTTGTGTGTGTGTGTGTGTGTGTGTGTGTGTGTGTGTGTGTGTGTGTGTGTGTGTGTGTGTGTGTGTGTGTGTGTGTGTGTGTGTGTGTGTGTGTGTGTGTGTGTGTGTGGGTGTGGGTGTGTGTGTGTGTGTGTGTGTGTGTGTGTGTGTGTGTGTGTGTCTGTGTGTGTGTGTGTGTGTGTGTTTGTGTGTTTGTGTGTGTGTTTGTGTGTGTGTGTGTGTGTGTGTTTGTGTGTGTGTGTGTTTGTGTGTGTGTGTGTGTGTGTGTGTGTGTGTGTGTGTGTGTGCGAGGACTAATCTAAGGAAACAAGTTTTCTGCTACTAGTTCTATCCTCAGATTAAAACAGAAAAACCAACGTTTTATTTTAGAAAACAAATCAACCATCACCACTACAGTCTCTATGACAGCAAGAAGGGGAGATCTCCATCATCAAGAAAGAGAAAGAGGAGCAAGGGGAGGAGGAGGAGCAGTGAAAGGAGGAGATGAGGAGTGGTGGTTTGGAAAAGGTGTGTGAAGGGTTGTGAAAAACAAAGTGTGAAAATTTTTGTGGACATGTCTGGAAGTGCTTTTGGATGAGAGTGGGCTGGGTGGGAGGTGTGTTGGGAGATGCAAGAGGTGTAGAAGAAAGTTCATTGGGGTGCCTAGTAAGCTTTAATTTAAATTCACTTTTGAAGTCGTGGTTGTAATTCCACTTTTCATTACTCTTCAATCAAAAAGTAGCTTTCAACTGCAAGTGATATTGGTCATTTGTCTGATGGAGGCTCGTTGCTGTTAACTATGGTTGTGGAGGGTACTCTAGCGATTGTAACGAACTCGATGTGTCGTGTATCTGTTGGTCAGTTTGATGGAATAAATTTTCTTTATACCGATCAAAAATTTTTCATTTTTTTATTCATGCATAAAAAGCACTTAAAAGTGTTTTAGTACATTTTCATAAAATCGAAAGATGCCTTTGTTTCAACACAAAATCGCCGAACTAGCGACAACTGGCGAATGAATTTAATTTTTGAAAACAACAAAAAATTGTCACGTGTTATAAAAAGCTCGAAAATGCTGGCAACTGTACTTAAAGGAAGGCGCCATCAGGAATATCATTTTAGCAAGTGCGGAATGGACAAGTAACATAGATTTTTCAAACATGAGTTTTTATTTATGTTTTTGGCATGAATATTGCTGGTTTTCAAAAAATATATTGGTTCTGAATTATCAGACGATACACCAATGTTTTAAGAACGCAAAGAATAAGACTCCGTTATAAGACGGTTTCAACTTTGAAGATGACGAAGCTTCATTTAAAAATATATTCTAAATCTTCACAAAAAAGTTTCCCGAATGGTTTGAAAAAATAAAAATGTTTGCTGGAACCGCAAGAGGAAGTATGATATGTGGTTGGAGTGACGCTGTGGTCAGAGTGACGCTGTGGTTGGAGTGACGCTGTGGTTGGAGTGACGCTGTGGTTGGAATGACGCTGTGGTTGGAGTGACGCTGTGGTTGGAGTGACGCTGTGGTTGGAATGACGCTGTGGTCGGAGTGACGCTGTGGTTGGAGTGACGCTGTGGCTGGAGTGACGCTGTGGTCGGAGTGACGGTGTGGTTGGAGTGACGCTGTGGTTGGAGTGACGCTGTGGTCGGAGTGACGCAGTGGTTGGAGTGACGCTGTGGCTGGAGTGACGCTGTGGTCGGAGTGACGGTGTGGTTGGAGTGACGCTGTGGTTGGAGTGACGCTGTGGTTAGAGTGACGCTGTGGTTGGAGTGACGCTGTGGTTGGAATGACGCTGTGGTCGGAGTGACGCTGTGGTTGGAGTGACGCTGTGGTTGGAGTGACGCTGTGGTTGGAGTGACGCTGTAGTTGGAATGACGCTGTGGTTGGAGTGACGCTGTGGCTGGAGTGACGCTGTGGTCGGAGTGACGGTGTGGTTGGAGTGACGCTGTGGTTGGAGTGACGCTGTGGCTGGAGTGACGCTGTGGTTGGAGTGACGGTGTGGTTGGAGTGACGCTGTGGTTGGAGTGACGCTGTGGTCGGAGTGACGCAGTGGTTGGAGTGACGCTGTGGTTGGAGTGACGCTGTGGTCGGAGTGACGGTGTGGTTGGAGTGAGGTTGGAGTGACGCTGTGGTTGGAATGACGCTGTGGTCGGAGTGACGCTGTGGTTGGAGTGACGCTGTAGTTGGAATGACGCTGTGGTTGGAGTGACGCTGTGGCTGGAGTGACGCTGTGGTCGGAGTGACGGTGTGGTTGGAGTGACGCTGTGGTTGGAGTGACGCTGTGGCTGGAGTGACGCTGTGGTCGGAGTGACGGTGTGGTTGGAGTGACGCTGTGGTTGGAGTGACGCTGTGGTTGGCGTGACGCTGTGGTTGGAGTGACGCTGTGGTTGGAGTGACGCTGTGGTCGGAGTGACGCTGTGGTTGGAGTGACGCTGTGGTTGGAGTGACGCTGTGGTCGGAGTGACGGTGTGGTTGGAGTGACGCTGTGGTTGGAATGACGCTGTGGTCGGAGTGACGCTGTGGTTGGAGTGACGCTGTGGCTGGAGTGACGCTGTGGTCGGAGTGACGGTGTGGTTGGAGTGACGGTGTGGTTGGAATGACGCTGTGGTTGGAGTGACGCTGTGGTTGGAGTGACGCTGTGGTTGGAGTGACGCTGTGGCTGGAGTGACGCTGTGGTCGGAGTGACGGTGTGGTTGGAGTGACGCTGTGGTTGGAGTGACGCTGTGGCTGGAATGACGCTGTGGTTGGAGTGACGCTGTGGTTGGAGTGACGCTGTGGTTGGAATGACGCTGTGGTCGGAGTGACGCTGTGGTTGGAGTGACGCTGTGGTTGGAGTGACGCTGTGGTCGGAGTGACGGTGTGGTTGGAGTGACGCTGTGGTTGGAGTGACGCTGTGGTTGGAATGACGCTGTGGTCGGAGTGACGCTGTGGTTGGAGTGACGCTGTGGTTGGAGTGACGTTGTGGTTGGAGTGACGCTGTGGTTGGAGTGACGCTGTGGTTGGAATGACGCTGTGGTCGGAGTGACGCTGTGGTTGGAGTGACGCTGTGGTTGGAGTGACGTTGTGGTTGGAGTGACGCTGTGGTTGGAGTGACGCTGCGGTTGGAGTGACGCTGTGGCCGGAATAACACTTGGAAAGTTACAATGAACGGACGGACTAGGAGCATTAACGGAAATAATAATCAGTTTTTCAAAAAGAAAACCAATTTTAAAATCCAACTCAGTTGTTGTTCCACAAGTGATGTGTGGCGACATTGTTGTTGCATAATTTAAAAGTGCACTCTGATCAACATGATACTCCGTTGGCACAACATGAGAACCCATTGACACAATATAACGTTTCAATGGTGGATTCCATGAGCCCCCGAATCAACACCACAATATTCAAAACATACCTCCATATTTCGAATATAAAAACGAATCTATCTTTATCACATAACTTTTCCATAAATAAACCTGATGATTTTTTTAATCCGCGAAACAACATCAAATATAATAATAATAATAATAATAATAATAATAATAATAATAATAATAATAATAATAATAATAATAATAATAATAATAATAATAATAATAATAATAATAATAATAATAATAATAATAATA
>OX387253.1:465000-467500 GCA_947562095.1 Branchellion lobata | reverse complement strand
GTTCAGTAGCATTGTATCATTGTTGTTATTGTTTCAATGTTCAGTAGCATTGTATCATTGTTGTTATTGTTTCAATGTTCAGTAGCATTGTATCATTTTTGTTATTGTTTCAATGTTCAGTAGCATTGTATCATTGTTGTTATTGTTTCAATGTTCAGTAGCATTGTATCATTGTTGTTATTGTTTCAATGTTCAGTAGCATTGTATCATTTTGTTATTGTTTCAATGTTCAGTAGCATTGTATCATTGTTGTTATTGTTTCAATGTTCAGTAGCATTGTATCATTGTTGTTATTGTTTCAATGTTCAGTAGCATTGTATCATTTTTGTTATTGTTTCAATGTTCAGTAGCATTGTATCATTGTTGTTATTGTTTCAATGTTCAGTAGCATTGTATCATTGTTGTTATTGTTTCAATGTTCAGTAGCATTGTATCATTTTTGTTATTGTTTCAATGTTCAGTAGCATTGTATCATTTTTGTTATTGTTTCAATGTTCAGTAGCATTGTATCATTTTTGTTATTGTTTCAATGTTCAGTAGCATTGTATCATTGTTGTTATTGTTTCAATGTTCAGTAGCATTGTATCATTGTTGTTATTGTTTCAATGTTCAGTAGCATTGTATCATTGTTGTTATTGTTTCAATGTTCAGTAGCATTGTATCATTGTTGTTATTGTTTCAATGTTCAGTAGCATTGTATCATTTTTGTTATTGTTTTTATTGCCATTCGTGTTCTAGTCATAGTTACCACTTTTTTTTGTTTTTATTTTTACTGTTGTTGTTATTATTATTGTTATTATTATTATTTTTATTATTATTTTTGCCTGCTTTTCTGAGGTTGTAGCACGCCAAAGGCTCTCCCACGAATGAAACGTGCTTGACTGTTTTGTTGTTGTTGTTGTTGTTGATATTGATGTTGTTGTTGTTGTTTTTGAGGTTGTTGTTTTTGTTGTTGTTGTTGTTGTTAATATTAATGTTGTTGATGTTGTTGTTGATGTTGTTGTTGATTTTGTTTTTGGTGTTGATATTAATGTTGTTGTTTCTGTTGTTGTTGTTGTTGATCATATTGTTGTTGTTTATATTGTTGTGGCTGATGATGATGTCACAATTGCCGTCGATTAGATCGACAATACTTCCGTCATCTCCTTTTTCCTCTTTTTCCTCTTTTTCCTCTTCATCTTCTTCTTCTTCCTCGACCTTCTCCTCCCTCCCTTCAGAGATTCCAAAAGCACTGATACTCAAGGCGCTACAACTGGCTCCATCCCCCCCACCGCTGAGGTTCCCATCAACTATGCCCCCATAACCGCCACCACCACCATCACTACCGCCATCACCACCACCGCCACCAAAACCACCACCACCACCAAAACCACCACCACCACCGCCACTACCACCACCACCACCACCACCACCACCACCGCCACCACCACCACCACCGCCACCACCACCACCACCACCGCCACCACCACCACCACCACCACCGCCACCACCACCACCACCACCACCACCACCACCACCACCACCACCCCCACCACCACCACCACCACCACCGCCACCACCACCGCCACCACCACCACCACCACCACCACCACCACCACCACCACCACCACCGCCGCCTACCTCCATCGAGTACCTCATCATCTCTCTCCTCCCCATTATCTTCCCACTACTTCTCACCACGCATCTTGCATAACACTCAGCACCACACCACGTGATTTGACCATTTTTCGCTACCTTTTGACTCGAACCACCTTCAGCCACGTTGGTAGCCGTCACTGTCCCCAGTTGGTAAAAATGTTGTTGTGTTGGTGGGAACCAGGAAACTGTGTTGTTGTTGTTGTTGTTGTATCTGTTGTATTTGTTGTTGTTGTTGTTGTTGTTGTAGATACGGGTGTTGTTGTTGAGATTGTTATAGTGTGTATGGTTGTTGTTGAGATTGTTGGAGTATGTACTGCTGTTCATTATGTTGTTGTACGTGTTACCTTTGATATATAATATGCTATCACCACTGTTGTTGCTGCTGTGAATGTTGTGAATGTTGTTGTTGCTGCTGTTGTTGTGAATGTTGTTGTATATGTTGTTGTTGTTGTTGTTGTCGAAGTTACCATGGCAATTGGTCATAGTTTGAAAACGCAGTATTGCGTCATATGAATTAGGTCTGTTCATTCGATAGTTGTTGCTGTTGTATTTTCGCTTGTTGATGTTTTTGTTGCTGTTGTATCTTTGGTTGTTGATGTTGTTGTTGCTGTTGTATTTTTGGTTGTTGATGTTGTTGTTGCTGTTACAGTGAGAGTTGAGGTTATTAGGAGTGTTTCTGGAAAGGTTTGTACTCAAGTTACTATAAGCACTGTTGTTCATATTACTGGGGCTAATGTTGTTGTTTCTATTGCTGTGGTTGTTGTTGTTGTTGTTTATATTGTGGTTGTTATTGTTGTTGTTGTTGTTGTTTATATTGTGGTTGTTGTTGTTGTTGTTGTTGTGAGCACCTCTGCACTGCAGC
>OX387253.1:440000-445000 GCA_947562095.1 Branchellion lobata | reverse complement strand
GATGTGATAGGTTATCACTCCATTGATCCCATTGTCCAGGTCCGTGGCTTGAACCCTTGTGAGGAAGAGAGGACTTCGGGAGTTTTCAGGGATGGTGGCGCTGTAGTGGGTGCTTTGGAAATGAGGGCTGTGGTCGTTGATGTCTTCGATGAAGATGCTCACGTGCAGTCGATTGGAGGGGTGGTCGGGGTGGCTGCTAAGGGTGGAGGAGTTAGAAGATGGTGGAAGAGAATGGTTGTGGGTCGAGAAGGCTTTGTTAGAAGATGAAGAATAAGAATCGGAATCTCCAGTGGAATTCAGCGGGATTCGATCATGGGCCACTGCGGTCAAAGTGTAATTCTTTTGAGTGATCAGGGGACACGGGAATCTCAGAGAACTCACGAGGATCAGGTACAACTTGGTTCCTTGGGACCCAGTCTCGGATTTAAGGTCAAAAAAGTGGGTCAAATCGACTGTGACGTTTGTGACGGTGTCAGACGTCACGTGGTCTTCGAGCCGATAGACCTTGACGCCGTAGAGAGGAGAGTCGAAGTCAATGGCGGTGGGCAACTCAAAGGATCCCCCCAGAACTTCGTGTTCCGAAACGATCACGTGGTGCGATGGAAACGGAAAAAGAGGATGATTGTCGTTGACGTCGGTCACATGGATGACGATCTTGATGACGTCAAGATCACGTGACCACGCGGCAACGTCGAAATAACGCACGCATGAGGTTTGCATGGCGCAAATGGCTTCACGGTCGATGCGTTCTGCGATCTGTGGGGGTGGCGTTGTGTGGCGTTGTGTGGCGTTGTGTGGCGTTGTGTGGCGTTGTGTGGCGTTTTGTGGCGTTGTGTGGCGTTGTGTCGTGTTTGGGGTGTTGTGTGCTGGGTTTTGTGAAATTAGGTTTGAGGTGTTGTGGGCTGGAAAGTTTGGGATGTTGTATCTTGCTGTGTGGTGTGGTGTGGTGTGGTGTGGTGTGGTGTTGTGTGGTGTGGTGTGGTGTGGTGTGGTGTGGTGTGGTGTGGTGTGGTGTGGTGTGGTGTGGTGTTGTGTGGTGTGGTGTGGGGTGGTGTGGTGTGGTGTGGTGTGGTGTGGTGTGGTGTGGTGTGGTTTGGTGTGGTGTGGTGTGGTGTGGTGTGGTGTGGTGTGGTGTGGTGTGGTGTGGTGTGGTGTGGTGTGGTGTTGTATGGTGTGGTGTGATGTGGAGTGGTGTGGTGTGGTGTGGTGTGGTGTGGTGTGGTGTGGTGTGGTGTGGTGTGGTGTGGTGTGGTGTGGTGTGGTGTGGTGTGGTGTGGTGTGGTGTGGTGTGGTGTGGTGTGGTGTGGTTTCGTGTGGTGTGGAGAGGTGTGGTTTGGTGTGGTGTGGTGTGGTGTGGTGTGGTGTGGTGTGGTGTGGTGTGGTGTGGTGTGGTGTGGTGTGGTGTGGTGTGGTGTGGTGTGGTGTGGTGTGGTGTGGTGTGGTTTGGTGTGGTGTGGTGTGGTGTGGTGTGGTGTAGTTTGGTGTGGTGTGGATGAGTGTAGTTCGGAGTGATGCCCTGTGATGTGGTGTGGTAAAGAGGGGGGTGGTGTGGTGTGGTGAGAAGAAGTTTAGTGTGGTGTGGGGTGGTGCGTTGAAAAGAAATGTGGTTTGGTGTAGTGTGTTGTGGTGTGGTTTAGTTTGGTGTAAAGGGGTGTGTGTGGTGTGGAAGGATGTGGTATGATGTGGTGTGGTGAAATTTGGTGGTGTGGTGGGGTGTGGAGGAATTTGATGGTGTGGTGGGATTTGGCGGTGTGGTGGGGTGTGGAGGGATTTGGTGGTGTGGTGGGGTGTGGAGGGATTTGCTGGTGTGGCGGGGTGTGGAGGGATTTGGTGGTGTGGTGGGGTGTGGAGAGATTTGGTGGTGTGGTGGGATGATTGTCAGTTTGATGAATCTGTTGTTAATAATGATGAAGGTCACCATCAGTTTTTGTAGCATATTAGTACCATTCGGACAACTCATTCAACCACCAGCCACCCTTCACGCCCACTCATCCAACCCCCTACAATCATCCATTCAACTCACCATAGCCAGACAGTTATTACCACTTCAACCAATCAAGTATGAACAAAACCAGCCAACCAACCATAACGAACCAACCCCTCCAAAACAAACCAACCATAACGAACCAACCCCTCCAAACCAACCAACCATAACGAACCAACCCCTCCAAACCAACCAACCATAACGAACCAACCCCTCCAAACCAACCAACCATAACGAACCAACCCCTCCAAACCAACCAACCATAACGAACCAACCTCTCCAAACCAACCAAACAACAGTCCAATTACCAGTCACTGCCGTTCAACCATCCAACCATTCAACCATTCAACCATCCAACCATTCAACCATTCAACCATCCAACCATTCAACCATTCAACCATCCAACCATTCAACCATTCAACCATCCAGCCATTCAACCATTCAACCATTCAACTATCCAACCATTCAACCATTCAACCATTCAACCCACCAACCGACAAAACTCCGTCATCACTTGTCAGTTTCAGTTTGGTGGTAATATCATCATCATCACCACCCGCCTGACTGCTTCGGAAGCCTTTGAGAAACTTGAACGTCATGTGATTTAGCCGATCAGCAGTAAAGCGACCAATCATATCACTGTGAGCCTTCAGCAGCAAAAGAGGCGTTCCTATTGGTTGTTCTTCTGGAATTTCCAGGTTTATTTTTAGCTCGTCCTCTTGACTCTTTGATCCACTTGTGGCGAACAGAATGAGGATGGTGAGTGATGGAATAATAGAGATGTACCTGGAAGGGTGGTGGGTGGAGTGATGGGTGGTGGGTGGAATGATGGGTGGGTGGATGAATGGGTGGTGGGTGGAGTGATGGGTGGTGGGTGGAGTGATGGGTGGTGGGTGGAGTGATGGGTGGGTGGATGAATGGGTGGTGGGTGGAGTGATGGGTGGTGGGTGGAGGGATGGGTGGTGGGTGGAGTGATGGGTGGTGGGTGGAGTGATGGGTGGGTGGATGAATGGGTGGTGGGTGGAGTGATGGGTGGTGGGTGGAGTGATGGGTGGTGGGTGGAATGATGGGTGGTGGGTGGATTGATGGGTGGTGGGTGGATTGATGGGTGGTGGTTAAATGGGTGGGTGGAGTGATGGATGGGTGGATTGATGGGTGGGTGGGTGGATGGATGGGTGGGTGGATTGATGGGTGGGTGGATGGATGGGTGGGTGGATTGATGGGTGGGTGGATTGATGGGTGGGTGGGTGGATTGATGGGTGGGTGGATTGATGGGTGGGTGGAGTGATGGGTGGGTGGATTGATGGGTGGGTGGATTGTTAGGTGGGTGGATTGATGGGTGGGTGGAGTGATGGGTGGGTGGAGTGATGGGTGGGTGGAGTGATGGGTGGGTGGAGTGATGGGTGGTGGGTGGATTGATGGGTGGTGGGTGGATTGATGGGTGGTGGTTAAATGGGTGGGTGGAGTGATGGATGGGTGGATTGATGGGTGGGTGGGTGGATGGATGGGTGGGTGGATTGATGGGTGGGTGGATGGATGGGTGGGTGGATTGATGGGTGGGTGGATTGATGGGTGGGTGGGTGGATTGATGGGTGGGTGGATTGATGGGTGGGTGGAGTGATGGGTGGGTGGATTGATGGGTGGGTGGAGTGATGGATGGGTGGAGTGATGGGTGGGTGGAGTGATGGGTGGGTGGAGTGATGGGTGGGTGGAGTGATGGGTGGGTGGATTGATGGGTGGGTGGATTGATGGGTGGGTGGATTGATGGGTGGGTGGATTGATGGGTGGGTGGATTGATGGGTGGGTGGATTGATGGATGGGTGGATTGGGGTGGATTGATGGGTGGGTGTTTTAGAGGGTGGATGGGTGGATGGATAGTTGAGAGGATTGACTGATGGATGAAAAGATTGATTGATGTGTAGGTGGATGGTTGGATTGATGGATTAATAAATGGATGGATTATAAGAATATAGATAAATTAATTAATAGAAAATGGATAGAATAATGATGTATGGTAAATTGCTTTGATGGAAAATGAATGAATGAAGTGATGGGTAGGATTGGATAGATGGGTGGATGAAGTGGTGGATGGGATTGGATGGATGAATGAGATGATGGGTGGAATTGGATAGATGGGTGGATGAGGTCGTGGATGGGATTGGATGGATGAATGAGATGATGGGTGGAATTGGATAGATGGGTGGATGAGGTGGTGGATGGGATTGGATGGATGAATGAGATGATGGGTGGAATTGGATAGATGGGTGGATGAATGGATGAATGAGGTGATGGATGGGTTTGGACAGATGGGTGGATGAATGGATGAATGAGGTGATGGATGGGTTTGGACAGATGGGTGGATGAATGGATGAATGAGGTAATGGATGGGATTGGATGGATGGGTGGATGAATGGATGAATGAAATGATGGATAGGATTGGATGGATGAATGAGGGGATGGATGGGATTGGATAGATGGGTGGATGAATGGATGAATGAGATGATGGATGGAATTGGATAGATGGGTGGATGAATGAATGAATGAAATGATGGATGGGTTTGGATAGATGGGTGGATGAATGGATGAATGAGGTGATGGATAAGATTGGATGGATGGGTGGATGAATGGATGAATGAAATGATGGATGGGATTGGATGGATGGGTGGGTGAATGAATGAATGAGATGATGGATGGAATTGGATAGATGGGTGGATGAATGGATGAATGAAATGATGGATAGGATTGGATAGATGGGTGGATGAATGGATGAATGAAATGATGGATGGGATTGAATAGATGGGTGGATGAATGGATGAATGAGATGATGGATGGGATTGGATGGATGAATGAAGTGATGGATGGAATTGGATAGATGGGTGGATGAATGGATGAATGAGACGATGGATGGGATTGGATGGATGGGTGGATGAATGGATGAATGAGACGATGGATGGGATTGGATGGATGGGTGGATGAATGGGATTGGATGGATGGGTGAATGAAATGATGGATGGGA
>OX387253.1:427500-430000 GCA_947562095.1 Branchellion lobata | reverse complement strand
CATTCATTCATTCATTCATTCATTCATTTATTCATTCACTCATTCATTCATTCATTCAATCATTCATTGCTTCATCTCCCCTCCAAATTCATTTTTCTTCCATTAACACATGTAATCATTCTTTTTTTTACTCAATTATTCACTTTCATCCATCCATCCATCTCTTCCCTCCTTCCTCCATTTATCCATCCATCCATCTCTTCCCTCCTTCCTCCATTCATCCATCCATCCATCTCTTCCCTCCTTCCTCCATTCATCCATCCATCCATCTCTTCCCTCCTTCCTCCATTCATCCATCCATCCATCTCTTCCCTCCTTCCTCCATTCATCCATCCATCCATCTCTTCCCTCCTTCCTCCATTCATCCATTTATCCATCTCTTCCCTCCTTCCTCCATTCATCCATCCATCCATCTCTTCCCTCCTTCCTCCATTCATCCATCCATCCATCTCTTCCCTCCTTCCTCCATTCATCCATCCATCCATCTCTTCCCTCCTTCCTCCATTCATCCATCCATCCATCTCTTCCCTCCTTCCTCCATTCATCCATCCATCCATTTCTTCCCTCCTTCCTCCATTCATCCATCCATCCATCTCTTCCCTCCCTCCTCCATTCATCCATCCATCCCCCCTCCTCCATCTATCCATTTCTTCCCTCCCTCCTCCTTCATCCATCCATCTTCTCCCCCCTCCTTCATCCATCCATCCATCCCCCCTTCCTCCATCTATCCATTTCCTCCCCCCTCTTCCATCCATCTATCTCCTCCCCACTCTTTCATCCATCCATCTCCTCCCCCTTCCTTCATCCATCCATCCATCCATCCCCCCTTCCTCCATCCATCCATCTCCTCCCCCTTCCTTCATCCATCCATCCATCCCCCCTTCCTCCATCCATCCATTTCCCCCCCCTCTTCCATCCATCCATCTTCTCCCCCCCTTCCTCCATCCATCCATCCATCCTTTCTTTCTTCATCCATCCCTTCTTTCTCCATCCATCCATCTCCTCCCCCCCTCCCCCATCCATCCATCCATCCCCCCCTCCTCCATCCATCCATCTCTTCCCCCCTCCCCCATCCATCCATCCATCTCCTCCCCCCCTCCCCCATCCATCCATCCATCTCCTCCCCCTCCTCCATCCATCCATCTCCCCCCCTCTTCTATCCATTTCCCCCCCCCCTCCCCCATCCATCCAAAACCAATCATCCACTCGAAGCAAGTGGAGGCGCGGAAAGGGTGGAATAAAAAAGTCATAATCACGTGACATCTGCTTTTTCCTCCAACCATGCCGCGCTAAATAAATTATTCCACCCCGCTACAGCTTTTTGTTCCATAATTTGTTTTTTGTAATTTTTTTTGTTTTTTGTTTTTTTTTTTTCCTTTTCTGTTTATTTTTTGTTGTTGCTGTTGTTGCTGTTGTTGCTGTTATTGCTGTTGTTGCTGTTGTTGCTGTTGTTGCTGTTATTGCTGTTGTTGCTGCTGTTGCTGTTGTTGCTGCTGTTGCTGCTGTTGCTGTTGTTGCTGTTGTTGCTGTTGTTGCTGCTGTTGCTGTTGTTGCTGTTGTTGCTGCTGTTGCTGCTGTTGCTGTTGTTGCTGTTGTTGCTGCTGTTGCTGTTGTTGCTGTTGCTGCTAGTTTTTTGTTATTTTTTGTGGTCCTTCATCATTTTGTCTCAGTTTTTTTCTTTTTTTTTTTTCATTTTCGGTTTTGTGATGAATAATTTTACTTTCTCATTTTCAATTTTTCAATCAGTCACTACTTCTATTCCTTGTATCACCATTATTTCATTCTTGAAGCCAATAAAATATTTTTCAAGTTATATTGCCTCGAAACTCTATGGGGTTGATGCCACTATAATAATATTCGTTTTTGTATTGTATTGTATTGTATTGTATTGTATTGTATTGTATTGTATTGTATTGTATTGTATTGTATTGTATTGTATTGTATTGTATTGTATTGTATTGTATTGTATTGTATTGTATTGTATTGTATTGTATTGTATTGTATTGTATTGTATTGTATATTGTTCTTTCAACCACAAAAACTCCCCACAAGCGAAATTCGGGATAGTTGGGAATTGAGGTTTGAGAGATAAACTGCTCACTGTGACGCAGGAAGAGCGACCTCCCATTGACTGATAATTGTGGTTGGACGAGCAATTGAGGCCAATCGGATGTCACTTCATCGTCTTATAAAGAGCAGATCATGAGCTACAGGATGTCTTAATAATAATATGCTAATAAGTGAATTAAATCTTAATCATATAATTGACTTGAGAGGTTATAAAAACACAAAAATGTTCTTGAAGGATAGTTTATGATTGATAGGCTTCTAATGAACAAGCTATTAATGTCGTCATCCCCTGCCTATGGAACTCTCTAACACTCAGCCTTCGCTGATGCATGCTCCTAATCTACTAAAAAGTCACCTTCACCAAGCCCTTCCTCCTACTTAATCCTTCACTGACTCCAAGTACCCCTGAGGCAACCTACTTTGCAACTGT
>OX387253.1:407500-410000 GCA_947562095.1 Branchellion lobata | reverse complement strand
TCATCTATTCATCCATCTATCCATCCATCCATTCATCCATCCATTCATCCATCCATCCATCCATTCTTCCAATCATTTATTCATTTTTACATCCATTTATGTATCAATTTTAACAAGCTTCTATCCTCACATTTATCCATCCACTCATTCCTTCTTTCATTCCTCTAATCTAATCTAATCTAATCAAATCCTATTTATAGCGCTGAGTCCAAATTGTTCAAAAACACTCCGCTACGAACTGTTTAAACAAAAAAGTTTTAAGGGCTTTACGAAATGAAAGTAGAGAAGTTATAGAGGTGAGATTGGGAGGAAGAGAGTTCCATAGAAGGAGCCCATAGTAGGAAAGTTCAGATTTAGCATAAGTACTATTGGAAGGTATCCTAAAAAATGATGATAAGCAGATCTCAATCTCTCTCAAAAAACAACTTAGAAAGGTCGGCTAAGTAGCTATGTGAGTGATTATTTTTTTATTTTAAACATGAGAGTGCAGCTTTTGAAAACTGACCTTTTTTAGAGGCAACCAGTGTGAAGAAATGAGGGTATGAGTTAGACGAGAGAATTTATGAGTGCCAGAAACTAAGCGGGCAGCGCTATTAGAAGTTTTGGTGAGAGGGTGTAGCGTGGTCTCTGGGAGTCCACAGTATAAAATGTAACAATAGTCAAAGCTAGACAAAATAAGCGAAGAAACTAGTAGTTTGAGGGTTGGATTGTCGAGGAAAAAATTCAGTTGCTTGATACGGTGAAGATGACAAAAAGATGACTTAGCTGCAGATTTTATTTGTGGTATGAGAGAAAGTGAAGAATCAAAGGTGGAACCTAAACTATGAGTGATGGAAGAAGGGGCGAGTGAAAGGTTAGATAAAATAGTAACTGGAGGAAGAGGTTTAATAAGTCGAGAAGACTTGCTAAAATATCTAAGATCAAGTTTCGAAGGATTGAGTTTGAGGAACATAGAATCACTCCAAGAGATTATTTCACCAAAACAAGAAGAAATTTCAGAGATAGCAGAAGATGATTCATATTTAGGAAATGAAGTAAAGATGTAAGAGTCATCAGCATAAAGTTGACTCTGAAGAGAAAATGATGAAATAATTCTTGGGAGTTCAGAAGTATAAAGAATAAAAAGAAGAGGACCAAGAACAGAACCCTGAAGAACACCAAATGTGAAAGAGAAAGGAGTGGATTGAGAGTTGCTTATGAAAACTACAGAAGCCTGTGAAGAAGTAAGAGGAAATCCATTTAAGACAAGAGCGGGAAGCTCCAAGAGAAGTTTCAAGTTGCTGGATCAGTAATCCATCCATTCATCCATCCATTCTTCCATTCCTCCATTCATCCATTCATTCTTCTATTCATCCATCCATCCTTCTTTTCTCCATTCATCCATCCATTCTTCCATTCCTCCATTCATCCATCCATACATCCATTCATACATCCATTCATACATCCATCCACACATCCATCTATACATCCATCCACACATCCATCTATACATCCATCCAATACGTTGATTCATTCATCCACCTTTCCATCTATCCATCCACCCTCCATCCATCAATCCATCTCTCCATTGATCCATTTATCCATAAAAGTGATTCTTTTCACGCCTTGTGCCATATAAACATAATCGCATTGATCTCTTCCACACCCATGGAGCATAAGTTGTCAGTGGCTGAAAGTGTGAAAGATGGATGAATGGATGGATGAATGGGTGGATGAATGGGTGAATGAATGGGTGGATGAATGGGTGGATGAATGAATGGATGATTGGATGGATGATTGGATAGATGATTGGATGGATGAATGGAGTGATAAATGAGTAAATGGATGAATGGATGGATGAATGAATGGATGAATGTTAAATAGATGAAAGATAGATGGATGAATGGATAAATAGAAGAAAGATAGATGGATGAATGGATGAATAAAAGAAAGATAGATGGATGAATGGATGAATAATAGATGAATGAATGGATAGAGAGATGAATGAAAGATGGATTAGCAATAGATGTATGAAAAAATGGAGTGATGAAGAAACTATATATAAATGAAAGGGGGGATGAATTGTGGGTGGGTGGACAATGATGAATGAGTGAATGCGAGTGAATTGGAAGAGTTGGTGAAAACATTAATGAAATAAATTCATCTCTTTCACACACACACACACACACACACACACACACACACACACACACACACACACACACACACACACACACACACACACACACACACACACACACACACACACACACACACACATACACACACACACACACACACACACACACACACACACACACACACACACACACACACACACACACACACACACACACACACACACACACACACACACACAAACACACACACACACAACTAACAGTAACCATCAACTCACTAATCACCCAATCTCATAAACTTTGATCTTCCTCCCATCCTGATCTTCTCTCCTCCTCCTCTCCTCCACCACACAAACACACCACTCCACCTCCACCACCAA
>OX387253.1:382500-400000 GCA_947562095.1 Branchellion lobata | reverse complement strand
TACACCTGTTCATAGGTACATACCTGTTTATAGATACAAACCTGTTCATAGATACATACCTGTTCATAGGTACATACTTGTTCATAGATACATACCTGTTCATAGATACGTCTGTTCATAGTTACATACCTGTTCATAGATACGACTGTTCATAGTTACATACCTGTTCATAGATACATACCTGTTCATAGATACATACCTGTTCATAGGTACATACCTGTTCATAGATACGTAACTGTTCATAGTTACATACCTGTTCATAGCTATATACCTGTTCATAGATACATACCTGTTCATAGATACGTAACTGTTCATAGATACATACCTGTTCATAAATACATACCTGTTCATAGCTATATACCTGTTCATAGATACGTAACTGTTCATAGTTACATACCTGTTCATAGATACATACCTGTTCATAGATACAAACCTGTTCAAAGATACATACCTGTTCATAGATACATACCTGTTCATAGATACGTAACTGTTCATAGTTACATACCTGTTCATAGCTACATACCTGTTCATAGATACATACCTGTTCATAGATACATACCTGTTCATAGATACATACCTGTTCATAGATACGTAACTGTTCATAGTTACATACCTGCTCATAGCTATATACCTCTTCATAGATCTATACCTGTTCTTAAGTATATATTTGTTCATAGATACAAACCTGTTCATAGGTACATACCAGTTCATAGATAAATACCTGTTCATAGATAAATACCTGTTTACAAAGACATACCTGTTCATAGGTACATACCTGTTCATAGATACATACCTGTTCATAGATACATACCTGTTCATAGATACATACCTGTTCATAGATAAATACCTGTTCATAGATAAATACCTGTTTACAAAGACATACCTGTTCATAGGTACATACCTTTTCATGAATACATACCTGTTCAGAGCTATATTCCTGTTCAGAGCTATATACCTGTTCATAGATCTCTACATACCTGTTCATAGATACGTAACTGTTCATAGTTACATACCTGTTCATAGATACATACCTGTTCATAGATACATACCTGTTCATAGATACATACCTGTTCATAGATACGTAACTGTTCATAGATACGTAACTGTTCATAGTTACATACCTGTTCATAGGTACATACCTGTTCATAGATACGTAACTGTTCATAGATACGTAACTGTTCATAGGTACATACCTGTTCATAGGTACATACCTGTCCATAGATACATACCTGTTCATAGATACGTAACTGTTCATAGGTACATACCTGTTCATAGATACGTAACTGTTCATAGTTACATACCTGTTCATAGCTATATACCTGTTCATAGATACGTAACTGTTCATAGGTACATACCTGTTCATAGATACGTAACTGTTCATAGTTACATACCTGTTCATAGCTATATACCTCTTCATAGATCTATACCTGTTCTTAAGTATATATTTGTTCATAGATACATACCTGTTTATAGGTACATACCTGTTCATAGATAAATACCTGTTCATAGATACATACCTGTTCATAGATACGTAACTGTTCATAGATACATACCTGTTCATAGATACAAACCTGTTCATAGATACATACCTGTTCATAGATACGTAACTGTTCATAGTTACATACCTGTTCATAGATACGTAACTGTTCGTAGTTACATACCTGTTCATAGATACGTAACTGTTCATAGTTACATACCTGTTCATAGATACATACCTGTTCATAGATACGTAACTGTTCATAGATACATACCTGTTCATAGATACAAACCTGTTCATAGATACATACCTGTTCATAGATACGTAACTGTTCATAGTTACATACCTGTTCATAGATACGTAACTGTTCATAGTTACATACCTGTTCATAGATACGTAACTGTTCATAGTTACATACCTGTTCATAGCTATATACCTCTTCATAGATCTATACCTGTTCTTAAGTATATATTTGTTCATAGATACAAACCTGTTCATAGGTACATACCTGTTCATAGATACATACCTTTTCATAGATACATACCTGTTCATAGATACATACCTGTTCATAGATAAATACCTGTTCATAGATAAATACCTGTTTACAAAGACATACCTGTTCATAGGTACACACCTTTTCATGAATACATACCTCTTCAGAGCTATATACCTGTTCATAGATCTATACCTGTTCTTAGGTATATATTTGTTCATAGATACAAACCTGTTCATAAGTAAAAAAAACACATCTGGAGATTGTGAATTTGGAGGATTAAATGTCATACATAATGTCGTCATTGAGTGGATGAATGTACAACTAGTTACAACGCGTAGTCGCAAGCTAGATTGCCAAAGAGGCGCCTTGAGGTCTGAATGGGTGTTAACGTATGTAAGTATATAGATGAAAAATTAAAGCCGATTTATGAGTGTTAAATATTCGTACTTCTGAGGATATTTGTGATGGATGAGAGAAAGGAGAGGGGAGGTGATGATGTGTGATGGATGGGAAGAAGGAAGGAGGTGATGATTTATGATGGATGGGAGGAAGGGAGGAGGAGGTGATGATTTGTGATGGATGGGAGGGAGGGAGGAGGAGGTGATGATTTGTGATGGATGGGAGGAAGGGAGGAGGAGGTGATGATGTGTGATGGATGGCAGGAAGGAAGGAGGAGGTGATGAGTTGTGATGGATGGGAGGGAGGAGAGAGGAGTTGATGAGTTGTGATTGATGAGAGGAAGGAAGGAGGAAGTGAGGATTTGTGATGGATGGGAATAAGGAAGAAGGAGGCGATGTTTTGTGATGGATGAGAGGAAGTAGGGAGGAGGTGATGATTTGTAATGGATGGGAGGAAGGTAGGAGGAGGTGATGATTTGTAATGGATGGGAGGAAGGTAGGAGGAGGTGATGATTTGTAATGGATGGGAGGAAGGTAGGAGGAGGTGATGATTTTTAATGGATGGGAGGAAGGTAGGAGGAGGTGATGATTTGTAATGGATGGGAGGAAGGTAGGAGGAGGTGATGATTTTTAATGGATGGGAGGAAGGTAGGAGGAGGTGATGATTTGTAATGGATGGGAGGAAGGGAGGAGGAGGTGATGATTTGTGATGGATGGGAAGAAGGGAGGAGGAGGAGGTGATGTGTGATGGATGGGAGGAAGGGAGGAGGATGTGATGAGATATGATGGATAGGAAAAAGGTAGGGGAAAATGATGATTTGTGATGGATGGGAGGTAGGGAGAAGGAGGTGATGATTTGTGATGGATGGGAGGATGAAAGAAGGAGGTGATGATTTGTGATGGATGGGAGGATGAAAGAAGGAGGTGATGATTTGTGATGGATAGGAAGAAGGTAGAGGGAAATGATGATTTGTGATCGATGGAAAGAAACGAGGAGGAGCTAATGAGAGGTATTGGATGGGAGGGAGGGAGGAGGAGATGAGGATTTGTGATGGATGGGTGGGAGTGAGGAGGAGGTGATTATTTTTGATGGATGGGAGGAAGAAAGAAGAAAGCGATGATTTGTAATGGATTAGACAGAAGAAGGAGGAGGTGATGATTTGTGATGGATGGGAGGAAAGCAGGAGGAGGTGATGATTCGTGATGGATGGGAGGAAGGTAGGAGGAGGTGATGAGACGTATGGATGGGAGGAAGGGAGGAGGAAGTGATGATTTGTGATGGATGAGAGGAAGGAAGAAGAAGGTGATGACTTGTGATGGCTGGGAGGAAGGAAGGAGGAGGTGATGAGTTGTGATGGATGGGAGGAAGGAAGGAGGAGGTGATGAGTTGTGATGGATGGGAGGAAGGAAGGAGGAGGTGATGAGTTGTGATGGATGGGAGGAAGGAAGGAGGAGGTGATGAGTTGTGATGGATGGAAGAAAGGAAGGAGGAGGTGATGATTTATGATGGATGGGAGGAAGGGAGGAGGAGGTGATGAGACGTATGGATGGGAGGAAGGGAGGAGGAAGTGATGATTTGTGATGGATGAGAGGAAGGAAGAAGAAGGTGATGACTTGTGATGGCTGGGAGGAAGGAAGAAGGAGGTGATGAGTTGTGATGGATGGGAGGAAGGAAGGAGGAGGTGATGAGTTGTGATGGATGGGAGGAAGGGAGGAGGAGGAGGTGATGATTTGTGATGGATTAGAAAAAGGAAAAATGGGAAAAATAGAAAAACTTGAAAATAAAAAAATCATCAAAAAAATCAAATGTAGTTAATTTAAAAAAGAATTTTTTCTCCAAAAAATATCAACCCTAACCGTATATGCCATATATGCCAAGCCTTGATCGAAGTAGTGTAAACTTTAGTGAGGTTAAAGGTATGAAAGTATTAGAAAAATTAAAATTAAAAAAATCATCCCGGTATGAAATTTAAATAAAGAATTTTTACCACAAAAAACCCCAACCCTAACCCTAACCCTAACCCTAACCCTAACCCTACAACACTTGATACAAACCAAATGCCCCTACTGCGTAATAGAAATCAAACACTCTAATACATACAAAAAATTGCCTAAAACACCATTAATATATGAAAGGTTGCACGAATGACTCTTCATGAATACAGAAATGTGCCTCAACACTTGATGGCCACGAAAGGATGCGTAAACTACATGTAATGCCTGTAGCGTTCAATCCATTTGGAAGGGTGTTTGAAATAATAATAATAATAATAATAATAATAATAATAATAATAATAATAATAATAATAATAATAATAATAATAAAAATATAAATAATAATAATAATAATAATAATAATAATAATAATAATAATAATAATAATAATAATAATAATAATAATAATAATAATAATAATAATAATAATAATAATAATAATAATAATAATAATAATAATAATAATAATAATAATAATAATAATAATAATAATAATAATAATAATAATAATAATAATAATAATAATAATAATAATAATAATAATAATAATAATAATAATAATAATAATTCATATTATTATTATTAACATTAATTTCCTCACTACTTTTTGTTAGGGGAGTTCACATACGTTAATCGTACACCAATTACCACCATACAGGCGTGACAGCCTAACTTTCCACGCAGGCCTGCGTTAGCCAGAAGTCGGAACGAAGAAGCTTAGGTGTATGCATGCTTGTGTACGCCTTCTCAGAGAGCATATAAGGACTGGAGTGTGCGCTGAGGTTTGTCTCTTGAGAAGGTGCACATGTGAAATGTAGTTGAGGTCGTAACACGTTTAACTGAAAGAAAGTTCTTGTTGGTGTTGCTTTTTAAAGCCGAAAAGTCGACAGGTTCGTCACAGTGAGGAGTGAAGACTGAAGGAAGAGGAGAAGAAAGCAGAAATTGAGGTTGGTCACATTTTTTTTTCCACTGCGTAGTTGAGTTGCATGCGACACCACGCGGAGTGAGTGCTTCGTTGGTTTGAAAACAAAAACGCCATAAAAACCTTTCAATTGCAGTGAAGGTTTTTGAAGCACCTTTCACACATGCGTGAAGTCACGTGGAACTCAAGTACACACGAGAACACCTGATACGAGCAGAAGGTGTGTGAAATTTGAATGCAGTCAGCCACTGAAATGCTGCAGAACATGGCGAACAATCAGTTATTTGATGTTTGTATTAACGATTCGATAATAAATTTGTAAGGCTTCATGATCTGCATCTACATTGCACTTCTAATGCATCTACAATGCATTTATAATGCATCTACAATGCATTTCTAATGCATATCTAATGCATCTCTAATGCATCTACAATGCAGCTCTAATGCATCTCTAATGCATCTACAATGCAGCTCTAATGCATCTCTGATGCATCTCTAATGCATCTCTAATGCATCTACAATGCAGCTCTAACGCATATCTAATGCATCTCTAATGCATCTCTAATGCATCTACAATGCATTTCTAATGCATCTACAATGCATCTCTAATGCATTTACAATGCATCTCTAATGCATCTCTAATGCATCTCTAATGCATTTCTAATGCATCTCTAATGCATCTCTAATGCATTTCTAATGCATCTTTAAAGCACCTCTAATGCATCTACAATGCATCTCTAATGGATGTCACCTTAAGTCCTTCATCTTTGCTTGCTTTCAATACAACACTTTTTGTTAGTTTGGCTGTTATCAAATTTTGATTATTTCGTAGTTTCTGTAACATTTCCTTCGACATGGACTTTTTTTATAGTCTTTATTGAATCAAAACCTGACAAACGCTGGAAAAGGCACAGAACATGGTGAACAATCAAAATGAAAAAAAAAACTAAATCGACAATAACTGAATGTCATAAAAACTGTCAAGTGTCTGTTGAAAATGTTGAATGACTATTGAAAAATGTTTCATCAAATTAAACAAAACTGGAATGTTGAAAGATTCTAAGAAATTCAGGAGCAGAATTGACTATTAAATTAAATTAATGAGTCTCAAAAGTTCAGAATTGAATCATATTTTGAAACCACATAATATAACTATTGTAAAGTTATTGCAAGTTATTTCTTCTTTCTTCTATTTTCCTCTTCAGTCATTTCTCATATTCACAAAAATGTCTGTCTGGATACCTCAATTTCTTGCAATGGTTTCAACATCCGCTCACTTTCTTATTTTTTAAGTTGGCAAACGGTATTCTTGTAGCCGATTGGTTGACGAAGTTACAGCAATGTCTTTTTCTTCCTCAGCCATTACTCAAATTTACAGACAAGTCCGTCTAAACAACAATTTTTTTTTCAACACATGTTCATTTTTTTATTGATTAATTTGGCAAACAGTATTTATGTAAGTGTTGGTTGACGATTTCACTGCAATGTCTGTATTTCAAACGAGACATATTTGGCAGATTTTTGAAAATCTTTTCAAAATCTTCGCAATCAGCAAACACTATAAATCTTAGATAAATTAACTTATTTATAACTAATATTTTAAACTTTGAATTTCAAATAGATAATAAAAAGATTTGGAAACGAAAAATGAACTAGATTAAAATAACGCCATACACGCAGTCGCAAAACCTGAAACTACATATTTTAAATAAAAGTTGTCTAGAAATTTTAATTATCTTTAATATAATTTGATTAAAAATTTCAAAAATTTCAAATATAGTTTTGTAAAAATTTTAATTATTTTCACTATAATTTAATAAAAAATTTTAATATTTCAAATAAACTTTTGTGAAATTTTTATTATTTTCAATATAATTTTGTGAAATTTTAAAAATTTTCAAAAAATTTAATAAAAATATTAATTATTTTCAATATAATTTTGTCTCAAATATTAATTAGTTTCATTATAATTTTGTTTACTTTTCAATATTTTCAATATAATTTTTTTTATTTTTCAATATTTTCAATATTATTTCGTCTCAAAAATTTTTAAATATACTTTTCAAACTAATCAAATGTGGTTGTTACTTTATTTTATTTTTATATAATTAATACTCATGACCAAACATTAATGTTTTTCGGTTTCGACAAGCAGACGT
The DNA here is from genome assembly GCA_947562095.1 of Branchellion lobata. Classification (NCBI taxonomy): domain Eukaryota; kingdom Metazoa; phylum Annelida; class Clitellata; order Hirudinida; family Piscicolidae; genus Branchellion; species Branchellion lobata. Next base: position 392,553 of record OX387253.1, on the reverse strand, counting down.
TCATTTTTGGCGAAGTTTTTCAAGTGCTTCTTTCGTTTCGTTCGACGTTAAGTAAATTGATTATTTGATTATTAAATCCAGCGATTTTTTTTGAAAAGTCAAAATTAAAAATTCGAACAATATTTCAGATGCAAAATCAATGAGTATTATGGAACGACTACTCAATTCGTCAAAGTGCACCAAGAATCATCACAGGTACGTTGATTTGATGCTTTTCAAAATTTTAAAAATATCATTTTATCTTTTTCCTAAAGTCAGCGATGTCACTTTACTTTCATAACTTTTTACTACCCTTAATTAAGTTGCATGCGACACCCATGCATGCATGGTGTGAGCGGTTTGTCGGTTCGAGTTCAAAAATGCCATGGAAACCTCTCAATTGCAACAAAGGTGTCCGAAAAACTTTTCACACATGCGTGATGTTACATGGAACACTCAAACATACACAAAAAATAGCTGCAAAAAACACATGCAAAAGGTACGCGAAGCATTTGATGCCTCAAACAATTCATGCATAAAACAAAACTGAAGCATTCTTCATGCATGCGAAAAAGTGCCTGAAGCATTCTTCATGCATACAAAAGGGTGCCTGATGCATTCTTCATGCATTCCTCAGGGCTTGGAATATAAGGTTAGGGTCGAGATCCTTTGGGTTAATATTCATTTTTGAATTACAAACATAAATGATTTTTTCAATTTCCATTTTTCCAATTTTTTCATACCTTTAACAGGACTTTAAACTTTACACTGTACTTTGACCTCAGGGCTTGGAATATGGGGTTAGAGTGGAAATTTTTTGGGGTAATATTCATTTTTAAATTACAAACATAAATGATTTTTCAACTTTCTATTTTTCCAATTTTTTTCATACCTTTAACAGGACTTTAACATTCCCACTGTACTTTGACCTCAGGGCTTGGAATATGGCGTTAGAGTGAAATTTTTTGAGGTAATATTCATTTTTAAATTACAAACATAAATGATTTTTCAACTTTCCATTTTTCCAATTTTTTCATACCTTTAACAGGACTGAAGTTTACAATGTACTTTGACCTCAGCGCTTGGAATCTGGGGTTAGAGTGGAAATTTTTTGGGGTAATTTTCATTTTTGAATTACAAACACAAATAATTTTTTCAATTCCCTTTCTTCCAGTTTTTTCATACCTTTAACAGGACTTTAAAGTTCCCACTGTACTCTGACCTCAGGGCTTGGAATATGGCGTTAGAGTCGAGATATTTTGGGTTAATATTCATTTTTAAATTACAAACATAATTGATTTTTCAAATTTCCATTTTTCCAATTTTTTCATACCTTTAACAGGACTTTAACTTTTCCACTGTACTTTGACCTCAGGGTTTGGAATATGGGGTTGAAGTGGAAATTTTTTGAGGTAAAATTCATTTTTAAATTACAAACATAAATGATTTTTCAACTTTCTATTTTTCCAATTTTTTTCATACCTTTAACAGGACTTTAACGTTCCCACTGTACTTTGACCTCAGAGCTTGGAATATGGGGTTAGAGTGGAAATTTTTTGGGGTAATATTCATATTTAAATTACAAACATAAATGATTTTTTCAATTTCCATTTTTCCAATTTTTTCATACCTTTAACAGGACTTCAAAGTTTACACTGTACTTTGACCTCGGGGCTTGGAATCTGGGGTTATAGTGGAATTTTTTCAGGGTAATATTCATTTTTAAATTACAAACATAAATGATTTTTTCAATTTCCATTTTTCCAATTTTTTTCATACCTTTAATAGGACTTTAAAGTTTACACTGTACTTTGACCTCAGCGCTTGGAATATGGGGTTAGAGTCGAGATTTTTCGGGGTAATATTCATTTTCAAATTACAAACATAAATGATTTTTTCAATTTCCATTCTTCCAATTTTTTCATACCTTTAACAGGACTTTAAGGTTCCCACTGTACTTTGACCTCAGGGCTTGGAATATGGGGTTAGAGTGGAAATTTTTTGGTGTAATATTCATTTTTGAATTACAAACATAAATGATTTTTCAACTTTCTATTTTTCCAATTTTTTTCATACCTTTAACAGGACTTTAACGTTTACACTGTACTTTGACCTCAGGGCTTGGAATATGGCGTTAGAGTGGAAATTTTTTGGGGTAATATTCATTTTTGAATTACAAACATAAATGATTTTTTCAATTTCCATTTTTCCAGTTTTTTCATACCTTTAACAGGACTTTAACGTTCCCACTGTACTTTGACCTCAGGGCTTGGAATATGGGGTTAGAGTGGAAATTTTTTGGGGTAATATTCATTTTTGAATTACAAACATAAATTTTTTTTCAATTTCCATTTTTCCAATTTTTTCATACCTTTAACAGGACTTTAGGTTTCCACTGTACTTTGACCTCAGGGCTTGGAATATGGGGTTAGAGTGGAAATTTTTTGGGGTAATATTCATTTTTAAATTACAAACATAAATGATTTTTTCAATTTCCATTTTTCCTATTTTTTCATACCTTTAACAGGACTTTAATGTTTACACTGTACTTTGACCTCAGGGCTTGGAATATGGCGTTAGAGTGGAAATTTTTTGGGGTAATATTCATTTTTAAATTACAAACATAAATGATTTTTTCAATTTCCATTCTTCCAGTTTTTTCATACCTTTAACAGGAGTTTAAAGTTATTTAAAAAATAAATTTAAGAAACTATTGACAACGTTTTATAAAATGAATGAAATTGTTAATTAAAAGAATATTTCTTTCAATCAAAAATATTCCGACTTCAATCTTATTTTCCAAACGTTCGAACAAGGGCGAGTGGAGTTAGGGTTAGGATTAGGGTACTTTCACCTCACTGTCACTTGCTAACCTAAAGCAATCGTAAGAATGAAGACTTTCGCCTGTGCAGTATATATATATATATACAAATTATTTATTTAACAAGAATAGAGTGAGAAGCATGCAACTTGATGATGAAAGCGCCCTTGGAGTTGAGGAGGAGTTTGTTCTGCTTGAAGTGAGGGAGAAGCTTTCGAATTAAAAATTGAGCTTCATTAATGTTGCGTTACCACTAGCGTTGTTATCATTGGATATGAAAAACGGAGTTTTTGGTCATTCCTTCATCACATCGTATGATGATACTTGTGTGAAGAGGTACATAAAGAGCAGTTTTATTCACGAGTTGATATTTGTTCAGTTCATCTATTAATGATTGATTCAAAATTACAAGACCACCACTAAAAGTTGTCTACATGACAAAAGAAAAATATATATAAAACATTGGATAGTGAATAAAAATAATAATATAATTTTAAAATATGAACCTAAGGAATAAAGTTTTTATAAGACAGAAACACTAAATGAAGTCGAAGCGGTACTTTTAAAAGGAAGAGATTTTGGTCAAACTAATAGATAGTATTTTTAAATCTACTAATTTTTTTAGTTTCATTTACCCACGAATAATTTTCTGACGATTCTTGATCTCTTTTGTATGATTGGGAATTTGTGATAACATGAGTCAATGATTTTTTGTTTATTTCAAATGAATGAACAATCATTGATAAAATGTTGAATAAGTTCGTGACATTTTTAACAAGCATCTCAGAAATTTCCAAAAATCATTTTGAAGTTGAAAAAAAATTCATCCTGTACTTGGCTTTTTGAAACTTTTGGGTTTGGCTTAAGATCAAATTTTTGTCAACAATAGTTGCAATTATAATTATCTTCAGGAGCAGAAAGAAGCAGAAGTACTTGATGCAAGCTTGATATTAAAAACGACAGTGGTCTTTGAGAAAGACGGAAGAACAGCCTTGCAAACAACACAATTGTTGCACAGGGTGCATTCCTGAAGGGTGTGTGCGCTAGAGAGTAATTTATTGAAAAATATATAACTAAAATCATCAAAGGGAGTTTTTTCTTAAGTAACTTTTTCGTACATATTTTTATAAAAACTTAGTTTTTGAAAACAAAACTTAGAAACGCGAGAACGTAAATAGAAAAAAAACAGTAACCTTGGTGGGTTCTTTTTTCCAGGTGGTAGTTCTTTTTAGGGGGTTCCTTCAGCCCCGACAACATGGAAACATCCGTTTCAAGAAATTTTTTCAGATTTTCACACTCCTTGGTGGGCAGGCCATCACACTCCAGAGGAACATTGTTCGACAGTGTCTTGTCGGCCTTCGAGTCCACAGAAGAGCCGCCTCCAAGACTTCGCTTTTCGTAGTCATAGTCGCCTATGTTACTGCACAAACTGAGCAATATTTTTATAAGCTTTCTGGTGTTGCACTCTTTTATGAGCCACTCGTCGGAGAACTGCACAACAGAAAACAACAGAAGGAGAAGAACTGTTAAATGTGAAGGAAGCATCTGCCAAAAAATATGGAAAGAATTTTTGAAAAAATTGAGAAAAAAATTCGTTAATAAATTTCGATAAACAAAAAAGTCGTAATTTTGCAAACGTTTAATGATACTATTAAGACTTGCTTTGTTAGAAAGATGTTTCGAAATATCTTGAAGTATTTGAAAAGATAAAAAGGAATTTTTAAAAGTAATTTAAAACACTTGAAAGGAGGAAATAAAATGTGAGCACGCTCAATCTATACGTTTAGTACATAATTTTCAAAAATTGAATCTATTTCATGGAAAATTCGTTGTTCTTTTATACCCTTGGTGCTAATACCTACGATAGCCCTTACTGAGGTAGTAACAGTCAGATCAAAGTTCAGGTTGTGAGCGTGTGATTGAACTTACTCTGGTGATTGTTAAATAATAGAAAAAATAAATAACCTATGTGGACATTTTATTGGATCAAAAATAGTTAAGTTGAAGCACGAAAATAATATTTTCAAAACTCAGGTAAAACGCAACAGTTTCAACTCCTAATTAACAAATTCGAGAAAGTTTCGATAATTACAGGATTAAAATAGTTATATTATTGAAAATAAAAAAAACAAAACCAAAACAGTTGAATAACTGTTCTCTTCATGATTATGTTTTGTAGAGAACCCTGGATACATTATTGAAGTATGATTTCAAAAACTATTTAAAGATAATTAAATAACTTTATAATCAAAAGTTTAAAACTTGCATTTCCACTTATAATTCATCATTAAAAGCTTTGCTTTGACTATTCATTCTGTTTTTTGCCACTTTATTATTTTATATATTTTATTGCAATATTTTTTTTTAATTTCACACAATTATTTTTTAATGAAAACATATTTTTAATCAATATTCTAATAAAGTTTTGGCTTACATTTTCTAAATCTTCATTCTAAGCTTAGATAATCTACTTCTAAAAAAACAATTTTAGTGCCATTTTTCATAATATTTCGATGGTTTTTTTGATATAATTCAAAAATATTATGAGTTATTTAATTCATTCAAAATTTCGAACAATTGTAAAAAAAAACATGAACTTTCATAGTTTGAGTTAATCATTTTAAAAGTTGACAACTAACTTCACTTTGAATAAATAAATATTTAAATATATAAATATATTTGAAAGAATAAATTTAAAAGTAGAGTTTGTTTAAACTTAGGTTGCATTTAAAAGATTAGTAAAGGATTAATGGATAATAAAATAATAAAACAAGGAAATATAAACAACAAAAAAATGTCATAGCATTAAAATTAAATTAAAATGAAAATTAAATTAATTAAAATGAATAATTCTTTATCTCTGTTGCAAAAGATGTTTTACGCTATAACTTACCTCTTCAATAGTAAGTTGGCTTTCTATGGGACTACTACTACAAAAAAGAGAATGAAGCGAAGGAAAAAAAGCAACAAAAAAAGTACAGAAATATAAAAAGTAAGAAAAGAATTATGATTTCGAAAAAACAAAAATTGCAACACACCATTCTGCATAAGGTTATTGAAGGAGGGGTTGAAAGGCGAGATTCTGTACGGACCTCACCCATTAACGGCAGCTTTGTCAGTGCGAAAAAGAGAATTTTATAGACTTCACATTAAAGAAAGTGTTTTGAATTCTCAAAATGAGAAAATCAAATCATTACTTGATGAGGTGAAAAGGCTTGGAGTGGAGGTGGTTGTGCAGGAGGAGTATGTGCCCAACCATCTCAGTGCAGGAAGACCACACCAGGTTTGGTCAGCTCTTATTAGTTTTTCATTTTTCTCCTTTTGGGTATGCTTTCAATTTTATTGCACTGGAATGTATGAATATTTGATATCACCTCTAGTCTCTTTGCATGAACGTGAGTGCTTTGAAGCCAACAACCTACAACAAGTATGCAATAGTCGTTTGGACATAGGGATTGAAAGCACTCAATCAATCAATAAGTTACAAACAACTTAATTGATGCTTACTAATACAATACAATACAAAAACGAATATTATTATAGTGGCATTAAACCCATACTGCACTGCTAACAATACTCTTCACCACCGCAAGACAGAATTTGTTTGAAAATAATTTGGATAAGAGATGGCTGATATTGGACTGCATACAAGACCCAATGAACCTTGGTTCAATTCTCAGGCCCTCTTTCTACTTTGGCCTCAACAAGGTTTTCATCAACTGCCAAAACAGGTTAAAATACTTTCGAACTTAAATTCATAAACTGCTCCATCTATGTCTTCTTTACCATCAGCTCCATCATCATCATCACCATCATTATCAACATCTCCAGCATCATCATCATTATCAACATCTCCATCATCATCATCACCATCATTATCAACATCTCCATCATCATCATCATTATCAACATCTCCATCATCATCATCATCCTCATCATCATCATCATCCTCATCATCATCATCATTTCTCTGTTTTTCATGAAGATCTTTCGATTCGTCTCACTCATCCGCCCATTAAACATCCAATACTCAAAAATTTCATCTTTTTGGCAACGGCTTTAGATGAAGAACCTTTTAATAGAGAATCTACAAATATTAAATAATTAATTAATACGAACGAAAATAATTATGAAAAATAAAAAACAATAAAATAAATTGGAAAAATAAATAATTATGAAAAATAAAAAACAATAAAATAAATTGGAAAAATAAATAATTAATGATAAAAAAACAAATAATTACCAAAATATTAAAAAATAAAAATTCACTTAGACACCACATAGGAGCCAAGCCGTTTTCATGTCAGCAATGTCACAAGACCTTTCCGACAGCCACGAATCAGAGGAGGCACGAGCGGATCCACGTGGGACACAGACTGACGTGCTACATATGCTCAGCCACGTTCACACAGAGATTTGGTGGTGTGGTGGGGTGAGAAGAGATTTGCTGGTGTGGTGGGATGATTGTCAGTTTGATGAATCTGTTGTTAATAATGATGAAGGTCACCATCAGTTTTTGTAGCATATTAGTACCATTCGGACAACTCATTCAACCACCAGCCACCCTTCACGCCCACTACAATCATCCATTCAACTCACCATAGCCAGCAGTTATGACCACTTCAACCAATCAAGTATGAAGAAAACCAGCCAACCAACCATAACGAACCAACCCCTCCAAAACAAACCAACCATAACGGACAAACCCTCCAAACCAATCAACCATAACGAGCTAACCCCTTCAAACCAACCAACCATAACGAACCAACCCCTCCAAACCAATCAACCATAACGAACCAACCCCTCCAAACCAACCAACCATAACGAACCAACCCCTCCAAACCAACCAACCATAACGAACCAACCCCTCCAAACCAACCAACCATAACGAACCAACCCCTCCAAACCAACCAACCATAACGAACCAACCCTTCCAAACCAACCAACCATAACGAACCAACCCCTCCAAACCAACCAACCATAACGAACCAACCCCTCCAAACCAACCAACCATAACGAACCAACCCTTCCAAACCAACCAACCATAACGAACCAACCCCTCCAAACCAACCAACCATAACGAACCAACCCCTCCAAACCAACCAACCATAACGAACCAACCCCTCCAAACCAACCAACCATAACAAACCAACCTCTCCAAACCAACCAAACAACAGTCCAATTACCAGCCACTGCCGTTCAACCATCCAACCATTCAACCATTCAACCATTCAACCATCCAACCATTCAACCATTCAACCATCCAACCATCCAACCATTCAACCATTCAACCATCCAACCATTCAACCATTCAACCATTCAACCATTCAACCATCCAACCATTCAACCATTCAACCATCCAACCATTCAACCATTCAACTATCCAACCATTCAACTATCCAGCCATTCAACCATTCAACCATCCAACCATTCAACCATTCAACCATCCAACCATTCAACCATTCAACCATCCAGCCATTCAACCATTCAACAATTCAACCATTCAACTATCCAACCATTCAACCATTTAACCCACAAACCGACAAAACTCCGTCATCACTTGTCAGTTTCAGTTTGGTGGTAATATCATCATCATCACCACCCGCCTGACTGCTTCGGAAGCCTTTGAGAAACTTGAACGTCATGTGATTTAGCCGATCAGCAGTAAAGCGACCAATCATATCACTGTGAGCCTTCAGCAGCAAAAGAGGCGTTCCTATTGGTTGTTCTTCTGGAATTTCCAGGTTTATTTTTAGCTCGTCCTCTTGACTCTTTGATCCACTTGTGGCGAACAGAATGAGGATGGTGAGTGATGGAATAATAGAGATGTACCTGGAAGGGTGGTGGGTGGAGTGATAGGTGGGTGGAGTGATGGGTGGTGGGTGGAGTGAAGGGTGGTGGGTGGAGTGATGGGTGGTGGGTGGAGTGATGGGTGGTGGGTGGAGTGATGGGTGGAGGGTGGAGTGATGGGTGGTGGGTGGAGTGAAGGGTGGTGGGTGGAGTGATGGGTGGTGGGTGGAGTGATGGGTGGTGGGTGGAGTGATGGGTGGAGGGTGGAGTGATGGGTGGTGGGTGGAGTGATGGGTGGTGGGTGGAGTGATGGGTGGAGGGTGGAGTGATGGGTGGTGGGTGGAGTGATGGGTGGTGGGTGGAGTGATGGGTGGTGGGTGGTGGGTGGAGTGATGGATGGGTGGATGGATGGGTGGGTGGATGGATGGGTGGGTGGAGTGAGTGGTGGTGGGTGGAGTGATGGGTGGGTGGATGAATGGGTGGTGGGTGGAGTGATGGGTGGTGGGTGGAGTGATGGGTGGTGGGTGGATTGATGGGTGGTGGGTGAATGGGTGGGTGGATTGATGGGTGGGTGGATGAATGGGTGGGTGGATTGATGGGTGAGTGGGTGGATGGGTGGGTGGATGGATGGGTGGGTGGGTGGATTGATGGGTGGGTGGATTGATGGGTGGGTGGATTGATGGGTGGGTGGAGTGATGGGTGGGTGGATTGATGGGTTGGTGGAGTGATGGGTGGGTGGAGTGATGGGTGGGTGGATTGATAGGTGGGTGGATTGATGGTTGGGTGGAGTGATGAGTGGGTGGAGTGATGGGTGGGTGGAGTGATGGGTGGGTGGAGTGATGGGTGGTTGGATTGATGGGTGGGTGGATTGATAGGTGGGTGGATTGATGGGTGGGTGGATTGATAGGTGGGTGGATTGATAGGTGGGTGGATTGATGGGTGGGTGGATTGATGGGTGGGTGTTTTAGAGGGTGGATGAGTGGATGGATAGTTGAGAGGATTGACTGATGGATGAAAAGATTGATTGATGTGTAGGTGGATGGTTGGATTGATGGATTAATAAAAGGATGGATTATAAGAATATGGATAAATTAATTAATAGAAAATGGATAGAATAATGATGTATGGTAAATTGCTTTGATGGAAAATGGATGAATGAAGTGATGGATAGGATTGGATAGATGGGTGGATGAATGGATGAATGAGGTGATGGATGGGATTGGATAGATGGATGAGTAAGGTGATGGATGGGATTGGATGGATGAATGAGGGGATGGATGGAATTGGATAGATGGGTGGATGAATGGATGAATGAGATGATGGATGGAATTGGATGGATGGGTGGATGAATGGATGAATGAAATGATGGATGGGATTGGATGGATGGGTGGGTGAATGGATGAATGAAATGATGGATGGGATTGGATGGATGGGTGGGTGAATGGATGAATGAAATGATGGAT
>OX387253.1:370000-372500 GCA_947562095.1 Branchellion lobata | reverse complement strand
CGCAACAACATCACCACCCACACACTTCATGAGATGAATAATTCTAATAATTCACCTGCAATAAATCCTACTTTGGGATTTGTTCATGCTTTAAAAGCATCACTGCCTGAGGACTATTAAACCCTCATATCAACACCTCCACCGCACAAAGAAGCCAGCCCAATGCCTCCTAATCCTTTCCACAAACACCAACTTTGAGGGTGAACTGCCGCTTGGAGGCAAACCCCTACTTCTTGTTCGGTCAACTCAACTTCCAAACTGAGGTCTTTGTTCATTCAATCACTTGTTCATTCATTCATTCAATTGTGCATTCATTCATTAGTTCATTCATTCAATTGTGCATTCATTCATTAGTTCATTCATTCACTTGTTCATTCATTCATTTGTCCATTCATTCATTCACTTGTCCATTCATTCATTCACTTGTCCATTCATTCATTCACTTGTTAACTCATTCATTTGTTCATTCATTCAATTGTTCATTTGTTTATTCATTCATTTGTTTATTCATTCATTCATTCATTCATTCATTCATTCATTCATTCATTTATTCATTCACTCATTCATTCATTCATTCAATCATTCATTGCTTCATCTCCCCTCCAAATTCATTTTTCTTCCATTAACACATGTAATCATTCTTTTTTTTACTCAATTATTCACTTTCATCCATCCATCCATCTCTTCCCTCCTTCCTCCATTCATCCATCCATCCATCTCTTCCCTCCTTCCTCCATTCATCCATCCATCCATCTCTTCCCTCCTTCCTCCATTCATCCATCCATCCATCTCTTCCCTCCTTCCTCCATTCATCCATCCATCCATCTCTTCCCTCCTTCCTCCATTCATCCATCCATCCATCTCTTCCCTCCTTCCTCCATTCATCCATCCATCCATCTCTTCCCTCCTTCCTCCATTCATCCATCCATCCATCTCTTCCCCCCTTCCTCCATCTATCCATTTCCTTCCCCCTCCTCCATCCATCCATCTCCTCCCCACTCTTTCATCCATCCATCTCCTCCCCCTTCCTTCCTCCATCCATCCATCCCCCCTTCCTCCATCCATCCATTTCCCCCCCCCCCTCCTCCATCCATCCATCTCCTCCCCCCCTTCCTCCATCCATCCATCCATCCCTCCTTTCTCCATCCATCCATCTCCTCCCCACCTCCCCCATCCATCCATCCATCCATCCCCCCTTTTTCCATCCATCCATCTCCTCTCTCCCTTTCTCCATCTATCCATCCCCCCCTCCTCCATCCATCCATCTCTTCCCCCCTCCCCCATCCATCCATCCATCTCCTCCCCCCTCCTCCATCCATTTCCCCCTCCCCCTCCTCTATCCATTTCCCCCCCCCCCCTCCCCCATCCATCCAAAACCAATCATCCACTCGAAGCAAGTGGAGGCGCGGAAAGGGTGGAATAAAAAAGTCATAATCACGTGACATCTGCTTTTTCCTCCAACCATGCCGCGCTAAATAAATTATTCCACCCCGCTACAGCTTTTTGTTCCATAATTTGTTTTTTGTTCTTTTTTTTGTTTTTTGTTTTTTTTTTTTCCTTTTCTGTTTATTTTTTGTTGTTGCTGTTGTTGCTGTTGTTGTTGTTATTGCTGTTGTTGCTGTTGTTGCTGTTATTGCTGTTGTTGCTGCTGTTGCTGTTGTTGCTGCTGTTGCTGTTGTTGCTGCTGTTGCTGTTGTTGCTGCTGTTGCTGTTGTTGCTGTTGTTGCTGTTGTTGCTGTTGTTGCTGTTGTTGCTAGTTTTTTGTTATTTTTTGTGGTCCTTCATCATTTTGTCTCAGTTTTTTTCTTTTTTTTTTTTCATTTTCGGTTTTGTGATGAATAATTTTACTTTCTCATTTTCAATTTCTCAATCAGTCACTACTTCCATTCCTTGTATCACCATTATTTCATTCTTGAAGCCAATAAAATATTTTTCAAGTTATATTGCCTCGAAACTCTATGGGGTTGATGCCACTATAATAATATTCGTTTTTGTATTGTATTGTATTGTATTGTATTGTATTGTATTGTATTGTATTGTATTGTATATTGTTCTTTCAACCACAAAAACTCCCCACAAGCGAAATTCGGGATAGTTGGGAATTGAGGTTTGGGAGGTAAACTGCTCACTGTGACGCAGGAAGAGCGACCTCCTATTGACTGATAATTGTGGTTGGACGAGCAATTGAGGCCAATCGGATGGCACTTCATCGTCTAATAAAGAGCAGATCATGAGCTTCAGGATGTCTTAATAATAATATGCTAATAAGTGAATTAAAACTTAATCATATAATTGACTTGAGAGGTTATAAAAACACAAAAATGTTCCTGAAGGATAGTTTATGATTGATAGGCTTCTAATGAACAAGCTATTAATGTCGTCATCCCCTGCCTATGGAACTCTCTAACAGTCAGCCTTCGCTGATGCATGCTCCTAATCTACTAAAAAGTCACTTACACCACTTATCAATTACAAGATGAATGAATTAAAAGGTCAATCA
>OX387253.1:350000-355000 GCA_947562095.1 Branchellion lobata | reverse complement strand
ATATATCATCAGTTGTATATATACATCTCCCACTTATGTACATACAAGATCTCAATCTACATAATAAATGTAATTATATAGACAAAGAAACAAAAGTGAGCAGACATAGAAGGAGGGAGAGGTAGGAGGAAGGAGAGGTAGGAGGAGGGAGGAGGAAGAAGAGGGAGAGGTAGGAGGAGGGAGAGGTAGGAGGAAGGGGAAGGAGGAAGAGGGAGAGGTAAGAGGAGGGAGAGGTAGGAGGAAGGAGAGGTAGGAGGAGGGAGAGGTAGGAGAAGGGAGAGGTAGGAGGAAGAAGGAGAGATAGGAGGAGAGAGAGGTAGGAGGAGGGAGAAGGAAGAAGAGGGAGAGGTAGGAGGGAGAGGTAGGAGGAAGGGGAAGGAGGAAAAGGGAGAGGTAGGAGGAGGGAGGAGGAGGAAAAGGGAGAGGTAGGAGGAGGGAGAGGTAGGAGGAGGGAGGAGGAGGAAGAGGGAGAGGTAGGAGGAGGGAGGAGGAGGAAGAGGGAGACATACAAAGGCAGATACAATGAGACGCAGCATTTTGAACAAGTTTAACAAACAAACAAAAATACAAACTGAATGAAGTGCTAATATGGAGGAGACAAGATGCGGAGACGAAAAAAAAAATATAATAAAAATAATAAAAATAGAAAAAAATATGAAAAAGATAATAATAATGATAACAATAATAATAATAATAATAATAACAATTTTAATAATAATAATAATAATAAAAATAGTAAAAATTAAAAATTAAAAAATTAAAATAAAAAAAATAATAATAATAATGATAATAATAATAATATTATTATTTTTATTATTATTATTATTATTATTATTATTATTATTATTATTATTATTATTATTATTATTATTATTATTATTATTATTATTATTATTATTATTATTATTATTATTATTATTATTATTATTATTATTATTATTATTATTATTATTATTATTATTATTATTATTATTATTATTATTATTATTATTATTATTATTATTATTATTATTATTATTATTATTATTATTATTATTATTATTATTATTATTATTATTATTATTATTAAAAGAAGGAGAGATGCATTGATGGAAAAAAACAAATAGAGAAGAAGTGAGAAAACGAAAGAAAATCAGGATGAGGAGAATATGATGAGAAATGGGAGAACATAAGATGATGATGCTGATGATGATGATGATGATGATGATGATGATGATGATGATGATGATGATGCTGATGATGATGATAATGATGATGATGATGATGATGATGATGATGATGATGGTGAGGATTATGATGATGATGATGATGATGATGATGATGATGATGATGATGATGATGATGATGATGGTGAGGATTATGATGATGATGATGATGATGATGATGATGATGATGATGATGATGATGATGATGATGATGATGATGATGATGATGTTGATGATGATGATGCTGATGATGATGATGATGATGACGATGGTGATGATGATGATGATGATGGTGATGATGATGATGATGATGGTGATAATGATGCTTATTATTACATCGGGAAATGATAGCGATGTTAATAATGCGTTCCGGAAGATGAGGAGTAATGGAGTTTAAATTGCCTAGCTGAGAATGGTGGTAGTTGATGCGAAAAGGAAGAGGAGGAGGAGGAAGAAGAGGAGGAAGAAGAGGAGGAAGAAAAGGAGGAAGAAGAGGAGGAAGAAGAGGAGGAAGAAGAGGAGGAAGAAGAGGAGGAAGAAGAGGAGGAAGAAGAGGAGGAAGAAGAAGAGGAAGAAGAGGAAGAAGAAGAGGACGAAGAAGAGGAGGAAGAAGAGGAGGAAGAAGAGGAGGAAGAAGAGGAGGAAGAAGAGGAGGAAGAAGAAGAGGAAGAAGAGGAAGAAGAAGAGGAGGAAGAAGAGGAGGAAGAAGAGGAGGAAGAAGAGGAAGAAGAGGAGGAAGAAGAGGAGGAAGAAGAGGAGGAAGAAGAGGAGGAAGAAGAGGAGGAAGAAGAGGAGGAAGAAGAAGAGGAAGAAGAGGAAGAAGAAGAGGACGAAGAAGAGGAGGAAGAAGAGGAGGAAGAAGAGGAGGAAGAAGAGGAGGAAGAAGAGGAGGAAGAAGAGGAGGAAGAAGAAGAGGAAGAAGAGGAAGAAGAAGAGGAGGAAGAAGAGGAGGAAGAAGAGGAGGAAGAAGAGGAAGAAGAGGAGGAAGAAGAGAAGGAAGAAGAGGAGGAAGAAGAGGAGGAAGAAGAGAAGGAACACTGAATTGTATAAAAAAACTATTCAATAAAAACGAAGAAATAAAAAAGAAAAAAAATTAATTAATAAAAAAATAAAAAAGGAAAAAAAAGACAAAAGAAAGAAGAATAATAAATTGGAGGTGGCTATATAGTCGAGGAAGGAGTTGCTGACCCAGTCACGTGATTGCTAGTCCTGTCATTCAATTAACATTTTCTACCTTCACCCATTGTTCACTTCATCCATCCATCCTTCCATCTATTCATTTGTCCATTCATCCATTCATCTGACCATCTTTCCATCCATCCATCTGTCCATCCATCCATCCATCCCTTCATCTGACCATCCTTCCATCCATCCATCTGTCCATCCATCTGTCCATCCATCCATCCATCCCTCCATCCATCCATCTGTCCATCCATCCATCCGTTCATCTGTCTATCCATCCATCCATCCATCTATCCATCCATCCATCCATCCATCCATCCATCCATCCATTTGTCTGTTCATCCAACCAACCATTCATCTTGTTATCCATCCATCAATTTGTCCAGCTGTCTGCCTGTTCGTTTGTCACTTCATCCAGCTATCTCGTTATCCTCTTTCCTTTTAACTTATTCTCCCACCTATCCATCTTTTTCATATGCATTCATCTATCCATCCAATCATTTATCCAATCATTCTTCTATTCAGTTAACCATCTATCTATGCATCCATCAATGCATCCATCAATGCATCCATCAATGCATCCATCAATGCATCCATCAATGCATCCATCAATGCATCCATCAATGCATCCATCAATGCATCCATCCACCAAGCCATTCATCCATCCATGCATCTCTTTTGCTCCGTTCGTTTGCTTATTGTTGATTCCTTCCAGTCTGTCCTCTCGTGGATGCTTATCTGCTCTCAATTTTCCGTTCATTCATTCGTTCATTCATTCATTCATTCAATCATTCACCCATTCATTCGTTCATTCGTCATCTAAGCCATTCCTTCTTCTTTTTTGAATTGATTTTTTCGTTTATCCATTCATCTATTCATTCATTCATTCATGCATTCATTCAAAAATTTGTTCATGCATCTATTAATTCATCAGCCCATCCATCCATCCATTCATCCATTCATCTTCGTTTGTCGCCTGCCTGTCTCTTTCGTCTTTCGTGACTGTCTCAGTAAATCATAACTCGTTTATAAATTAATTCATTTTCTCATCCAAATATTTCGAACATGTTTCTTTTTTTATCCATCCATTCATCTGTCTATTTTCCAGCTATTCATCCATCATCCATTCATCTATTCCTCCATCATTCACTCCCTCATCCATTTTTCATCCATTCTCAATCCATCCATTCATCATCCGTCTATCTATCATTCACCCCCTCATCCATTTTTCATCCATTCTCAATCCATCCATTCATCATCCGTCTATCTATCATTCACCTACTCATCCATCCTCAATCCATCTACTCATCCATCCTTCCCTCTATCCATCACCCAAGCAGTCTCTCAATCTTTGACCACTAGCTCTTTGACCACTGTCTGACTGATCATTCTTTCCATCCATTATTCCATCCAACATTTCATCTATCTCTCCTACTTCATCCATTCATTCAGAGCTTATCCATCCATCCCTTCATTCATTCATTCAGAGCTTATCCATCCATCCCTTCATTCATTCATTCAGAGCTTATCCATCCATCCCTTTATTCATCACTTACACATCCATCCAAACATGCATTCGACTATTCACCAAACCATTCGTCAATGTCTTCAATCATGAATCAAGTTGAAAGAAAAAATTAATTCATACATTTATATTCTCATCTATCTTTTCATTCATCCATCTTTTCATTCATCCATCCTTTCATTCATCCATCCTTTCATTCATCCATCCTTTCATTCATCCATCCTTTCATTCATCCATCCTTTCATTCATCCATCCTTTCATTCATCCATCCTTTCATTCATCCATCCTTTCATTCATCCATCCTTTCATTCATCCATCCTTTCATTCATCCATCCTTTCATTCATCCATCCATTCATCCATCCATTCATCCATCCATTCATCCATCCATTCATCCATCCATTCATCCATCCATTCATCCATCCATTCATCCATCCATTCATCCATCCATCCATCCATTCTTCCAATCATTTATTCATTTTTACATCCATTTATGTATCAATTTTAACAAGCTTCTATCCTCACATTTATCCATCCACTCATTCCTTCTTTCATTCCTCTAATCTAATCTAATCTAATCTAATCAAATCCTATTTATAGCGCTGAGTCCAAATTGTTCAAAAACGCTCCGCTACGAACTGTTTAAACAAAAAAGTTTTAAGGGCTTTACGAAATGAGAGTAGAGAAGTAACAGAGGTGAGATTGAGGGGAAGAGAGTTCCATAGAAGGAGCCCATAGTAGGAAAGTTCAGATTTAGCATAAGTACTACTGGAAGGTATCCTAAAAAATGAGGATAAGCAGATCTCAATCCCTCTCAAAAAACAACTTAGAAAGGTCGGCTAAGTAGCTATGTGAGAGATTATTTTTTGTTTTAAACATGAGAGTGCAGCTTTTGAAAACTGACCTTTTTAAGAGGCAACCAGTGCAAAGAAATGAGGGTATGAGTTAGACGAGAGAATTTATGAGTGCCAGAAACTAAGCGGGCAGCGCTATTAGAAGTTTTGGTGAGAGGGTGTAGCGTGGTCTCTGGGAGTCCACAGTATAAAATGTAACAATAGTCAAAGCTAGACAAAATAAGCGAAGAAACTAG
>OX387253.1:272500-342500 GCA_947562095.1 Branchellion lobata | reverse complement strand
GATGAAGACGCAATGAAATGATGGGAACTCGCCTGCTGCTGACGTCATGAACAGCCATGTTGTTGCTGTTTTTTGTTTGTCTTGTTGTTGTTGGTTATATATTGTTTGTGGTGTTTTTGTTTTTATTGTTGCGTTGTTGATATTGTTGTGTTGCTGTTGTTGTTGTGTTGCTGATGTTGTAGTGTTGTTGATGTTGTAGTGTTGTTGATGTTGTTGTGTTGCTGATGTTGTTGTGTTGCTGATGTTGTAGTGCTGCTGATGTTGTGATCTCGTAGTCGTAGCTCGGGTTATTTTGTTGATTTAGTTCTGTTGTTGTTTTGTCTTGGGTTATGTCAAAAAAATGCCAAAGAATTTAACGTAATTAGGTGCCTAATTAATTTTCCCGACATTTCAATTAAATTGTTAATTAAATATTAAATTAAAATTATTTTTTTTATTTTTCAAAATTCTGTTTGTTGATTTGGTACCAAAATGAGAAAGAACCATACAAAGAACGAACCGTTTGTTATTCCACCACACCCTGACTCCCACCCTTGGAATTATTATTCAGTCGTTACCTTCCAAACTACCAAACATTTTCAATAGCAATAAGCTCAAGTTTACTTTTGCAATCGCTTTACAAGGGTTCACAAAATGGTTCATAAAATTGTTCACAAGTGTTCACAAACTTTTCAAAAATGTTCAAAAAACGGTTCACAAATGGCTCAAAAAGTCAATTGTTCACAAACGTGTTCCAATTTTTTTCAAACATCAAACACCAAAAACGTCTTAAGGCCCCCAGAGCGGCCGAACGAGGAAACGAGAAAGCGTTCGAAACGCCTTCTTTCGACTTATATACTCTCCAGCCGCTGGATGCCACCAAGACGATATAGCAATACAATATAGAATATCAATGACAAGAACATGTACCGTCCAGTTACTTATATGTGTTGATTCTAAAACTGCATGATTGTATCCATGTATCTTCATCTTTTATGAAAATGGTTATACATATGTTTCATAAATATGGGGTTATATCCTTATCAATCTGATATTTATGTGGGTTTTACCTTATCACATTTTCATGTATGTTTATGAACATTTGCGTTTTAGATATTTATATATTGAAAAATATATCAGTTTATCAAAATGTCTTTTCTTTCTGTGGAAAGTTCCATAAATATCTTTGTTTATGTGAAGCTGTTCATAGATATAACTTCGTTTATGAATACTGTTTTTATATAGAAACATACCTGTTTACAGCTACATACCTGCTCATAGATATACACCTGTTCATAGATACATACCTGTTAATAGCTACATACCTGTTCATAGCTACATACCTGTTCATAGATACATACCTTTTCATAGATACAAACCTGTTCAAAGATACGTAACTGTTCATAGATACATACCTGTTCATAGATACATACCTGTTCATAGATACATACCTGTTCATAGATACATACCTGTTCATAGATACATACCTGTTCATAGATACATACCTGTTCATAGATACAAACCTGTTCAAAGATACGTAACTGTTCATAGATACATACCTGTTCATAGATACAAACCTGTTCAAAGATACGTAACTGTTCATAGATACATACCTGTTCATAGATACATACCTGTTCATAGATACATACCTGTTCATAGATACATACCTGTTCATAGATACATACCTGTTCATAGATACATACCTGTTCATAGATACATACCTGTTCATAGATAAATACCTGTTTACAAAGACATACCTGTTCATAGATACATACCTGTTCATAGGTACATACCTGTTCATAGATACAAACCTGTTCATAGATACATACCTGTTCATAGTTACATACCTGTTCATAGTTACATACCTGTTCATAGTTACATACCTGTTCATAGATACATACCTGTTCATAGATACATACCTGTTCATAGATACATACCTGTTCATAGATACATACCTGTTCAGAGCTATATACCTGTTCAGAGCTATATACCTGTTCTTAGGTATATATTTGTTCATAGATAAATACCTGTTCATAGATAAATACCTGTTTACAAAGACATACCTGTTCATAGGTACATACCTTTTCATGAATACATACCTGTTCAGAGCTATATACCTGTTCATAGATCTATACCTGTTCTTAGGTATATATTTGTTCATAGATACAAACCTGTTTATAAGTAAAAAAAAAACACATCTGGAGATTGTGAATTTGGAGGATTAAATGTCATACATAATGTCGTCATTGAGTGATTTAAATGCATGAATGTACAACTAGTTACAACGCATAGTCGCAAGCTAGATTGCCAAAGAGGCGCCTTGAGGTATGAATGGGTGTTAACGTATATAAGATGTGTGATGGATGGGAGGAAGGGAGGAGGAGGTGATGAGTTGTGATGGATGGGAGGAAGGGAGGAGGAGGTGATGATTTGTGATGGATGGGAGGAAGGGAGGAGGAGGTGATGATTTATGATGGATGGGAAGAAGGGAAGTGGAGGTGATGAGTTATGATGGATGGGAGGAAGGGAAGTGGAGGTGATGAGTTATGATGGATGGGAAGAAGGGAAGTGGAGGTGATGAGTTGTGATGGATGGGAGGAAGGGAGGAGGAGGTGATGAGTTGTGATGGATGGGAGGAAGGGAGGAGGAGGTGATGAGTTGTGATGGATGGGAAGAAGGGAAGTGGAGGTGATGAGTTATGATGGATGGGAAGAAGGGAAGTGGAGGTGATGAGTTGTGATGGATGGGAGGAAGGGAGGAGGAGGTGATGAGTTGTGATGGATGGGAGGAAGGGAGGAGGAGGTGATGAGTTGTGATGGATGGCAGGGAGGAGAGAGGAGTTGATGATTTGTGATGGATGTGAAAAGGTAAAAGGAAAAAAAATAGGAAAACTTAAAATTAAAAAAATCATCAAAAAAATCATCAAAAAATCAAATGTAGTTAATTTAAAAAAGAATTTTTTCTCCAAAAAATATCAACCCTAACCGTATATACCATATATGCCAAGCCCTGATCGAAGTGAAGTGTAAACTTTAGTGAGGTTAAAGGTATGAAAATATTAGAAAAATTAAAATTTAAAAAATCATCCCGGTATGAAATTTAAATAAAGAATTTTTACCACAAAAAACCCCAACCCTAACCCTAACCCTAACCCTAACCCTAACCCTACAACACTTGATACAAACCAAATGCCCCTACTGCGTAATAGAAATCAAACACTCTAATACATACAAAAAATTGCCTAAAACACCATTAATATATGAAAGGTTGCACGAATGACTCTTCATGAATACAGAAATGTGCCTCAACACTTGATGGCCACGAAAGGATGCGTAAACTACATGTAATGCCTGTAGCGTTCAATCCATTTGGAAGGGTGTTTGAAATAATAATAATAATAATAATAATAATAAAAATAATAATAATAATAATAATAATAATAATAATAATAATAATAATAATAATAATAATGATAATAATAATAATAATAATAATAATAATAATAATAGTAATAATAATAATAATAATAATAATAATAATAATAATAATAATAATAATAATAATAATAATAATAATAATAATAATAATAATAATAATAATAACAATAATAAAATAATAATAATAATATAAATAATAATAATAATAATAATAATAATAATAATAATAATAATAATAATAATAATAATAATAATAATAATAATAATAATAATAATAATAATAATAATAATAATAATAATAATAATAATAATAATAATAATAATAATAATAATAATAATAATAATAATAATAATAATAATAATAATAATAATAATAATAATAATAATAATAATAATAATAATAAAAATAAAAATAATAATAATAATAATAATAATAATAATAATAATAATAATAATAATAATAATAATAATAATAATAATAAAATAATAAAATAAAAATAATAATAATAATTCATATTATTATTATTAACATTAATTTCCTCACCACTTTTTGTTACGGGAGTTCACATACGTTAATCGTACACTAATTACCACCATACAGGCGTGACAGCCTAACTTTCCACGCAGGCCTGTGTTAGCCACAGAAGTCGGAACGAAGAAGATTAGGTGTACGCATGCTTTTGTACGCCTTCTCAGAGAGCATATAACGGCTGGAGTGTGCGCTGAGGTTTGTCTCTTGAGAAGGTGCACATGTGAAATGTAGTTGAGGTCGTAACACGTTTAACTGAAAGAAAGTTCTTGTTGGTGTTGCTTTTTAAAGCCGAAAAGTCGACAGGTTCGTCACAGTGAGGAGTGAAGACTGAAGGAAGAGGAGAAGAAAGCATAAATTGAGGTTGGTCACATTTTTGTTTTCCACTGCGTAGTTGAGTTGCATGCGACACCACGCGGAGTGAGTGCTTCGTCGGTTTGAAAACAAAAACGCCATAAAAACCTTTCAATTGCAGTGAAGGTTTTTGAAGCACCTTTCACACATGCGTGAAGTCACGTGGAACTCAAGTACACACGAAAACACCTGATAAGAGCAGAAGGTGTGTGAAATTTGAATGCAGTCAGCCACTGAAATGCTGCAGAACATGGCGAACAATCAGTTATTTGATGTTTGTATTAACGATTCGATAATAAATTTTTAAAGCTTCATGATCTGCATCTACATTGCACTTCTAATGCATCTACAATGAATCTCTAATGCATTTCTAATGCATCTACAATGCATCTCTAATGCATTTACAATGCATCTACAATGCATTTCTTATGCATCTCTAATGCATCTCTAATGCATCTCTAATGCATCTACAATGCAGCTCTAATGCATCTCTAATGCATCTACAATGCAGCTCTAACACATATCTAATGCATCTCTAAAGCACCTCTAATGCATCTACAATGCATCTCTAACGGATGTCACCTTCAGTCCTTCATCTTTGCTTGCTTTCAATACAACAGTTTTTGTTAGTTTGGCTGTTATCAAATTTTGATTATTTCATAGTTTCTGTAACATTTCCTTCGACATGGACTTTTTTTATAGTCTTTATTGAATCAAAACCAGACAAACGCTGGAAAAGGCACAGAACATGGTGAACAATCAAAATGAAAAAAAAAAACTAAATCGACAATAACTGAATGTCATAAAAACTGTCAAGTGTCTGTTGAAAATGTTGAATGACTATTGAAAAATGTTTCATCAAATTAAACAAAACTGGAATGTTGAAAGATTCTAAGAAATTCAGGAGCAGAATTGACTATTAAATTAAATTAATGAGTCTCAAAAGTTCAGAATTGAATCATATTTTGAAACCACATAATATAACTATTGGAAAGTTATTGCAAGTTATTTCTTCTTTCTTCTATTTTCCTCTTCAGTCATTTCTCATATTTACAAAATGTCTGTCTGGATACCTCAATTTCTTGCAATGGTTTCAACATCCGCTCACTTTCTTGTTTTTTAAGTTGGCAAACGGTATTCTTGTAGCCGATTGGTTGACGAAGTTACAGCAATGTCTTTTTCTTCCTCAGCCATTACTCAAATTTACAGACAAGTCCGTCTGAACAACAATTTTTTTTTCAACACTTGTTCATTTTTTTGTTGAGTAATTTGGCAAACAGTATTTATGTAAGTGTTGGTTGACGATTTCACTGCAATGTCTGTATTTCAAACGAGAGACATATTTGGCAGATTTTTGAAAATCTTTTCAAAATCTTCGCAATCAGCAAACACTATAAATCTTAGATAAATTAACTTATTTATAACTAATATTTTAAACTTTGAATTTCAAATAGATAATAAAAAGATTTGGAAACGAAAAATGAACTAGATTAAAATAACGCCATACACGCAGTCGCAAAACCTGAAACTACATATTTTCAATAAAAGTTGTCTATAAATTTTAATTATCTTTAATATAATTTGATTAAAAATTTCAAAAATTTCAAATAGTTTTGTAAAAATTTTAATTATTTTCAATATAATTTAATAAAAAATTTTAATATTTCAAATAAACTTTTGTGAAATTTTTATTATTTTCAATATAATTTTGTGAAATTTTAAATTTTTTCGAAAAATTTAATAAAAATATTAATTATTTTCAATATAATTTTGTCTCAAATATTAATTAGTATCATTATAATTTTGTTTACTTTTCAATATTTTCAATATAATTTTTTTTACTTTTCAATATTTTCATTATTATTTCGTCTCAAAAATTTTTAACTATATTTTTCAAACTAATCAAATGTGGTTGTTACTTTATTTTCTTTTTATATAATTAATACTCATGACCAAATATTAATGTTTTTCGGTTTCGACAAGCAGACGTTCATTTTTGGCGAAGTTTTTCAAGTGCTTCTTTCGTTTCGTTCGACGTTAAGTAAATTGATTATTTGATTATTAAATCCAGCGATTTTTTTTGAAAAGTCAAAATTAAAAATTCGAACAATATTTCAGATGCAAAATCAATGAGTATTTTGGAAGGACTACTCAATTCGTCAAAGTGCACCAAGAATCATCACAGATACGTTGATTTGATGCTTTTCAAAATTTTAAAAATATTATTTTATCTTTTTCCTAAAGTCAGCGATGTCACTTTACTTTCATAACTTTTTACTACCCTTAATTAAGTTGCATGCGACACCCCATGGTGTGAGCGGTTTGTCGGTTCGAGTTTAAAAATGCCATGGTAACCTCTCAATTGCAACAAAGGTGTCTGAAAAACTTTTCACACATGCATGATGTTACATGGAACACTCAAACATACACAAAAAATAGCTGCAAAAAACACATGCAAAAGGTACGCGAAGCATTTGATGCCTCAAACAATTCATGCATAAAACAAAACTGAAGCATTCTTCATGCATGCGAAAAAGTGCCTGAAGCATTCTTCATGCATACAAAAGGGTGCCTGATGCATTCTTCATGCATTCCTCAGGGCTTGGAATATAAGGTTAGGGTCGAAATCCTTTGGGTTAATATTCATTTTTCAATTACAAACATAAATGATTTTTCAACTTTCTATTTTTCCTATTTTTTTCTTACCTTTAACAGGACTTTAAGTTCCCACTGTACTTTGACCTCAGGGCTTGGAATATGGGGTTAGAGTCGATATATTTTGGGTTAATATTCATTTTTGAATTACAAACATAAATGATTTTTTCAATTTCCATTCTTCCAGTTTTTTCATACCTTTAACAGGACTTTAAGGTTCCCACTGTACTTTGACCTCAGGGCTTGGAATATTGGGTTAGAGTCGAGATATTTTGGGTTAATATTTATAATTGAATTACAAACATAAATGATTTTTACAATTTCCATTTTTCCATTTTTTTTCATACCTTTAACAGGACTTTAAGGTTTCCACTGTACTTTGACCTCAGGGCTTGGAATATGGGGTTAGAATCGAGATATTTTGGGTTAATATTTATAATTGAATTACAAACATAAATGATTTTTTCAATTTCCATACTTCCAATTTTTTTCATACCTTTGACAGGACTTTAGGTTTCCACTGTACTTTTACCTCAGGGCTTGGAATATGGTGTTAGAGTGGATATTTTTTGGGGTAATATTCCTTTTTAAATTACAAACATAAATGATTTTTTCAATTTCCATACTTCCAAATTTTTCATACCTTTAACAGGACTTTAAGGTTCCCACTGTACTCTGACCTCAGGGCTTGGAATATGGTGTTAGAGTGGAAATTTTTTGGGGTAATATTCATGTTTAAATTACAAACATAAATGATTTTTTCAATTTCCATTTTTCCAATTTTTTCATACCTTTAACAGGACTTCAAAGTTTACCCTGTACTTTGACCTCAGGGCTTGGAATATGGGGTTAGAGTCGAGATATTTTGGGTTAATATTTATAATTGAATTACAAACATAAATGATTTTTTCAATTTCCATTCTTCCAGTTTTTTCATACCTTTAACAGGACTTTAAAGTTATTTAAAAAATAAATTTAAGAAACTATTGACAACGCTTTATAAAATGAATGAAATTGTTAATTAAAAGAATATTTCTTTCAATCAAAAATATTCCGACTTCAATCTTATTTTCCAAACGTTCGAACAAGGGCGAGTGGAGTTAGGATTAGGATTAGGGTAACTTTCACCTCACTGTCACTTGATAACCTAAAGCAATCGTAAGAATGAAGACTTTCGCCAGTGCAGTATATATATATATATACAAATTATTTATTTAACAAGAATAGAGTGAGAAGCATGCAACTTGATGATGAAAGCGCCCTTGGAGTTGAGAAGGAGTTTGTTCTGCTTGAAGTGAAAGAGGAGCTTTCGAATTAAAAATTGAGCTTCATTAATGTTGCGTTACCACTAGCGTTGTTATCATTGGATATGAAAAACGGAGGGTTTTTGGTCATTCCTTCATCACATCGTATGATGATACTTGTGTGAAGAGGTACATAAAGAGCAGTTTTATTTACGAGTTGATATTTGTTCAGTTCATCTATTAATGATTGATTCAAAATTACAAGACCATCACTAAAAGTTGTCCACATGACAAAAGAAAAATATATATAAAACATTGGATAGTGAATAGAAATAATAATATAATTTTAAAATATGAACCTAAGGAATAAAGTTTTTATAAGACAGAAACACTAAATGAAGTCGAAGCGGTACTTTTAAAAGGAAGAGATTTTGGTCAAACTAATAGATAGTATTTTTAAATCTATTAATTTTTTTAGTTTCATTTACCCACGAATAATTTTCTGACGATTCTTGATATCTTTTGTATGATTGGGAATTTGTGATAACATGAGTCAATGATTTTTTGTTTATTTCAAATGAATGAACAATCATTGATAAAATGTTGAATAAGTTCGTGACATTTTTAACAAGCATCTCAGAAATTTCCAAAAATCATTTTGAAGTTGAAAAAAAATGCATCCTGTACTTGGCTTTTTGAAACTTTTGGGTTCGGCTTAAGATCAAATTTTTGTCAACAATAGTTGCAATTATAATTATCTTCAGGAGCAGAAAGAAGCAGAAGTACTTGATGCAAGCTTGATATTAAAAACGACAGTGGTCTTTGAGAAAGACGGAAGAACAGCCTTGCAAACAACACAATTGTTGCACAGGGTGCATTCCTGAAGGGTGTGTGCGCTAGAAAGTAATTTAGTGAAAAATATATAACTAAAATCATCAAAGGGGTTTTTTTCTTAAGTAACTTTTTTGTACCTATTTTTATAAAAACTTCGTTTTTGAAAACAAAACTTAGAAACGCGAGAACGTAAATAGAAAAAAAACAGTAACCTTGGTAGGTTCTTTTTTCCAGGTGGTAGTTCTTTTTAGGGGGTTCCTTCAGCCCCGACAACATGGAAACATCCGTTTCAAGAAATTTTTTCAGATTTTCACACGCCTTGGTGGGCAGGCCATCACACTCCAGAGGAACATTGTTCGACAGTGTCTTGTCGGCCTTCGAGTCTACAGAAGAGCCGCCTCCAAGACTTCGCTTTTCGTAGTCATAGTCGCCTATGTTGCTGCACAAACTGAGCAATATTTTTATAAGCTTTCTGGTGTTGCACTCTTTTATGAGCCACTCGTCGGAGAACTGCACAGCAGAAAACAACAGAAGGAGAAGAACTGTTAAATGTGAAGGAAGCATCTGCCAAAAAATATGGAAAGAATTTTTGAAAAAATTGAGAAAAAAATTCGCTAATAAATTTCGATAAACAAAAAAGTCGTAATTTTGCAAACGTTTAATGATACTATTAAGACTTGCTTTGTTAGAAAGATGTTTCGAAATATCTTGAAGTATTTGAAAAGATAAAAAGGAATTTTTTAAAGTAATTTAAAACAATTGAAAGGAGGAAATAAAATGTGAGCACGCTCAATCTATACGTTTAGTACATAATTTTCAAAAATTGAATCTATTTCATGGAAAATTCGTTGTTCTTTTATACCCTTGGTGCTAATGCCTACGATAGCCCTTACTGAGGTAGTAACAGTCAGATCAAAGTTCAGGTTGTGAGCGTGTGATTGAACTTACTCTGGTGATTGTTAAATAAAAAAAATAATAAATAACCTATGTGGACATTTTATTGGATTAAAAATAGTTAAGTAAAATAATATTTTCAAAACTCAGGTAAAACGCAACAGTTTCAACTCGTAATTAACAAATTCGAGAAAGTTTCGATAATTACAGGATTAAAATAGTTATATTATTGAAAATAAAAAAAACAAAACCAAAACAGTTGAATAACTGTTCTCTTCATGATTATGTTTTGTAGAGAACCCTGGATACATTATTGAAGTATGATTCCAAAAACTATTTAAAGATAATTAAATAACTTTATAATCAAAAATTCAAAACTTGCATTTCCACTTATAATTCATCATTAAAAGCTTTGCTTTGACTATTCATTCTGTTTATTGCCACTTTATTTTTTTATATATTTTATTGTAATATTTATTTTATTTCACACAATTATTTTTTAATGAAAACATATTTTTAATCAATATTCTAATAAAGTTTTGGCTTACATTTTCTAAATCTTCATTCTAAGCTTAGATAATCTACTTCTAAAAAAACAATTTTAGTGCCATTTTTCATAATATTTCGATGGTTTTTTTGATATAATTCAAAAATATTATGAGTTATTTAATTCATTCAAAATTTCGAACAATTGTAAAAAAAAACATGAACTTTCATAGTTTGAGTTAATCATTTCAAAAGTTGACAACTAACTTCACTTTGAATAAATAAATATTTAAATATATAAATATATTTGAATGAATAAATTTAAAAGTAGAGTTTGTTTAAACTTAGGTTGCATTTAAAAGATTAGTAAATACAATACAATACAATACAAAAACGTATATTATTATAGTGGCATCAACCCCATAGAGTTTCGAGGCCACTCAAAAACGTCTATTATTAATCTATTGTGAAAAATTAAAAATTAAATAAAAGAATTAAATAAAGGAAAATAAAAACAAATTATTTTTTTAAAAAGACCAGTATTATTATTATTATGATGGAGGGAATGATTTATTGAATAGGTAAGTCTTCAGAGATCTACAAAATGATTTTGTTGAACTTGAAGATTTTAAGCTGTTAGGCAGGTTGTTCCACAACTTAGGTCCGCTGACGCTGAACCTTCTTAATCCTAATGATTTTAGCTTGTGCTTGTTGGGAACAACGTCCTTTGACTTAGCCGATCTCAGTCTCTGTTTTTCCGGCAGACTAGCAACTGGAACTAGGTCACGTGTCAGATACGCAGGACCCTCGTTGGACAAGCACTTATACATCTGCAGAGCAACTTTGTACTCAATCCTTTCATCAATTTTCAGCCAGTGAAGCTCCTTGAGTACAGGGGTAATGTGATCATATTTTCTTACTCCTGTAATGAGCCTGGCTGTTGTATTGATTATGGATTGAATACTCTGCGTTGCTACCTTAGGTAAGCTGACTAAAGCCATGTTGCCATAGTCAATACGACTTAAAACTAAGGCCGATGCAAGTGTTTTCAAGGAGTCCATTGTCAAACATCCCTTGATGGATCTTATTTGACGCAGAGAGGTAAAACACATCTGTATTGTTTTTGATATCTGCGTTGACATCGTGAGGTCTCTATCCATAGAGATTCCCAAGTTCCTTACAGATTTTGATGGAAAGATGTTGCTTTCTAATACACGGACAGAATAGCTCGGAATATTTTTCAGATTCCGACGAGAAGAGAACCAGATCACCTCAGTCTTCTCACTGTTGAGCTTGAGACAATTGGCTCCCATCCAAGATGCGATTTCATCCACACACTCAGACACTCTTATCTGCAGCATTAGTAAAGGATTAATGGATAATAAAATAATAAAACAAGGAAATATAAACAAAAAAAAAATGTCATAGCATTGTCAATTAAAATGAATAATTCTTTATCTCTGTTGCAAAAGATGTTTTACGCTATAACTTAGCTCTTCAATAATAAGTGGGCTTTCTATGGGACTACTACTACAAAAAAGAGAATGAAGCGAAGGAAAAAAAGCAACAAAAAAAAGTACAGAAATATAAAAAGTAAGAAAAGAATTATGATTTAGAAAAAACAAAAATTGCAACACACCATTCTGCATAAGGTTATTGAAGGAGGGGTTGAAAGGCGAGATTCTGTACGGAGTTCATCCAATAACGGCAGCTTTGTCAGTGCGAAAAAGTGAATTTTATAGACTTCACATTAAAGAAAGTGTTTTGAATTCTCAAAATGAGAAAATCAAATCATTACTTGATGAGGCGAAAAGGCTTGGAGTGGAGGTGGTTGTGCAGGAGGAGTATGTGCCCAACCATCTCAGTGCAGGAAGACCACACCAGGTTTGGTCAGCTCTTATTAGTTTTTCATTTTTCTCCTTTTGGGTATGCTTTCAATTTTATTGCACTGGAATATATGAATATTTGATATCACCTCTAGTCTCTTTGCATGGACGTGAGTGCTTTGAAGCCAACAACCTACAACAAGTATGCAATAGTCGTTTGGACATAGGGATTGAAAGCACTCAATCAATCAATAAGTTACAAACAACTCAATTGATGCTTACTTATACAATACAATACAAAAACGAATATTATTATAGTGGCATTAAGCCCATACTGCACTGCTAACAATACTCTTCACCACCGCAAGACAGAATTTGTTTGAAAATAATTTGGATAAGAGATGGCTGATATTGGACTGCATACAAGACCCAATGAACCTTGGTTCAATTCTCAGGCCCTCTTTCTACTTTGGCCTCAACAAGGTTTTCATCAACTGCCAAAACAGGCTAAATTACTTTCGAACTTAAATTCATAAACTGCTCCATCTATGTCATCTTTACCATCAGCTCCATCATCATCATCACCATCATTATCAACATCTCCATCATCATCATCATTATCAACATCTCCATCATCATCATCATCATCACCATCCTTATCAACATCTCCATCATCATCATCACCATCATTATCAACATCTCCATCATCATCATCACCATCCTTATCAACATCTCCATCATCATCATCACCATCATTATCAACATCTCCATCATCATCATCATTATCAACATCTCCATCATCATCATCACCATCCTTATCAACATCTCCATCATCATCATCACCATCATTATCAACATCTCCATCATCACCATCATTATCAACATCTCCATCATCATCATCACCATCCTTATCAACATCTCCATCATCATCATCATCATCATCATCATCATCATCATCATCATCATCATCATCATCATCATCATCATCATCATCATTTCTCTGTTTTTCATGAAGATCTTTCGATTCGTCTCACTCATCCGCCCATTAAACATCCAATACTCAAAAATTTCATCTTTTTGGCAACGGCTTTAGATGAAGAATCTTTTAACAGAGAATCTAAAAATATTAAATAATTAATTAATACGAATGAAAATAATTATGAAAAATAAAAAAACAAAATAAATTGGAAAAATAAATAATTAATGATAAAAAAACAAATAATTACCAAAATATTAAAAAATAAAAATTCACTTTGACACCACATAGGAGCCAAGCCGTTTTCATGTCAGCAATGTCACAAGACCTTTCCGACAGCCATGAATCAGAGGAGGTACGAGCGGATCCAGGTGGGACACAGACTGACGTGCTACATATGCTCAGCCACGTTCACACAGGCTGGAGACCTTAAGAAGCACACGTGCAAGCAACACCCGGAGTCGTACAACGAGTGCGCCTAATGCACCAAGTACTTTGTCACTGAGCTGTCTCTCTCAACCCACCTTAGGGAAGCTCAACAAAAGAAGAAAACAAAAAAAATGTAGTTTTTGTTAATTGAAATTAAGAGACCACCTTGGAAAGGAGGTTTGGAAATAAAGACGCTCAGTAATTTATTTTCAAAATCAGTGTACTGTTAGGTTTTCCCTTTATAATGCAAATACTTCGCGGCCCTCTTTCGAATGAAACTTTAATTTTTTTATATCTCAGTGTCATACCCTGAAAAATAACAGCTCTCATAAGAAAAATTATTGAAGTGAAAATTTAAATTTTTATCAAATTAATTAACAAATTTTTTCAAAATATAAAATTCAATATAATAAATTATATTGGAGAAAAAATTTATATAATTTAACAAATGTTTAAAAGTGAAAGTGCTTTCGAAAAAAACCTACTGTCATTCTACATAAATTATTGAATAGCTACATTTCTGCCTTTACACCATTCATATATCATCCATAAAAAGTGCCAATCTTATCTGAAGTCAAAGTAATCGCCAATGTAATCAACAATTTAAATGAATTTTTTTTAACTTTTAAATTAATTTTTTTTAAAGTATTTTTTGAAATTTTTATTCAAAATAGTGTAGCAGGAAGCTTATTTTCTTTTCCATTAAGAGGCTTTATGAAACAATGTGATTTGAAGGCCTTTAAATCAATAAAGCGTGCACTGCGTCTGCCTAAGACCCAAACAACGCTTCGCCATGTGATGCTAACATCTCTTGACGGTGCTCCGAAATTAAATTTTAACGAAAATTTTTACCCAAAATAAATTGTTTAATGTAGAAATAAATTAATGTGCAAATATATGTGTGTACAATACAAAAACGAATATCATTATAGTGACATTAACCCCGTAGAGTTTCGAGGCCACTCAAAAACGTGTATATTCAAAAAAATTCTGAATAGACTTAAAAAGTTAAAACATTATTGAATGAAACGATTAAAATGTATATATAAAAAATTAGTATATAGTTATTTGATTGATTCGAATTATTCAAAAAAATATGTTCATATACAAAATAATTTATGAAAGTCGAAGAAATCAATTTTTTCTTATATGATTCTTTGGCTACACTTTTCCGCCAAGTGTGCTCGCCAAAGTATTTTTGAATTTTTAATATGGCAGAGTCTCGTTTGCAAATGCTTTTTTTGAAAAAAGGTTTTCGTTATCTTAACTAAGGAGAAGGTTTGTGTTTATTCAATTTTTACAATAATTTATGAAGTACATAAAAATCTTCTTATCTGGTCAACTTTAAATTAATTAATAATAAATGTGATAGATTAAATTTGTTTTAATCTTTATATAAAATAATGGTGAAACGTTCACATTGTTAAAAAAAGTTTCAGTTTCGGAGATTCGATAACTAAAGATCATTCACATCAAAGTGTGAGTTATACATTTATACTTTTTTTTATTTCAAAATAAACATTAGAAATTTTGTATTTGTTTCCAAATCTTCGTTGTCTATCTTTTAAGCTTCCGACGATGATGCATTTTTTGAATGATACAAATTTGTGTCAGTTGAATAATCCATTTGTTTAAATATCCTCTAAGAAGTTTTCCTGTTTTCCATTAGTCTTCTGTCATTACCTTCTCATTAAGACATTTCCACTCCCTTAATGATGTCATCTTTCCCTTCTGCTTCACCTTAAACAGCCATGTCATCAATCATCCTATTGATGCATTTACAACACAGCCTTTCCCACTGACAGTATGTATGCATACATATACACATGCACCCCCCTCTTTCACAAGTACCCACCCACACACACATATACACACACGCACACACAAACACATAAATACTAGCTTAAATACATAGGTACTCACATTATACATAAATACTAACACCTATACATGAATACTCAAAATACAATACAATACAAAAACGAATATTATTATAGTGGCATCAACCCAGTAGAGTTTCGAGGCCACTTTCGAGGAAATCATGAGAACACACATAAAGAATATAAAAGAATGGGTGTTTTGATCACTAGAAAGGAAATCACTAGAAAACGGTTTTTTGTGAGTAGGTCAGTTTCATGCCTGAGGCTGCAAGAACCACTTATTAGGTATTATAGCCAGTCATTTCAGTAATTCCAAGCAATCTTCATCATTCTTTATGGCTTGCAAATGTCATTACTTCTGCTATATTTTGGTTTATCATTTACTTTTTCAATTTTTTACTGATATTATCGAGTTTGACAGAATTTATGTGTTTTTTTCTATGAGAAGGTGCAATCAATGAAATTTTATAAATCTGGCAAACAACAAAATATTATAACTAATGTATTTTTGCAAAATACAAAAGCTCCAAACTTGAATAAGATATTCCAAACTATTTAAAGTCAAGTAAAGTACATGCTTGTTAGCTCATCTTTCAATTCATCACGTAAAAAGAGTTAATTAGCTTTATTCACACACGACTTAAAACTAGCATTTTTATGGCTACTAACTGCTTATAACCACTACCAGCATCACCTTTCCTTGCTCCCACCGTTCTTTGAATTCGCATACGTTAGTTCTGAGGATTTTGGAACTTAATATTTTTATTAATAAAAAAAAATAAAGATATTTTGTGATTTAATATGCCCTGTGAAGAGGCAAAACTTCATATAGCGCATTATTCAAAAGGATCTCTTAATATCATGCACGCATGCCACCCAAAAGATGGTCTTATCTGCAGCACGATAACCAAACATCAACTCATGCATCTCTACATTCCAACCTCCAGCAGTATAAACTCCCTACGATTGCCTAGCGTGCTTTTGATGAAGGTGTTTTTGATGTTCAAGTGTTGATCTGCGCGGGTGATGAAGCTATCGCTTTTTTGAATGATAAGCTTCAGGCGCTGTGATAAATTGCTTGCAAGGTGGGAAAATATGCTTAAAAGACAAAACTTTTTTTTTTTTTTTTTTTTTTTTTGGCACTTCTTTTAATGGCGGTCCCATGAAGGCGGTTTCGCTCGCTGTGGCCAACGCCGAATACAACTATGGTTGATTGATGGTACGCTTAGGGAGATACTCGATCGGGTGCGGACTGTTCACGGTGCCAATCGACACAATAAGTGATTAACTAAACGTTAAAAAGAATAATAAATAATAATAATCAAAAAAAATAAAATAACATAATTTAAAAAAAAAATATATATATATATATATAAATTATAAATTATATTAAAAAAAATAAAATAAAATGGAAAATAAAATAATATTAATAATAAAATAAATAAACAAACAAAATGAATAAGTAAATAATTGTTAATAAAACTGAAATAATTAAATGTGGGCAATCCAGGGGTGATATGAGACAGGGCAGAACGGGAGTGCTCTGAGAATGGTGCGTGAGGCATGAGAATGATTAATTTCAGTTTGCGCCAAAACTGACAAAGTGGAGGCAAGAACTGGAATTGAAATTATTCAGGGAACTGTAAGACCTCTTCACTAATCTACAAAAAAAATTGGCCAATGGATTAGTTAGGGAGGCAAAATGTTAGAAAGATGTCGTAGGCGTCAGTGCTGTCCGTAACCGGCAGTGCTGGCGGACTCGACAATAAAAAAAAAATAATAATAAAATGAAGAAAAAAAAAAAGAGAGAAAAAAAAATGTTTAAAGGACGTCGTAGGCGTCATTACTGTCGCAAACCGGCAGTGTTGGCGGACGCGACAAAAGAAAAGAAAGGTGTTGAAAAAAAAAAAAGTTTCAGTTGTAGTGGTTAAGGTGCTAGGTAGAGGATAATAGCTTAGTTTAAGTATAAAAATAAAAATAAAAAATAAAAAATTCTATGAGTTAGATCAGTCACTACCTGTTAGGTAAGGTTGATAAATAAATGTAGTAAAGAATAATGTGTCGAGGAGGCATGCGGTGGGCTGAAGTGCTCGTTCGAGCCTCTCGTGTGCGCCATCAGGAGATCTTACTCGCCCCAGGTACGAACTAGCCGGAAAGGGATAGCGAGAGTGGTCGATGGGTTATGGCTTAACTGCCGAGTGCCCATATAGTGAATTTACTACTACTACCCGTGTTTATTTGATACGACATCGAAGCAAGATACGCCATTAGGCAAGGAACCAACACTAGCGGTGGCGGCGTTATTTCTTAATATTTTATTCAAAACCATTTTAGACTTTCGCGAAAATGGGATCTCTCGGTGGAAATCTGGCCTACTTCTGCTTGCTCATCTCTCATCCAACAACCAAGGGTGAGTGGTCGCTTGGCTGGAGATGTGGGTGGGTGTGATGAAGAAGAATGCTTTTTGATGTTGGATATGAATATATTTGGCATGATGACTATGCCAAAATGATTTACGCAACGTTTTAATACATCAGCCATCAGTTAAGAATCTTTGAAGTGATTGAATGGAGCCTCTTTCTATTTGATGTTGTCTTATGTTTTATAGACGGATTATCCGATCCATCGTCACAACTACTTCATTTTTGGCTGGAGTTTGAAGGGCTGTATTCCTGCGAGATCAACAACAGTTCTGAGAAGTCCTTCTTCTCCATCACTGCCACCACAAGACGCACATTCCCCCTAGGTGCCCATCTTTGCGTCTTTTCTTCAAGGCATTCTGTCGTGTCTTCTCCATATATTTGATGTGTCTGTGGCATTCTGTCGTGTCTTCTCCATATATTTGATGTGTCTGTGGCATTCTGTCGTGTCTTCTCCATATATTTGATGTGTCTGTGGCATTCTGTCGTGTCTTCTCCATATATTTGATGTGTCTGTGGCATTCTGTCGTGTCTTCTCCATATATTTGATGTGTCTGTGGCATTCTGTCGTGTCTTCTCCATATATTTGATGTGTCTGTGGCATTCTGTTGTTTCTAACTTATCTATTTGATGTGTCTGTGGCATTCTGTTGTTTCTAAGCCATCTATTTGATGTGTCTGTGGCATTCTGTTGTTTCTAAGCCATCTATTTGATGTGTCTGTGGCATTCTGTTGTTTCTTCTCCATCTATTTGATGTGTCTGTGGCATTCTGTTGTTTCTAACCCATCTATTTGATGTGTCTGTGGCATTCTGTTGTTTCTAACTTATCTATTTGATGTGTCTGTGGCATTCTGTTGTTTCTAACTCATCTATTTGATGTGTCTGTGGCATTCTGTTGTTTCTTCTCCATCTATTTGATGTGTCTGTGGCATTCTGTTGTTTCTTCTCCATCTATTTGATGTGTCTGTGGCATTCTGTTGTTTCTAAGCCATCTATTTGATGTGTCTGTGGCATTCTGTTGTTTCTAACCCATCTATTTGATGTGTCTGTGGCATTCTGTTGTTTCTAAGCCATCTATTTGATGTGTCTGTGGCATTCTGTTGTTTCTAAGCCATCTATTTGATGTGTCTGTGGCATTCTGTTGTTTCTAACCCATCTATTTGATGTGTCTGTGGCATTCTGTTGTTTCTAAGCCATCTATTTGATGTGTCTGTGGCATTCTGTTGTTTCTAACCCATCTATTTGATGTGTCTGTGGCATTCTGTTGTTTCTAAGCCATCTATTTGATGTGTCTGTGGCATTCTGTTGTTTCTAAGCCACCTATTTGATGTGTCTGTGGCATTCTGTTGTTTCTAAGCCATCTATTTGATGTGTCTGTGGCATTCTGTTGTTTCTAAGCCACCTATTTGATGTGTCTGTGGCATTCTGTTGTTTCTTCTCCATCTATTTGATGTGTCTGTGGCATTCTGTTGTTTCTAAGCCACCTATTTGATGTGTCTGTGGCATTCTGTTGTTTCTAAGCCACCTATTTGATGTGTCTGTGGCATTCTTTTGTGTCTCTTTCTATCTATATGTCTGAAGCATTGTCATAATGCCCCAGCATTTGCATTCGTATTTGTAATCTCTTGCATTCCTATTTAATTGATAGCTTTTTAAGCTCCATTATTCCAACATTAGTTTCGTTTTATTGATAATTTGAAGAATATTGATAAACTATCAATAACTGGTTAGGTTCAACTCATGAAGTCGAAAATGATTGAGTGCATCGACGTTTTCATCATCGTCTTCACCACCACGACTTGCACGTTTGGCTTCCCCCAGCGAACATTCTCTTCTTTTATTGGTAGTGCTTCTCATCGGTCTCCTCCTTCTTCTCTTCCTCATCTCTATCATCATCTACACCAGATACATCAGATGTCGCTCTGCCACCTACCTAGGTTTCGGCTCTTGTTTACTCTGCACCATATAACATTTTGTCAGTTTTATATTTTATTTATCTTTAATGTGTTTTCATAGTTTTTATTAAAATAAATTTTATTTTTTTATCCACACATCCATCCGTCCATCCATGCATGCATCCATCTCAGTGGATGAGAGGGAGAAGGAGAATGGCAACGACCCTCTGAAGGAGATGCGGCATGACGGCTTCAAGCAGTTCAGCAGGCCGTTAGTGCACCGTTTACCCCGTGCTGTCATCATCATCATCATCACCATCATCATCATCTTCATCACCATCATCATCATCATCATCATCACCATCATCATCATCATCATCATCATCATCATCATCATCATCATCATCATCATCATCATCATCATCATCATCACCATCATCATCACCATCTCATGTGCTCTTTTTATATTATTTACTTTTCGAAGCTTCAATTTATTTTCTATAAATCGTCACGTTCGTAACCTGATTCCATATATCCTTTTCCCCCACGACACTACCATAATCCTAACTCCACCGTCTCAGCCTATCTTCTACCACTATGTCATCAACAACACCACCACAACCACTATTACTACATCACCGTGTGTCACCACAACCACTATTACCATAGCAACAACACCACCACTGCTATCAATATAACTCTAGAAACACTAAGACAACCACAACAGCCACCTCAACATCACCACCACCACCAAACCCCCAAATTAACCTCCACTACAGCATCCATACAACTACCACCATCATCGGAGCAACACAACCACCACCACAGCAACGGGCGCATCAGCAGGTTATCGCCCATCTGCGCAGACCTCAGCATCGGCAGCGAGTACAACGTGGAGGAGTGCAGGAGGTACAACGAGGATGGCTCCTTCATCGGAGAATATGTCTTTGAATGACGCTGTGGCTGTTGTTGTGGCTGTTGTGGTGGCTATGGCTGTTGTGGTGGAAAATGGAGGTTTTTGGTGGCTATTGGTGGTAGCTGTTATGGTTTAGTGGCTGTTAATGCTTGGTCGACTGAGAAATAAGTTTAAAACAGTAATGTCGGAAGAATCTTATCAACTAATAGACCATGTGAACGCTGAAAATTAAAAGAAGAAGAAGAAGATGCAGAAGAAGAAGAAGAAGAAGAAGAAGAAGAAGAAGAAGAAGAAGAAGAAGAAGAAGAAGAAGAAGAAGAAGAAGAAGAAGAAGAAGAAAAAAAAAAAGAAGAAGAAAAAGAAGAAGAAGAAAAAGAAGAAAAAGAAGAAGAAGAAGAAGAAGAAGAAGAAGAAGAAGAAGAAAAAAAAGAAGAAGAAAAAGAAAAAGAAGAAGAAGAAAAAGAAGAAGAAGAAGAAAAAGAAGAAAAAGAAGAAGAAGAAGAAGAAGAAGAAGAAGAAGAAGATCGGTTTTGTTTATTTTAATAAACAAATAACTTAATCGGAGTTAATCGGTTTTTCTATTTCACTGGACGCCCACAAGTAGTGTGATGAGATGAAAGCGTGTTTTTATTTCCTTGGTGTCTGCATGATTTTGAATGGAAGCCTTGGTGTGTATGCGTGAGTCATGGCACGTACATGTGTATACGTGAGTCATTCGACCATTATGTGTACATTTTATATTGCAGATTTAGTGGTCATTTTGTGGCGCCTTGTTTTTCAAATTTATTTTCTACACATTTCTTCCAACAGTGGCCATTCGGTCGCTTGGAGGGGGAAGCAATGTAAATAATGTCACGTGGCTTTCGAGACGGTTGTTTTCAAGATCTGTAGTGCAAGTGTTCTTTGATACCTTTTGAATTGTTGCCATTAAGTCATTGAATGTCGTCATACTTCCTACACTGGTGGTTTGTTGTTTTTGGTGTAATTCTTTACGAAAATTAAAAAATATATTTATTAAGATTTGTTTTCGACAAAAACTTTTTTGGTAAATTAGTTTTATCTTTATAAATGTAACGTTTCTTAAAACTATTTCAAACTCATCACAATTTCCTTGTTTTCCGTATCAGCTCTATCTTATCCGTCCTCTATGTTTCCCATTTCTACTTTATTTCTTTTTTACTCTTTCGACCAGCTTATCATCAGCAACATCTATCACCCAATTATCTTTTTACTAATCAACGTCACTCGTATTTTTGCAAGGCTTTTATCGCTCCATGAATGCGAAGCATTTGGCTTCATGATGACATCATCAAAGTGATTTTTATTTTTTCTGATTTTTCAGCTTTTTGATAGTTTTTGAGATAAACTGCTTCACAAAGCGATAGATTCGTACTAACAGTATTTTTCCATTTGTTTTCCG
Organism: Branchellion lobata; assembly: GCA_947562095.1. Taxonomy (NCBI): domain Eukaryota; kingdom Metazoa; phylum Annelida; class Clitellata; order Hirudinida; family Piscicolidae; genus Branchellion; species Branchellion lobata. The sequence continues at coordinate 320,326 of OX387253.1, read as the reverse complement.
AGGAATGCTATTCAAGTTGACTTCAACTGCCAGTTTTGAACATCTGTGTGTGAGAATAAGCTCAAGCTCCAAGTCAGTCATCGGATTGGTTGTTTATCGCACAGGTGCTGCTTCTTCATTGTTTTACAAGGAGTTTGAAAACACCTTGGGTATTCTGGCCACATACAATGAAGAGGTTTTGATTCTGGGTGATTTCAATTTTCACTTGGAGCAGTCTGACAGCACAGATGCACAAACATTTCTCAACATTATAAGGTCCCATGGTTTTGATTCGTCCACAAACCGACCCATCCATAACCAAGGAGGATGGCTTGATGTGATAGCATCCAGAAAGAGTGTCAACATCAACTATATTGATAGTGGCATTTCTGATCACAAGCCGCTTTTGTGCAGTTGTGAGATGCTCAAACCACCTCCCATCTATCGACAGCTCCAAATTAGACGTTGGAATTTTTTGGACACTGAAAAGTTTATTTCAGAACTAAAGCTGTCTCCGCCTTCAGCTGCCACAAGTCTTGATGTGGACTCAGCTTCTGACCTTTATAATTCCACTCTGTCAAAAATTCCTGACAAGATGATTCCTTTTAAGACTGTTAGAGTACATGAAAGACCTTCTGATCCATGGTTTGATCGGGAGTGTCGTACTTCAAAATGTCTGAAAAGGAGTTTAGAAAAGATCTACATGAGGACCAAGAGTGAGAATGATTTTGCCGCATGGATGGGTCAGAAGAAACTCTACAAAAGACTGCGTAGACACAAGCGTAGAGATTACTGGAATAATAAACTCAGTGATCCAAAAAACAAAACGGCTAACATTTGGAGCCACATTAATAGTGTCTCTGATAATCGTCTTCTCCTTTATCCCAATCACCACCTCCTTTAAGTGTTATTACATCATCATCATCACCATCATAGATGACGTCATCATGGGTTGCTTCAGTGAAGTCCAGTTCGTCATAGATGACGTCATCGTCTTTTGCTTTATTTGTTACATCCACTTCTCCATCGTCATCGCTTATCAAAAATAAGACTCCAATAACTAGGAAAGTGATGATGCTGACCACAATACGCGTGACAACCATCACACAGTCAACAAAAGACAAATTATCATCATAACCATCACCATCATCATGTAGGCAAGAGGTGACAGGGTGGTGGGCTGCTGGGCAGGGGAGTGCGAGTGGTGGCATGTGTGGGATGCACCCGGTGTCTGCCTCTTGTCCACGCCTGCGACGTGTCTTTCTTGTGCGGAGTAGGCGCACTGTGGTGAATAATTGGTGAATGAATGGTTACTGAAGGTCAAACCAAATTAAAGAAAAAGTCAAAGTTGCGAACTGAGCTCATGGTGCGAGCAGTTTGTGAGCCAGAAAAAGTAACCTCTCTGAGAGCGTTTTTCAACACTTTCATGGATAAAAGTATCAATTCAAGCGATAATCTTGAACTATATAATTGATTCAAATAATTTTAATGGCGCCGATTCTTCTGTTAACGTAGAGACGAACCGATGCGGAGAGGATTCCACGTGAACCACGAAAAGCATGAAGTCATCTGTCCGATAAATTTAATAAATCAATATCAATTAACTTTATAATTTAAAGTAATCTAATTATTCATACCTTGAACGTGTGAAGAAAGAAATAGCGATGGAATATTAGCACTTGTTTTGATGGTTGTTGTTCTAGTGGTAGTGTGGTTGTTGTTCATTTGGAGCCACATTAATAGTGTCTCTGATCATCGTCTTCTCCTTTATCCCAACCACCACCTCCTTTAAGTGTTATTACATCATCATCATCACCATCATAGATGACGTCATCATGGGTTGCCTCAGTGAAGTCCAGTTCGTCATAGATGACGTCATCGTCTTCTTCTTTATCCCAACCACCACCTCCTTCATCATCATAGATGACGTCATCGTGGGTTGCCTCAGTGGAGTCCAGTTCGTCATAGATGACCTCATCGTCTTCTCCTTTATCCCAACCACCACCTCCTTCATCATCATAGATGACGTCATCGTGGGTTGCCTCAGTGAAGTCCAGTTCGTCATAGATGACGTCATCGTCTTTTGCTTTAATTGTTACATCCACTTCTCCATCGTCATCGCTTATCAAAAATAAGACTTCAATAACTAGGAAAGTGATGATGCTGACCACAATACGCGTGACAACCATCACACAGTCAACAAAAGACAAATTATCATCATAACCATCACCATCATCATGTAGGCAAGAGGTGACAGGGTGGTGGGCTGCTGGGCAGGGGAGTGCGAGTGGTGGCATGTGTGGGATGCACCCGGTGTCTGCCTCTTAATCTATTTATTCATACCTTGAACGTGTGAAGAAAGAAATAGCGATGGAATATTAGCACTTGTTTTGATGGTTGTTGTTCTAGTGGTAGTGTGGTTGTTGTTCTAGTGGTAGTGTGGTTGTTGTTCTAGTGGTAGTGTGGTTGTTGTTCTAGTGGTAGTGTGGTTGTTGTTCTAGTGGTAGTGTGGTTGTTGTTCTAGTGGTAGTGTGGTTGTTGTTCTAGTGGTAGTGTGGTTGTTGTTCTAGTGGTAGTGTGGTTGTTGTTCTAGTGGTAGTGTGGTTGTTGTTCTAGTGGTAGTGTGGTTGTTGTTCTAGTGGTAGTGTGGTTGTTGTTCTAGTGGTAGTGTGGTTGTTGTTCTAGTGGTAGTGTGGTTGTTGTTCTAGTGGTAATTTTTCTATACACTGGAGACCTTGAAAGAATAGTTTTGAAATACAAGCTGGGATTTCATCAATATGCCGATGACACTCAAATATATGGCCACTGCAATAATGAAGGCACGCAAGAATTGCAGATAAGAGTGTCTTTTCTCGACCAGTTTTTTATTTGACGTCTCCTTGACATCAATGTTGAATTGCCATCTCTCCAAAACCTCACTATTTTTTATACTTTTGATCAGCCAAACCCGTTACTTCTTTTTTTTCAATCCAGATCTGTACGTCTGCAAATTATGAGAAAAAAAGCGTTTAACTTTCAATGTAAAATATTTAAAAAAACACTTGTTGACTTTCTTGTTGAGTAATTTGGGGAACAATAAAAAGGCGGATTCGGTAATCTCTTTAAAATCTTTTCAAAATCTTCTTAATCAGCAAAAACTATAAATCTTAGATGAATTAATTTATTCATAACTAATCTTTGAAACTTTAAATTTCAAATATTTAATAAAAATAGATTAAATAGAGAAAATTAAAGTAACGGCCATACACGCTTTCGCGAAACTGTAAACCAAAAATGTTTGAACAGAAGTTTTAGAAACCTAAACATATGAGTTTAAAACAGAAAAATTAAGCTTCAAATTCGTTTAATTTATTTGGAATGAACTTGAAAACTCTCTGGTGGGTTCCAAATGTATATGGCGAAAAACTATACCACCACACTACACTACATCACACCACCCCACACCAAACCACACCACATTACACCACACCACACTACACTACACTACATCACACCACACCACACCACACCAAACACACCACCCCACACCACACCACATTACACCACACCACACTACACCACACCACACCAAACACACCACACCAAACACACCACACCAAACACACCACAACCACACCACACCAAACACACCACACCAAACACACCACAACCACACCACACCAAACACACCACACCAAACACACCACACCACATTACACTACACCACATCACACCACACCGCACCACACCACAATGACCACACCACACCACACTGACCAAACCACAATGACCACACCATACCACACCACACCACAATGACCACACCACACCGCACCACAATGACCGCACCACACCACAATAACCACACCACACCACACCACAATGACCACACCACACCACAATGACCACACCACACCACAATGACCACACCACACCACACCACAATGACCACACCGCACCACACCACACCACAATGACCACACCGCACCACACCACACCACAATAACCACACCACAATGATCACACCACACCACAATGACCACACCACACCACACCACAATGACCACACCACACCACACCACAATGACCACACCACACCACACCACAATGACCACACCACACCGCACCACAATGAGCACATGAATAAAACATATGTTGCAATGGAAACTGACAATTCGACGTTATTGATGTTAATTCTATGCAAACACACACTACAATCTTATTTGCATTGTTAACCACCTCTGTCAACTAAAAATGATGCATTCTTTCCTACTTCGCACATTACTCCTAAAAACAAGACGCGCCAATTCAGCGCTGCAAGAAGAGCATGAATTAACTTCTGCAGTTTTTTTTATCTCTTATTTTCGATTTATTTTCGTTTTTTTTTAAATATTTTTCAGTTTTTTCATGGTTTTTAAATTTTATTGATAATTTAGAAATGATTTTTGTTTGTGTTTGAGTTTTTTATGTGGCCGAAAGGTTTTGGAAGTTGAAAGAATGAAATCAAATCCAATCGAGGTGAGAACACATTAGTGATGTTTGTATACACAAACCAAGACCATTTGTAAGAAGTTTGCAGTTTTTATTTTTGTTTGATTAATATAAAAAACAAATAAAAAAAACTGTCAAGAAGAGATGAAGGCACATTAGGAAGAAGAAAGACACGCGAACACTTGAGCAAACATGTGTGGAGAGAAAGGCAGGGAGAGAAGACGATGAGGAACATTTGGAAAGGTGATATGAAGTTTAATAAAGAAAACCTTCGATGATTTCAAAGAAATGAAATATTTACAAAGAAATTTTAAAAACGACGAAAAAACAACAGAAAACAAGAGTAAGAGTACTATGTTCACGTACCGATCAAAACACAAAGACAAACACAAACATGCAAACACACACGAAAGCATACAAGCAAAAAAAGCGACGGAGAGAAAAGACAATATACAAGCCTTGACAACAGAGCGCCAACAGCTTTGCCATGTTAATATGGTCAAGCAATCTATCTGTTCATCTATTCTTCCCTTCATCTATCCATTCTTTCCTTCATCTATCCATTCTTCCCTTCATCTATCCATTCTTACGTTCCTCCATTCATTCACTCCTTAATTGCTTCATGCATTGACCTTTTCGCTGCTCCATGAATTGATCTCTTGATTCTGGCATGCCTTCATTTCATCATTTTTCCTTTCATTCTTCCTTCCTTCCTTCCATGCATTCTTTCATTGCTTCTTTTTTTTTCTCCCATTCCAACATACCTGCAGTCAAAAGCTGCATCACGAATCCAAGCAAATTTTTGCTGGCCCCGTTAGAAAGTTTATTTAAGTTTCAATTTTTTCATAGGATTGAGTGTGGCAATCCATGCTTAGTGGCCTTGGAGTCTGCTCACAGTGAGTATTTGCTCTCAAACATTTACTACTATTACTACTACTACTACTACTACTACTACTACTACTACTACTACTACTACTACTACTACTACTACTACTACTACTATTACTACTACTACTACTACTACTACTACTACTACTACTACTACTACTACTACTACTACTACTACTACTACTACGATTTTTTTTAATAATGTAAAAAATTCAAGCTTTATTGTAGGCAAGAAGTGAAGGTTAAATTTTTGAAACGTAAATTAAATTAATTTTTATTCAAAATGTTTTGCAATAAAAATAGTTTTTCAAAACAGAAAAAACAATTATATGAAAGGCTCCCTTTGTTAATCAGTAGGACTTGAAGCCGTCATCCACCGCCCACCCTGACAGCCAGAAACACCAATGACACTTCCTGATACTCGCAAGAAAGGCCGTGAAATTAAGAAGAACGTGATGTGATGGATGTGAGTGTGATGGTTGTGAGTGTGATGGTTGTGGGTGTGATGTGATGGTTGTGAGTGTGATGTGATGGTTGTGAGTGTGATGGTTGTGAGTGTGGGTGTGATGGTTGTGAGTGTGATGGTTGTGAGTGTGATGTGATGGTTGTGAGTGTGATGTGATGGTTGTGAGTGTGATGGTTGTGAGTGTGATGTGATGGTTGTGAGTGTGATGGTTGTGAGTGTGATGGTTGTGGGTGTGATGGTTGTGAGTGTGATGGTTGTGAGTGTGATGTGATGGTTGTGGGTGTGATGTGATGGTTGTGAGTGTGATGGTTGTGAGTGTGATGTGATGGTTGTGAGTGTGATGGTTGTGAGTGTGATGGTTGTGAGTGTGATGGTTGTGAGTGGGATGTGATGGTTGTGAGTGTGATGGTTGTGAGTGGGATGTGATGGTTGTGAGTGTGATGGTTGTGAGTGGGATGTGATGGTTGTGAGTGTGATGGTTGTGAGTGTGATGGTTGTGAGTATGATGGTTGTGAGTGTGATGTGATGGTTGTGAGTGGGATGAGATGGTTGAGTGGGATGGTTGTGAGTGTGATGTGATGATTGTGAGTGTGATGGTTGTGAGTGTGATGTGATGGTTGTGAGTGTGATGGTTGTGGGTGTGATGGTTGTGAGTATGATGGTTGTGAGTGTGAGTGTGATGGTTGTGAGTGGGATGGTTGTGAGTGTGATGTGATGGTTGTCATCATATTCTCAAACATACCTTGTTTCGAAGCACACCCTCACAACCTTGTTGGCGCCTCGAGTCATGTGTACACCACTGCAGACTGACGGCTCAAGTGCGTCTGCTGGAACACCCGCAGTGGCTGCTACTTCTCTGCAAACTTTTCTTCGTCCTTCTCGTCCTCCTTTGCAGACTCAAAATGGCTCGCGGACCTTTAAATTTGATTATTTATTTATTTATTCATTTATTTATTTAATCATTTTATTAAAGACATCGCCAGTTACGAGCTATAATCATATTTTCATACTCAAAAAATAAATTACTTTGATAACTCTAGCAATTACTCTCATAAGCTAAAAAAAAATGTTTTATCTAATTTTCAATTTTCCTCTTCATAGTTGAACTTCACAGCTCGGAGGTGGTGTTGGTGGTCACCAAAGGATTTCCAAGTTCAAAGAAATAAAACCTTTCTTAATGAATAACTGCTGTCTACTGAACTAATATTTGCTAGCTAGTTGCCGAAAGATGTACCACCAAAAACACACCCTCTTGTCGATGTCACCATGTTGCAGCTGCACGAATCTGGAGTTGATGACCGAGAGGAAACTCTGTTGAGTAGAAAAGATCACTCTTCCAGGTCTGGATCGGTGTCAATGCCTGTGTAACACACTGGAACTTCCTTTGTTAGCTTTTCTCTCAGCAGAAGTTAAACAGAAGTGACAAATTATGTAAGATTTTTACATTTATATTTCAAACCACCAATCTATTAATTTTCAAGCTTATCTTGGTGGCATGATGACTGACATATCCCGCTGTGAAGTGTGATCGGTTTAGGCCTCAGAAGAGGCCACCAACAAGACAACAACACCCATTGAAAAATGTGCCGAGAGGTTTGAGGTTGTCTAATGTTTTGATTTGCATGTTGCTTCCGTTCGGTAGTTTGGCAAATATTTCAAAAAAAGAAAATATAATTTAACTTCGGATCACCTCAAAAAGTTCGTCTTCAAGAATGAAGCACACATGAAGGTGTGCAGAAAGGACTTCAATGATGAAATGATAAAGCTTTCAAAACAGTTTGAATATATTTTTTATAAAAGTTTGTCTAGAAATTTTTTTAAACTATTCAAATGTAGTTGTTACTTTATTTTATTTTTTTCATAGACCCGATATTCATGTTTTTTGGTTTCGGCAAGCGGGCAAGTTTTTCAAATGTTTCTGCAATAGTTTTAATAATTGACGTTTTTGAGTGGCCTCGAAACTCTACGGGTTTAATGCCCCTATAATAATATTCGTTTTTGTATTGTAAGATTAAAAAAAACTAAAACTAAAACTAAAAGTAAAAAAAACAAAACAAAAATAATGTAGTATAAAAAATATGTAGAAAACGAAAAAAATGTTTAAAAAATAAATAAATATATATGTATGAAATAATAATTGAAAATTAGAAAAAGAAATTATATAATAAATGAGAAGATATTCGCACATTGAGTCGCACACACACCGGCTCTCATTGGCCTGTGCACGTCCACCACGCCATAGGCAGGAGTGTCAGAGCCTTCAAGTGCTTAAAAAGGCCTCCGAAGAAATATTCCATCGCTATTTCTTTCTTCACACGTTCAAGGTATGAATAATTAGATTACTTTAAATTATAAAGTTAATTGATATTAATTTATTAAATTTATCGGATAGATGACTTCATGCTTTTCGTGGTTCACGTGGAATCCTCTCCGTATCGGTTCGTCTCTACGTTAACAGAAGAATCGGCGCCATTAAAATTATTTGAATCAATTATATAGTTCAAGGTTATCGCTTGAATTGATACTTTTATCCATGAAAGTGTTGAAAAACGCTCTCAGAGAGGTTACTTTTTTTGGCTCACAAACTGCTCGCACCATGAGCTCAGTTCGCAACTTTGACTTTTTCTTTAATTTGGTTTGACCTTCAGTAACCATTCATTCACCAATTATTCACCACAGTGCGCCTACTCCGCACAAGAAAGACACGTCGCAGGCGTGGACAAGAGGCAGACACAAGGTGCATCCCAAACATGCCACCACTCGCACCTCCCTCCACAGCAACTCTCGTAGTTTTTGAACTCGGTTTTTCAAAAAGCGATGACGATGGAAAAGACAAACCGAACTTCTGTGAACGCGTTTTGTTAATGATTCGTTGAAAAAATGGCATACCTTGCGTCTGTTGAACTGTTGTGACTTATTAACAACCAGACGAGTTTCTATGTTTCCGCAACCGCATCTTTCACGTACATTCATGCAATTGTTTGCTCAAACCATCTATTCAGTTTTTTTTAATTTCTCTGTTAAGTCCAATCATATATTGTCTGATGAATGCCATTGTAAAGACCTCCCAGCTATGGTCCAAACTCTAAATAAATGTTCGTGTTTCAATCCAAGTTCTATTTTTTTTCCATTAACTGTTGCTTTTGTGAATATTTTGTTAAAAATTTAACTCACGTTTTCAAATTCAAATTTGTTGTTATAGTGTTTTTGAATAAAAATATTGCTCAACCAAAATGGATAAATGCAGATAGAAAGTTGGAAAATAGAATAGTTAAACATAAAAATAATTTTGAAAAAGTTTTGAAAAAAAAACAATTGAAACGAGAAAAAAGATTATTATTCGCTGTGGAGGTGTGTTGGAAGTTTCAAGGTAATTAGATGGAGAGGTCTTTTGGCATGGAACAAAACTCCATGCTCTTTACAAATTTTATCCAAAACATAAATTTTCAGTATTATTTTACTTTTTTTAAACCCAAATAAAAAATTAACTTTATTTCTGCTTTCCACATACGTTAAATGACATTTAAAAATAAAATCTGCAACAAATTCTTAAAAAAAAATAATGAAAAGGACGTTAAATTATACTATATCAATTTTGAGTTAATTCAATTTTATAACTTAATTAAATATTTTCTATTTTTCCGGTTCTTAGTTCTCAAGCTTCACTGAGGAAATGCCAGTTAATCACGGTGTTGACTTATACATTTACGATCTATCTCAAGGAATAGTCGAGGCTCTCGCACCTATACTATTGAGTATGTTTTGTTCAAAAGTTGTATTTTCATTCAAAATGATCATTATACTGAAAAAGAAAATTACTTCAAAAATTTTCATAAGATTGAAACATAACATTCAAGAAACGAATTTCTTCATTAAATAACTTGATTTACACCAGAAGCCAACATTAAAGGAATCTGGCCTTTTTGAGGAAATTCGTTCATTCATTCATTCATTCACTTACTCATCCGTTCATTCATTTACTCATTCGTTCATTCATCCACTTACTCGTCCGTTCATTCATTCATTCATCCACTTACTCGTCCGTTCATTCATTCATTCATTTACTCATTTATTAATTCATTTATTCGTTCATTCACACATTCATTCGTTTATTTACTCATTTTTATACTCGTTTACCTAGCCATTCATCCGCTTACGTTCATTTGTGCATTTCATACATTCATTCGTGCATTTCATACATGCTTTCCATGCATGATTTCGCGGTGAATTGCTAATGAATTTTGAATTTGCTTAAAAATAAAGAATGAACAATTAAGTTTGGATGGTCTTCCAAACAATAAAAAATAACATATGAAGGGTTGAAGGTTGTATCAAGACTCAATATCAATAATTTCAATTAAGAAAACTTTATTAATATGAATTTTAACTTTAAAAAAATTATTAATATGAATTTTAACTTTAAAAAATTCAATATTAATAATTTTAGCTTTAAAAAATCTAATAATATGGATTTTAATTTTGAAAAAGTTAATAATATGAATTTTAACTTTTAAAAATTTGATAATATGAATTTTAACTTTTAAAAATTTGATATTAACTTCAAATAAAGTCTAGATTACGGTTATATAACCAATAACTAAGTTTGAATTTTTTCAAAAGAATTTTCCAAAATAAAAATAATATAAAACTTATGATTTTAAGCAATTTAGTTGGTCAAACCATTATTTCCACTTTTAGCTGACTTTGAAGTTGCCTCCTCGCAGGGGACCGACATCTGCTTATTCTCAAATTTTAAGATACCATCTTATAGTACTTATGCCAAATCTGCACTTTCCTACAGTTGCTTCTTTTTATGGAACTCTATTCGCCGAATCTTACCTCTATGACTTCTCTACTTTCTTTTCGTAAATCTCTTGAAACATTGTTATTCAAACAGTTGTAACAAGGCGCTTTTGAGCAGTTTTGAATCAGTACTATACAAATGCTTTGATTAAATTATGTTAAAATTTTCAATATAACATAACATTATGATTAATTCATTGCCATGCATATAAAGAAAAGACAAAGAACACAAAGAAGCTTCAAAGTGTCAGTGGAAACAAAACAAATTTTGTTTTGTTTCTATTGAAAGAAAACAAAAACTTTGAAGTGAGAAATAAAACGAAAAACAGAGTAAAATTGGTTTAGAATGGCGGTTGTGTGGCGTATTGTAATCAAAAAACTCAGATTTTTTTATAAATGTTATTTTTTTGAAATCGAATAGTGGTTGTAAAAAACGCAAATTGTGAGTAACTAAAAAAAAAGATCCATAGCTTTAAGTTTCTTTGACTTAAGTCAAAAAATATATTATTCCTTTTTTTATTCAAAACTTCTCTCACCAATCTCACAACTTTGACGAAATTTCTCGTCACCCCCGCACTTATTGCACTAAGCGTCTAAAACTTATCGTACACCTCGTTCTACACTAAAATTTTTATACTTTAACTTCCACCGCAACGTAATGATACTCGCTAACAACATTTACGGCCTTAATGCCGAAATAATACTACCTCTAATATGCTCAAAAAATAATAGTTAACTAGTATGTAGAAAACGAAAAAAATGTTTAAAAAAAAAAATAAATATATATATATGAAATAATAATTAAAAAATTAAAAAGAGAAATTATATAATAAATGAGAAGATATTCAGATAGGCAGATACTGCAGCAAGGAAGGGACCTGCAAGAGGAGGAAGTGAGGAGTTAGTTAGCAAGTTTGCAACAAAGGCGCTCGAATGATGCTTATTTAATGAAAGTTTTGAAATATTTAAATTCACATTTATCCTCTCGTTTACAGTTCAAAGTGAAACTGACGGCAGTGCGTTGGGTTACATGACATTGAGTGTCAAGTGTCTGTATGCTCTGAAGCCCGTGATGAGCGAGGAATCTCTGCAGACTCTTCAAGGTTAACCAGCAATATTTCATTTGCTGGTTTTGGCACGAAGATCATAAAGTTTATTTACATTTTTTGTTGTCTGATTGTTACTACAAATTTTTCTAAGTGTCAAAATGTTCACCCACTGGAAATAGTCTCCATTCTCATTTATTTCATCTTTAACAACGGTTCACTAGTTGAAAACCGCTCAAAGTTTGAAAAAAAAATCAATAGAACTTATTAAAATTTAAAATTGATTCTCATTTTTGATGAAACAAAAAGAGTCTTTATCGACTATATACACTCTTCTGCGCCACGGTGTGTGGAAAGGGCACGCCAAGGAGACTTCATGTGCAAAATGAAGTCACAACAACTTGTGGCCTTGTATGGAGTTGTCAAGGCACGAGAAGATGAGCTCATCACGACCATCGGCATCAATGTCAGCTGCCTGCAAGCAGTTCACCCAGCCACTGGTGCCCGTCTCTTGCACCACCTGAGATGGTGGTGGTGATGGTTGAGGCATGAATGGATTGAAGGTATGGTTCATTCATTTGATAAATTTTGGAAACAATAAATGAAATTGAAAAAAATTTTCAAAGCATCACCTTTGCGTCTTCCACCACACTGTATTTGTCAATGTCTCCAGCTGTGACAAGTGAGTCAAGTCCATTAACTTGCTTCCCTTGCAGTCGAACCATCCTCTTCACCGCATACCCCACGTTTGTGTACACGTCTGCGTACAACTAGAGATGGGTCAGGTTCACGAAAGAATTATTAGAAAATAATATTTTAAAAAGAAATTAGTTTAATAATTTAGCTTAAAAAAATGTTGGTGTAAATGTTGTCTGAAAGGTTAATCCCACGAAGTAGTATGGGGATGACATGGAACCAACATGGAAGTTAGTCATGATGTGGATGCTACCACTTTCGCAAGCTAGTGCCACTTGTGTTTGCAGAGGAAAGAGGCTGTTGAGGTTTATACCACTGTTGATCTTAGGGGTGTCTACCTTGCATTCAAAGTCATTCTCGGATACAAACTTTCCAGCGCACATCTTGTGAAGTGAGTAGAAAGAAGGCATTTATCGAATGTTCAATTTATTGGTTTCGAATGGAAAGATGCTTTTGGAAACTCATAAAAGCGAAATAAACAAACGCCAATAAACTAATTCACTTTGATACAAGTAGAAAGACCTGACCCACCGCAGTGACAATGATGGGGCATGAGAGGACATAGGCCAGGTTGTCTCGGAGGTAGAAGAGCAAATGGTATGAATCAGTGGCAATGAGGGTGTAGGTGATAGAGGAATGGTGGGAAGTGTTGAGGGTGGTGGTCAGAAGACTGGTCACACGAGGCCGAAAACCTAGTTGCTGTTTAAAACGGTGATATTCGTATGCTATAGTTTGGACTGAGAACTAATTTTTTAATAATAATTACAAACTAGGAGGTTTTGAAATTACTGAGTAATTTTCAACATACCTTGATGGATTTAATGTCTGCAAGTCTCACCCTCCATCTATCAGAATGGCCTGACACACAACACACTTCTCCATCCACACTAGACACCACCACGCTACTGCTGCCAGCTATGAAAGTTGAATTAAGAGTAAATTAAAAACTACATCTTATCTTCCTTTGTGCAGTATACTTTGAAGTTTTGAAATAAGGATGAGTCATGTGGTAGAAATTTTGTGAAAATAAAAACAGATGCCTGGATCTTTAAGGTATTGCAAGTTGTTGATTGAGTGTTGGAAAATGGGAGTCCGAGAAAGAACCTGGAATAATCACATCAAAGTGAATTTGACTCATGTAAATGTTATTAGGTAAATGTCAAAAAAGCAAAATAAAATATTTGCGAGAGAATTTTTGATGACCTGCTGGTTTGAAACAATTGTCAAAAAGCCCTTGTTGTCAGCTGTGATGAAGTCTGCATTTGAAATTCTTGTGAGATCAGCAACCAAAATGCCCTGTATAACTCCTCCCTTGCTTTCATGACTACTGATGCACTGGTGTGTGATTGGTCAAAAAGTTATTTAACAAAACAAAAAAACTACAATTGTTAAACTCTTTAAAGGATTTAAAAATAAAATTCAGTATTTCAGTAAATAGTACTTCGGCTTCTGTCTGGTCTTCAGTGGGTATTTTGAATGTTCGTAAGGTGCCATCGCAATGACCCACTACGACTTCATGGAAATCTCCACTTGGAAGTTAAAATAAACCGGTTACTAGATTCGCATTGATAATAATACCTTTACAATGTTCTTATAATTTATTGAAAGAACATTTCATTCTTACTTGAATAGTTTGGTCACTGCGAAACAATTGAATTTTTGCTTCGTTTTGAAGTTAAAAAGTTTTTTGAAATGCATTTTTAACTCTGCTTATTATCGTTTGCGCATAGCAAAGACTTTAAAGTTTTATTTACTAAACTCATTTTTTACTAAACCGTAACTTTGAAACATGAAAACAATAACATTATAAATTCAGTTCAATTTTTAGAAGGATGAAATAATAATGAAAATTTCAAATAGCACATATTAAATATGCTAAATATCGTATTTATTTTTAATTTTCAACATTTTCTTATAAATAATTTATCATTTTTTATTGAATTTTACTTTAAAAAACATTAATTGAATTCTAGGTAACTCATCTGAAAAAAAATTTAGAGATATACAATGTGTTTTCAAAAATTCAGTCTCTAATTGAGATAAGCAAAAACTGTTTTAAATTATTTTCGAAACATTCATGTTTCTTCCAGGGTTTACACGGTTTAGGTGGGTGGTAGTGTGGATGGGTGGTGGTGGGGTGGGTGGTGATGGTGGAGAGGTTAGTGATGGGATGGGTGGTGGTGGAATGGGTGATGGAGTGGATAATGTTTGGGTAGATGGTGGTGGGGTGGGTGGTAGTGCGGATGGGTGGTGGTGGGGTGGGTTGTGGTGGGGTGGGTGGTGGTGGGTTGGGTGGTGGTGGGGTGGGTTGTGGTGGGTTGGGTGGTGGTGGGTTGGGTGGTGCTGGGATGGTTGTTGGGGTTTTGGGTTGGTAGTGATGGTTTTTAGCGGTTAAATCGTTCAATTCTTTCTCAGTCAACATTCATTCAGCCTTTAATTCTTCGCCTTGTATTAACCACGCCAACAGCCCGTGTAACTTTGAACCAAATTGAAAACAATAAACTTTATGAAAATAAAAATAATAATTAATATTTCGTTCTTTTTTTCCGACCTTTGTTTCGATTTTTTAATTTAATTTTTTTAATTTTTTATTTTTGTTTCATGAGAAGCAACTTTTTGAAATTAAAATTTTCAAATCAATTTTATATTGAAATTCCTGTGATGAGTGCAATCTCACCACTAACAAAACAAACACACACACACACACACACACACACACACACACACACACACACACACACACACACACACACACACACACACACACACACACACACACACACACACACACACACACACACACACACACACACACACACACACACACACACACACACACACACACACACACACAAACAGTCAAAATCACAAACACAAGGCAATCAAAGAAAGAGACAAGCAAACAAATTCGCAAACCCATAAAGGAATAAACAAAAAACCACACAAACACACATAAACAATCACATGAACAACCACACGAACACACACAAACAACTACACAAAAAACCACACAGACAACCAGACAATCACACACAAACATACACACACACACACACACACACACACACACACACACACACACACACACACACACACACACACACACACACACACACACACACACACACACACACCAACACACACACACACACACACACACACAAACACACAAGCTTTATTGTATTATGATTTCATACTATAAGGTATAAACTTATTTATATCATTATTATCTATTATTTCAACCATATATGTATGATGACGAGATATTTCTCGAGAAGGAGTCATATTAGGATTCCATACTAAACACGTAGTATATGGCTTACGTATTGGAATAATTATGTTTATTGCATCAGAAATTATATTTTTTTTTGTTTTTTTTTGAGGTTATTTTCATATAAGATTAGCACCTGCTACATGATGATGATGATGATGATGATGATGATGATGATGATGATGATGATGATGATGAGAATTGATTGTATATTAATGCACTCATCGAAATGACAAAATGGATCTTTTATTAGCAAAAGAGCAACGTCTTTATAATTGCTTATGGAAAAATAAATGATAAATAAATTTTTCTTTTAATTAAAAAAAAACGAAACAATGGGTTGATTATTAATTGCTTTTATTTTTTCTTCTTTTTCTCCTTCTTCTTTTTCTTCTTCTTCTTCTTCTTCTTCTCCTTCTCCTTCTTTTTTTTTCTTCTTCTTCTCCAACTTCAACTCGAACCTCGAAAGAAAAAAATGTCAGTTATTCTTAAAATTTGAAGAATTATCCAAAAAAAATCAAATACCTGTTGATTAGGCGATTCCAGAAGCAGACGCAAGAGCGGTATCAATAGATGTAGCAATATGAAACTTTTTTATCGTTTAGGTGCGAATAAAAAACGATAAAAAGTAGAAATTGTTGAGTTTAACTTTTCGACATGATTGCCACCGTATTGCACTTTGATAAAATTAAATTATTCGATAATAAGCTAAAAACCAAAGTTTTACACCAATCAACGTGTCGTGTCGAATGAAATTCAGCCAATAAGCTTCGTGCATTTGGACATATCATTATTCGAGAACAATCTAGAACGGTGCGAGCGCGCATCGAACGCCTTTATATACACACGTCTAGCAGTGTCTAATTCCACCAATCGTTGCACTCTGCG
The DNA here is from genome assembly GCA_947562095.1 of Branchellion lobata. Classification (NCBI taxonomy): domain Eukaryota; kingdom Metazoa; phylum Annelida; class Clitellata; order Hirudinida; family Piscicolidae; genus Branchellion; species Branchellion lobata. The sequence continues at coordinate 303,819 of OX387253.1, read as the reverse complement.
CTATCACGTGCTTTTTCCGCTCATGGCAACTCGACTGACTGCACGCACGCACGCACGCACTTTTATTCCTTTAAGGTTATTTTATTTTATTTGTTAGATTAGGGATATATTTCACATTTTTTGTCGTTTTTTTTTCACACCTGCACAGCGAATAATAATCTTCTTTCTCGTTTCAATTGTTTTTTTTTCAAAACTTTTTTAAAATTATTTTCATGTTTAACTATTCTATTTTCCAACTTTCTATCTGCATTTATCCATTTTGGTTGAGCAATATTTTTATTCAAAAACACTATAACAACAAATTTGAATTTGAAAACGTGAGTTAAATTTTTAACAAAATATTCACAAAAACAACAGCTCAACAGACGCAAAGTATGCCATTTTTTCAACGAATCTTTAACAAAAGGTTTTTGATCACAGAATAAAATTGCATAAAGCTTGAAGAGCTGAAGGTAGTCAATGTGTTGGCTGACTAGTATTCATAAAGCACCGGAAAGTGGAAGGATGAGGTTACGGAAGACACCTCTCTGAATAACTTCTCTTCACTAGTGGCATTAACTCCGTAGAGGTTAGAGGCCACTCCAACAAGTGTCTGTTGACAAAGGCTTGTTCCTAACCATGTACTGTCATCGATAGTCCAATCACAACCTCCACAACCACTGCAGCTCCAAGAAGTACCACAGTCTGGACAGTGGGGAGTCCATAGAGGTGGTGGTGGGTGCGGCTAACATGGGAGACCACGCCTACGAGAGCAGACTGTTCATGCACCTGCCTCCCGGAGTCTCTTTCGTGCGCCTGCATGCCCTGTCACAGGTGCTTTGTTGTTGTGCTGACTACTTGGAAGGCGCATTCGGCGCTACATAAATGTGCCAGTTCAAATAAGATCAAATCAGAATAGAATATCTAAAGCTTGGATGTTCTTCTACTTTTTCTTTGCTGCATCGTGTATTATAACACCTTTTTCGAAGGGTCTTTCATGGAGTTAGGTGGGTCTTAAGAGGTATAAAGTTCTCTTAAACCTCCTTACTCAACGCTGCTTCAGTGCTGCTCGCCTCTGACACACAGGAGCAGGAGGAGGCCTTTTGCGACTACAGGACCAGCCACACCCTCCACAACCACTCCTCAACCAGTGTCCCCAACAACTCCTCACCTACCCCCTTCAACTACATCCTCTGCGACGTGGGAAACCCCTTGAAAACCAAGAAATCGGTCATCGCTCGAGCAGCTGCTTATGAATACCTGTTGAAACTTTAATGTTTTCGTTTATTTATTCTTTTTAGCTGTTTCTTCAAGATAAATTTATTCTTGTTATTTTTTAAAATAAATCACTTTGGCACAACATTTGCAAAGACGAAATATGCCCCACATCGAGATGATTGATCAACACTCCTCAGGCAACATTCCACTTCTTCCTCTCCACCACTGGCCTCTCACTCACTGTTGAACAACTCTCCTCCAAAATCATCGCCAACAAAAAGTGGAGGGTTTTTTCTTTTTTTTTTGAAATTTTTTAAATAAACAGAAAAATACTTCTTATTTGCAACTCGTCAAGACAAGTATCTGACGCCAATGCTTGATGTGGACGTATGGGTTTTGTGAGTAGCGAGGAATAGTTCGGGAGGACGAAGAACAAAGAATGAAATGGGAGTCGGGTGTTGAGGTTGAGTGAGCAAGCACACCACTGCAGTTCAAACGAGGAGAGAGCCGAAACCCTTGCTTCAAACCACCTCAGCTTCATCCTTCCTGCTAAGGCCTTCATCCTCGTGGGCATTAGAGGGTGTGTGTGTGCATGTGTGCTTGTGTGTACATGTGCTTGTGTGTATGTGTGCTTGTGTGTGTGTGCATGTGTATATGATTACATGTGTGCGTGTGTGCATGTGTGCGTGTGTGCTTGTGTGTATGTATGCTTGTGTGTATGTGTACTTTTGTGTATGTATGCATGTGTAGTCGAATCGTCTGAATGTACAGAATCTGTGAAGACATTACTAAATGTGTTAAATGAAATTACTAAATTACTACTGACATTACTGCTATTACTGTTATGAGTGACAGCGGCGGTGGAATTACTAGCATAAGCGACAGTCACAACAGTAGTAGGAATGATGGAAGGTGTGGTGGCGGTGAAATGTAATGAATTATTATTATTATTACTATTACTATTATCATTATTATCACTATTATTATTTTTATTTTTACTATTATTCTCATTATTACTATTATTAGTAGTAGTATTGTGCTTGTTGGTTGCTTCATCAAAGAAACCACATGGAGTGACATCGTCGTTGCTTGTGACTGGAGAGTTATTACTATCATTATTATTGTTATCATTATTATCATTATTATTATTATTATTATTATTATTATTATTATTATTATTATTATTATTATTATTATTATTGATGTTGTTGTTATTGTGGTTGCTGTTATTACATAAAAGACTGCCTCTATGAATGTCGTTTATGAAGTGGAAAAGAGTTCTGTGGTTGGTGTTGCTATGGTTTGTGTGGTTGGTGTTGCTATGGTTTGTGTGGTGGTGTTGCTATGGTTTGTGTGGTTGGTGTTGCTATGGTTTTTGTGGTTGGTGTTGTCTTCGAAATGATCATTGTGAATAGTATTATTACAATTAGTATTATTATTACAACTATTATTACAAGTACTACTATTACAATTATTATTACTAGTATTGTTGTTGTTATTATTGTAGGGGTTGAAGTTGGCGAAGGTAGTGGGGGCGATATTATGCACAGAGGATCTGATGCAGGAAGGAACGAGGGGCGGTCCGAGGAGGGGGGCTGGGCCCAAGCACCTGGTGCACCATGGTCTTGTGGGAGGCGATGGTGTTCACCGTCGATGTGGAACCCTGCCAGCCTGGTGAAAGTGTGGTGTGGTTGCTTGTGGTGGAATGTTGTGAGAAATTTGCTAATTCATTGAAAAATAATCGATATAACAACACCAACCACAACAGCAACAACATCTTAACCTCCAACAACACTAATGGCAAACACACAAGCAATAATAATAATAATAATAATAATAATAATAATAATAATAATAATAATAATGATAATAATAATAATAATAATAATAATAATAATAATAATAATAATAATAATAATAATAATAATAATAATAATAATAATAATAATAATAATAATAAAAATAATAATAATAATAATAATAACAATAATAATAATAATAATAATAATAATAATAATAACAATAATAATAATAATAATAATAATAATTACACATCCAACAACACTATGATGAACTTGTGCGCCTTCCACAACCAGCTTTAGCGCATCTGAGGACTATCCTCAGGCGCTCAAGATAAACAACAACAACAACAACAACAACAACTCCAACAATGCCAACAACAACAGCAGCAATGATAATAACAACATCAACAACAATTCCAACAATGCTAATAACAACAATAACAACAACAAAGACGCACTGTTGGGGTTGGACTCGAAGGTGACGGAGCTCTTACAGGACTTCGTGACGTCATCACCAGGCGAATAGTGGGGCGATGAGGACGAGGTGGGTGACTTGGGTGTTCTGGGAGTGGCCCTGCCCGAGTCTGCATTGCTCTCGCCTCCATGCGAGTCGTCAGAAGGCAGGTTTCCAGAGGAAGGATGGCCTTTGTAGGGAAGGTTGGAGCGGTTGGAGGAAGGGTGGTGGGGTGGACGGTATGAAACTGCAGTGCTGGTTGACTTGGTGCCTGGAGACTTCAACGAAAACTCACGTTTCCTCTCCTGTCGTGTGTGGTGTGTGTAGTGTGGTGTGGTGTGGTGTGTGTGGTGTAGTGTGTGTGATGCGGTGTGTGTGGTGTGGTGTGTGTGATGTGGTGTGTGTGTGTGGTGTGTGTGTGGTGTGAGTGAATGAGTGATGCGGTGTGTGTGGTGTGAGTGGTGTCGTGTGATGTAGTGTGTGTGACATGATGTGCGTGATATAGTATAAAGTGGCGTGATGCAGTGTGGCGTGGTGTGGCGAGACTTGACATGGCGATATGGTGTAGCACACCCCTATACTTCACCCAAATTCACAAAAACTTAACTCCACTAACTGCGATTCCAAACACAATCAATATTCAACTTTATCTCGATCCAAACGGCCTAACAAACGCGAGCGCAGACGCACAAATTTGGCGGGTTTGGACTGCCTTGGTTCGATCTTGAGTGACTGCTCAAAGAGGTACGTCTCAAAATTCTCCTCACTCCTGTCCTCCATGGGGTTGAGGCTTAGCAAGTAGTTCTGTCGTTGTTGAGGAAGCCAACAATGAATTCCACTCGAAAAGTAGCAAAGATAAATATTTAAGTAAATAAATCTTAAAAAAGAATAATTTTAAGTAAATAAATCTTAAAAAAGAATAATTTTAAGTAAATAAATCTTAAAAATTTTAAATTTTCGGTAAATAAATCTGGAGACAAAATAATTATAAATCTGTGGTTCGTTGATATGATGAACGGCACGGAATAAAAAGGTGAGTGATGGAGGAGGTGAACGCCCCTATACCTTAATGGACTCTTCCACGGAGAGGCAGTACGGCTGGTTCTGGTACTGCTGTATTTCTGACGTAATCTCCGTGACCTGTGCAGCATTGGAATGCGCTAAAAAGCAATAAGCCAACTTCAAGTTAATGAAAGTTCATTTCTATTATATAACCCTAACCCTAGAAATGGATCATTTACTAATTCTATTTTAATTTATTTATTAATTAATTTTAATTTATTTATTAATTAATTTTAATTTATTTATTAATTAATTTTAATTTATTTATTAATTAATTTTAAGTTATTTATTAATTTAATTTTAATTTATTTATTATTTAATTATTTGGGATTTCTTATGGATGCTTCTAGAAACAAGGAGGCGCCCGGTTAAGGTACCTTTCGTCGTTTGGAGAAGTTGATGAAGTTGGGTGGTTTCTTGGGCAGGAAGTCCGGATTGCCCCCTTCTAACTTGAGGATGTTGGTCAGGTACATGCCTGTGTGGTGGAGGTGGTGTGGTGGTGTGGTGGCGGTGTGATGATGCCTGTGTGGTGTGGTGGTGTGGTGGCGGTGTGATGATGGTGGTGTGGTGGAGGTGGTGTGGTGGCGGTGTGGTGGTGGCGGTGTGATGGTGGTGGTGTGGTAGAGGTGGTGTGGTGTGGTGGTGGTCGGTTGTGGCAGTGACTCATTAGTTATTGAGTAATGGTTAACAAAAATACATATAAATCTTTGAGAAGCAAGAGTAAAGTGGGAGGAAGACAAAGAGGGAGGTACCCAAGAAGGGCAAGCAGGGCGGATTGATGGAGCGCAGCTTCTCCATGTAGCCCTTGAAATGGTTGTTGGTCAGCTCCTTCACCTCCTCCAGCGCCCGCATCAGCTTCGGAGTCTTCCTGTTGATCTCCTGTTGGAAAGTGTTTTTATTTGTGTGTTTGTATGTGTGTGTGTGTGTGTGTGTGTGTGTGTTTGTGTGGAGGGGGGGTGAAGATGGAAGAGAAGGATGCATGAGGTGGATGAAAGATGTAAAAAAATTTTTTGATGAGTGATACACACACGCACACACACGCACGCATGCACGCATGCACGCACGCACACACAAACACACACACACACACACACACACACACACACACACACACACACACACACACACACACACACACACACACACACAAACACACACAAACACCTCGAAGGTGTGTTTGAGGCGGTAGATGGAGGCGGAGTTGAAGGCGGAGTGGACTTCAAAGATGCCGTTGAAGTTGTTGAGTTCCTGGAAGATGAGCAGCATCTCCAGCGTTCTGGTCACCACGGCAACACGCTCCTCAAAGTTCTCCGTCTCCACTATCGTCTTCTCCAGCATGAACGTGAACTGTTGTGTGTGTGTGTGTGTGTGTGTGTGTGTGTGTGCGTGTGTGTGCGTGTTTGTGTGTTTTGGTGTGTGTGTGTATGTTTGTGTGTATGTGTATGTGTATGTGTAGTTGTGCGTGTGTTGCTGCATACAATGCATGTGCGTTGTTGGACGGAGTTAAAGTGGGGCAAAGCACAGAAGTACCTTGGTGGTGAGGTGGATCATTTGAAGCAGGTTGGGCGAGGTCTTCCTCTTGTCGGCCTTCGTCCAAACCCTCCCCACCATCTCAGAAGACTTGATCCGCTGGAACACTTCGAACTCCAACAACGTTTGCTGCCTGGCTATCTCGATGGGGTGGAGCTGTGGAAGCAATAAAAGTGCATTTGGGTGTGAAGTAGTAGAGAATGCTTCTCATTCTTACGTCCTTCCATCCTTCCTCCCCCATCTCATCACCACCACACAACACCACCACACAGCACCACCATACAGCACCACCACACAGCACCACCATACAGCACCACCATACAGCACCACCATACAGCACCACCATACAGCACCACCACACAGCACCACCACACAACACCACCATACAGCACCACCATACAGCACCACCATACAGCACCACCATACAGCACCACCACACAGCACCACCATACAGCACCACCATACAGCACCACCATACAGCACCACCACACAGCACCACCATACAGCACCACCATACAGCACCACCATACAGCACCACCATACAGCACCACCACACAGCACCACCACACAGCACCACCATACAGCACCACCACACAGCACCACCACACAGCACCACCATACAGCACCACCATACAGCACCACCACACAGCACCACCATACAGCACCACCATACAGCACCACCACACAGCACCACCACACAGCACCACCATACAGCACCACCATACAGCACAGCACCACCATACAGCACCACCACTACAGCACACCAAGCACCACCATACAGCACCACCATACAGCACCACCATCACAGCACCACCACACACACAGCACCACCACACACCACATACAGCACCACCATACAGCACCACCACACAGCACCACCACACAGCACCACCACTACAGCACCACCATACAGCACCACCATACAGCACCACCATACAGCACACCATACAGCACCACCATACAGCACCACCATACAGCACCACCACACAGCACCACCACACAGCACCACCATACAGCACCACCATACAGCACCACCACCACATACAGCACCACCATACAGCACCACCACACACACACCACACAGCACCACCATACAGCACCACCATACAGCACCACCACACAGCACCACCACACAGCACCACCACACAGCACCACCACACAGCACCACCACACAGCACCACCACACAGCACCACCATACAGCACCACCATACAGCACCACCACACAGCACCACACACACCACACAGCACCACCACACAGCACCACCACACAGCACCACCATACAGCACCACCACACAGCACCACCACACAGCACCACCATACAGCACCACCACACAGCACCACCACACAGCACCACCATACAGCACCACCATACAGCACCACACACAGCACCACCACACAGCACCACCATACAGCACCACCATACAGCACCACCACACAGCACCACCACACAGCACACCACACAGCACCACCATACAGCACCACCATACAGCACCACCATACAGCACCACCATACAGCACCACCACACAGCACCACCATACAGCACCACCACACAACACCACCATACAGCACCACCACACAGCACCACCATACAGCACCACCATACAGCACCACCATACAGCACCACCATACAGCACCACCACACAGCACCACCATACAGCACCACCATACAGCACCACCATACAGCACCACCATACAGCACCACCATACAGCACCACCATACAGCACCACCACACAGCACCACCACACAGCACCACCACACAGCACCACCATACAGCACCACCACACAGCACCACCATACAGCACCACCACACAACACCACCACACAGCACCACCATACAGCACCACCACACAGCACCACCACACAGCACCACCACACAGCACCACCATACAGCACCACCACACAGCACCACCATACAGCACCACCACACAACACCACCACACAGCACCACCATACAGCACCACCACACAGCACCACCACACAGCACCACCACACAGCACCACCATACAGCACCACCATACAGCACCACCACACAGCACCACCATACAGCACCACCACACAACACCACCACACAGCACCACCATACAGCACCACCACACAGCACCACCATACAGCACCACCACACAGCACCACCACACAGCACCACCACACAGCACCACCATACAGCACCACCACACAGCACCACCACACAGCACCACCATACAGCACCACCATACAGCACCACCACACAGCACCACCACACAGCACCACCACACAGCACCACCATACAGCACCACCACACAGCACCACCACACAGCACCACCATACAGCACCACCACACAGCACCACCACACAGCACCACCATACAGCACCACCATACAGCACCACATCCACTAACGTTCATGAAATCGTACAGTTGAGGATTGGTTTCCAGGTGCCACTCTATGGCGGGTGGATTGCTGGTGAAGGTTATCTTCTTCACTGGCTGCTGCTCTTGCTCCGGCTGGTGTGGTGTGGTAGTGATGTGACGTGGTGTGGTGTGGTATAGTAGTGATGTGACGTGGTGTGGTGTGGTGTGGTATGGTGTGGTAGTAGTGTGGTGTGGTGGAGTGTGGTGTGGTGTGGTACTGGTGTGGTGTGGTAGTAGTGTGGTGTGGTGTGGTGTGGTGTGGTGTGGTGTGGTACTGGTGTGGTAGAACTTTAGTCGCTCATGGCGAAATGTTATATAAAATATAAATAATCCACTAGCAAGACGAAAAAATTTACATAATCATGATTACTTAGAAATAAAATGGAATAAAAGGTTGCGCTATAGAATGAGGAATTGGAGAACCTCCCTCTTGAGGAGCTTCTTAATGGTTTGCACCCACTTCTTGAGCGCCTTCGACTTGATTGACGTGTTCAAAAAGTCACTCAGCTGGTCTATCAGGGGCTGTGGTGTTGTTGTTGGGGTGGTGGTGTGGTGTTGTTATGGTGTGGTGGTGTTGTGGTGTGTTGTGTTGTTGTTGTGTGCTAATGTCGTGGTGGTGTTGTGGTGTGTTGTGTTGTTGTTGTGTGCTAATGTCGTGGTGGTGTTGTGATATTGTGCTGTTGTATTGTGGTGGTGGTGTGGTGGTGTTGTGATGTTGTGGTGTGGTGTTGTGGTGTAGTGGTGTGCTGACGTCCTGGTGGTGTTGTGATGTTGTGGTGGTGTTGTGGAGTAGTGGTGTGGTGTTTTTATGTCATAGTTCGACAAATTCACAAAGGTATGGAGTTATTGGGGGTTATGACAAAGTTGTGACTGACCTGGTTGTCTTCAAAGTCGTACCAGTGGTGCTCGAGCCACTGTCGAATGACGTTGAGAACTCTGGAGGGGGGCAGTGGTAGTGGTGGTGGTTGTGGATGCAACAACACTACACCACCCTCAACAACACCACCCCGACAACAATAAAACATTCCCAACAACGCAACCCCCTCAAATCCCCAACAACAATACTCCCAACAACAACACCGCCAACAACAACATCCCCAACAACAACAGCCACCTGAAGGTGATGGGCTTGATGAAGAGGTTGTGGTACTTCTTGGTGTGGTCGCGCTCGCCGTTGACTTCGGGAATGTTGAAGCGCTCGATGAGGAGGCAGAGGAGCTCCTGAGGGTGCGTGAAGGTGCGGTAGGTGGTCAGGAAGGTCTTGTTGAACTTGGGGTCGTAGTACGAGTGGTAGGTCAGACGAGCCACCAGCTTCAACAGGGTACCTCCTGTGACGGAGGTTCGTGTGTTGCTAGCCTTGGTGCCTCGTACTTTCGTTCATATGCTCTTTATGGTTCTCGTTGGTGTAGTAACGAATGCATTCGTTTTGCAAGTGGAAAGTTAAATAGGAAGTTATAATAAAACATGAGAAATAAAAAAATTTCAACGTGCAACAGCACAACAACAGAGCAACAACAGTGCAACAACAGCGCAACAGCAGTGCAACATGCAACAGCGCAACCACAGTGCAACACGCAACAACAGCGCAACACGCAAAAACAGTGCAACACGCAACCACAGTGCAACACGCAAGAGTACAGGACGGCAAGAGTACAGGACTGCAAGAGTACAGGACTGCAAGAGTACAGGACGGCAAGAGTACAGGACTGCAAGAGTACAGGACTGCAAGAAGACAACAAGACCACCTTTGATGATGGGAATGTCCGAGGAGCTTTCGTTGCTCTGGTCCTCGAATAGAATGTTCTCGTCCGAGTCCTCCTCGGCGAACCTGCGTCGTTGGAGGTGGCTCGTGAGGGGGGGGGGATGGAGAAAAGGTGAAGCGAAGAAAAAACAGAGAAGAAAGGATAGAAAAATGAATGAAAATGAAGAGATAGAAAAAATGAATGAATGAAAAAAAGAATGAAAAAAGGAAAGAATGAATGAAAGAATGAATGAATGAAAGAATGAATGAAGAAGGAGGAGGAGGGTGCCTGTAGATGTCAATGGAGGGCAGTTGCATGGGTTGTTGCTTATCCTCCTCCTTCAGGCGGGTGTCCAACATGCGGGCCAGCATGCTTGTGGTGGTTTTGTAGTGCCAGACATTTTGAATAAGTTTGAAAACACCATCATCATCATCATCATCATCATCATCGCCATCGTCGTCGTCGTCATCATCATCATCATCATCACCATCATCATCATCATCATCATCATCATCATCATCATCATCATCATCATCATCATCATCATCATCATCGCCATCGTCGTCGTCGTCATCATCATCATCATCATCATCATCATCATCATCATCATCATCATCTTAATCATCATCATCATCATCATCATCATCATCATCATCATCATCATCATCATCATCTTAATCATCATCATCATCATCATCATCATCATCATCATCATCATCATCATCATCATCATCATCATCATCATCATCATCATCATCATCATCTTAATCATCATCATCATCATCATCATCATCATCATCATCATCATCATCATCATCATCATCATCATCATCATCATCATCATCATCATCATCATCTTAATCATCATCATCATCATCATCATCATCATCATCATCATCATCATCATCATCATCATCATCATCATCATCATCATCATCATCATCATCATCATCAGCACCACACCTCCTGTTGAAGAGTTTAAAGAGGGCTGACAACCACCGAATTTTCTCTTCGGGAGTCTTGGCAGCCATCACCTGTTAACAGTAATGACGATATTTATAATATAATTATTATTATTAATTCATTATTATCATTATTAACTATTATTTTTATTTTATTATTATCTTTATAAATTTTTATTATTATTTTTTTATTACTATTATCAATTTCATTTTATTATTATTTTTACTTTTATTATTATTATTATCTATTTTTTTTCACTTTTATAAGTATCATCGTCAATTTTATTTTCTTATTATTTTTTCAACTGGATTCGAAAACACGTTTCACCACGTGACTTTGTTGACTTTGATGTTGTGAGATGATTTCGAAAGAGTTCTTCACGTCTGGGTGGGGAGGGGGAGGGGGAGGGAGAAGAGGAAGGGGAAGAGGAAGGGGAGGGGGAGGGGGAGGAGGAAGGGGAGGAGGAAGGGGAGGGGGAAGGGGAGGAGGAAGGGGAGGAGGAAGGGGAGGAGGAAGGGGAGGGGGAAGGGGAGGGGGAAGGGGAGGAGGAAGGGGAGGGGGAAGGGGAGGGGGAAGGGGAGGGGCTTGTTGAGGAAGGGGGAATGACAGTGAGCAGTAGCAACGAGCATTGAAATATAAAGAGAAAAAATTCAAAATTTCATGTCATACTTTGAAAATGTTGTAAAACCCACTACTACCTCCACCACTTTCACCACCACCACTTTCACCACCACCACCACCCACCTTCGGAGTCCTCCCTGTCCACCACATCCACATTCCTCACCAGGAACTTCTCCTTCAACTTGTAATCGTACACATGGGTGCCTTGGATAGAGACCGACCTGGAGTGGTGGCGGTGGTTGTAATGATGATGATGATGATGATGATGATGATGATGATGATGATGATGATGATGACGATATCAAATCAATATTACAGTAGCGAAACAACCACAAGCGACACTGAAGGGGGGTTCAAACGATAATAGAAGCATGCTAGACGAGTAGGTGTGTGTAGGAAGGAGAAGACGAGAGGAGGGACACAAGGACATTGTCACCTCCGGCCGGCCTGGGGACCAGTCTTCTTGGTGAAGATTATGAGACCGTCCAGCAGAAAGCAGTACCGCTCTGACTGCCGCTTGCCTGATACCTTCGACAAGAAGCCCTCTGTCGAGTGTTTTGAAACATTCACGTCGTGTTGAAGTATTGGATGTATCTTTGATGACTGAGAGTTGACAAGGAAACGATGCAACAGACATAACAACGATGCAACAGACAAGGCAACGAAGCTACAGACAGGGCAAGAGTCAATGCGACGGACCTGTGATGAACTGGTTGCAGAGTTGGTTGATGTTCTTTCCCTCCCAGCCATCAATGCTCTTCTGGATCTCATCCATCTTGTCAATCCAACGAGTGTTACCGCTGTGGTGGTTGTTGTTGTGATGTGTGGTGGTGTGGTGGTGGTTGTTGTTGTTGCTGTGTGGTGATTTTTGTGGTTGTTGTTGTGATGAATGTTCACTTGTTGCATGGCATGGCGTACAACTCCACAAGGACACTGTGGAACAACATCCAATACACTATACGCGGGCTCCCACAGACAAGAGTAATAGTGTACAATAATAAGTTACAAATACATAGGTCTGACACACAAACACGCATGGTGCAATACAGACACAGCTGACACAGACCAGTCCTTGTTACGCAGGTAGTTCTCAAACGAGAGCTTCTTGTCCAGTTCGGTCTTGGACCTGATGACGTTCAACTGGGCAGCGCTCTGTCGCAACAACTCCCTGTCATCCTCGTCCTCGCTTTTCTCAGACAGGATCTGGTGTGGAGTGGTGTGGTGTGGTGTGGTTTGGTGTAGTGTGGTGTGGTTTGGTGTGGTGCGAGGAGTGATACGATGTGGTGTGTGGGTAATGATTGTGGTGATGATAAGAACGACGATGATGACGATGATGATGAAGATGATGACGACAATGATGACGATGATGAAGACGACGACGGCGATGACGACGATGATGACGTGGGAGCACCTTGAGGACGTTGCAGTAGTAGATGAAGTGGTATAAGGGGTCGATGAGGAGGCAGTGGAAGACGTACTTGATGCAGTCCTCCAGGCTCTGGTTTGCTACCTGCGAGGGTTGTAAGGTGGATGAGTGTTTGATGGGTGAGTGGTTGATAAGTGAGTGGTTGGTGGGTGACTTTTGAAGTAGCAAAAAACGTCCATTCAACTCAGACCAACACATACATCTCCCAAGTTCCCTAAACAATCAGTCACTCATCCACTCCTCCATTCACTCAACCACTCCTTCATTCACCCATCCACCCACCGTATGGAGAGGCAGCTTGGAGCAGAGGCGCACCCACTTAAGAGGTGCAGATTGTTCAAGCACCAGGTCTACATAAGTCTCATACACGTGGAACTCGTGACCCTGCAAGTGGTGGCATATGGAATTATGCATGGATGGATGAATGAATGATTAGATAAATGAATGCATGGATGGATGCATGGATGCATTGATGGAAGCATGGATGCATGGATGAATGCATGGATGCATTGATGGAAGCATGGATGCATGGATGGATGCATGGATGCATTGATGGAAGCATAGATGCATGGATGGATGCATGGATGCATTGATGGAAGCATGGATGAATGGATGGATGCATGGATGACAGATGGACTGAGTGAGGAAGAGAAAGAGTACCCACCTCCATGAACTCATCAAACGTCATGCCCACTAGAGCCGTCTCGTTCTCCTTGGTGGCCTCAATGGTGTCCTCCAACGAGCCAATCAGGTTCGAGGAAAGCTCGTACATGTTCGAGACTAGGTCAAACACGCCCTCCATCTCCTCCTGATTGGTTGCGAGATTTCATCACGATTGGTTGAAATTCACCAAACCACCAACCCTCTAAATCACCTCTTCCAAACCACAAGACCACCCTCTCACCCCTCCCCCTTCCGACGAACCCTGATCTCGGTGTCGAGGAGTTGAAGGATTGTTTCCTTGAAGACCTTGAGAATCATCTGCAACTCCCGCAGGTACTGGTTCTCTTCCTGTAACAAGTCCTTCACCACCTGCCACACGATGGTGACGATGGTAGGGGTGTGATGCATCGGTGTCGTTGCTATTGGAATTATCATCTTGTCCATTTTCATTATTATTAATATAACAATTATTACTATTATTACTATTATTATTATTATTATTATTATTATTATTATTATTATTGTTGTTATTATATTTAATGAATCTTTTTTACTAGATTAATTGAATATAAAAAAAAACACGAACGAACGCACGCACGCACGCACGCACGCACGCACGCACGCACGCACGCACGCACACACGCACGCGCATACAAGAACACATAAAAACACACAAAAACACACACAGACACCTCATCGTAGGACAGGGTGTCTAGGGGCTTGTGACAGGCCTCCCTCACCTCCACCTCGTCGTCGTCATTGCCCTCGTACAACATACTCATCAACACCTGTACGTGTGTGTGTGTGTGTGTGTGTGTGTGTGTGTGTGTGTGTGTGTGTGTGTGTGTGTGTGTGTGTGTGGGCGTTTTGGTGGAGAGATAGATAGGTGGATGAATAGGTGTTTGTTTGTGATGTTTGTATGGGTTTTTAGTGGCGAGGCTGTTTAAGCAAGCACAAAATTGGATTTTGTAACGTAAGCTTTCTGTTCTTTTTTCCCACATAATTATCATATAGGCTCCATCATCATCATCATCATCATCATCATCATCATCCTCATCATCATCCTCATCATCATCATCATCATCATCATCATCATCATCATCATCATCATCATCATCATCATCATCATTCTCATCATCATTCTCATCATCATCATCATTATTATCATCATCATCATCATCGTCATCGTCATCATCGTCGTCGTCGTCCTCCTCATCACCTTATCAGCACAGATAGCCACATCCAGGTCTGACACGTGTATTTCTTGGTGCTTGATGTGTTTGACGTAGATGCCTATCAGCTGTTGCCGGTGGTGGTGGTGGTGATGATGATGATGATGATGATGATGATGATGATGATGGTGTTGACGATGATAATGATGATGATAAAGAAGAGGAGGAAGAAGAAGATGAAGAAGATGAAGTGGCATTGAGGAGACGATAATTGTATTGAGGAGTGATGTAAATTGTGAATGATTTCTGAGAATAAGATGACTGTGGCTGCGAGTTTGGATTAAAAAATAAACCTTCACTTTTAATGTATGTTGGCCAAAAATACCACAGACTCATCATCATCATCATCATCATCAGCATCATCATCATCATCATCCTCCTCCTCATCATCACCATCATCATCCTCATCCTCATCCTCATCATCATCATCATCAGCATCCTCATCCTCATCCTGCATTTCATCCCCATCCCCACCTTGAGAAAATCAGTAGCGATGTACTCAAGGATGGAGGTGAAGAAGATGCTGATGTGGAAGTCAAACTTGTGGTTGAAGACATCCTGTGGTAGTGGCGGCGGTTATGGTGGAGGCTGCTTCCACTTCTTCCAAAAAATCCTCCTCCAACTCTCAACAACGGCATTTAAGCAACAAACAACAACCTTTAAGCAACAACGAAAATGGCAACGGTAACAAAAAAACCAACACAACACAACGGCAGCAACACAACAGAACAGCAACAACACCACAACAGCAACCACACCACAACGGCAACAACACCACAACGGCAAAAACACTACAACGGCAACAACACCACGACAGCAACAACACCACAACAGCAACAACACCACAACGGCAACAACACCACAACGGCAACAAAACCACAACAGCAACAGCACCACAACAGCAACAACACCACAATAGCAACAACACCACAACAGCAATGACACCACAACACCCACCTTAACGAGGAGTTGGTGCACCTTCTCGACAGGCAGAAAGAGGCATGTGTTCTTCTTGGAGCCCTTGAAGGTGTCCAGGTTGGCGGTGGCCTCGAGAAGACAGCCTGAAGCAATGGTTTTAGGTAGTCGCTTCCTCACCCGCTCCGAGATCTCAGCAATGTTGTGGGGGGCGAGGAAGGGGAAAGAGAAGAGAAGCGTGTTGAGCACCCGCAGCAGATGCTCACACACTCGAGATAGTGCATCCTCGTGCACCATGAGCGAGCCATGCGCCTTCTTCAGGATCTGGTGAAATGGCATTGGTGGTGATGTGGGTGTGGTGGTGGCTGGGCTGGTGGGTGGGTGGTTCAGTGGTGGTTCATGATTGGGTTGATGAGTCATTGATGAGTGGTTGGGTTTCTGATGGGTGGAAAAGTTTGTGGGTAGACGAGCAGTTGATTGGTTGAGTGGAACAGTGAATTACTGATTGAAAACGAAATATATTGTGGGAGTGGAAAAGGGAAAGACAAAAAGCAGGATACATAGGATGCATGGATGCAAGAAGGCAATAATAATATCCAGGGTAGAACCTAGATAGTACAAATGAACACATGCAAACACATCTGCACACCACTTTGTGTGGTGTTATTGCCATCATCAACATCACTGCTGTAACACTTTGAGTATTTAAAAATTCACTTTACGCAATACTTTATTGTCTAGAAAGATCAGTTAATCTATTCAAAAAACGCTTCTGAACAATGCAGCAAAAATAACCTCATTTAAATTTTTAATCAAAAACTTAAAACATTTTCGTTTAAGAAACATTTATTGAGAAATTGTAAAATTATATAGTACAGTATTTGAACAAATTAAGCTATTTGCATATGATCTCATGTAGTTTTATATTGAAAATTAGGCAAATACTGAATGCCTCGAAACTCTATGGGGTTGATGCCACTATAATAATATTCCTTTTTTTTTTTTTTGTATTGTAGAGCAGACAAGCACATCAGATTTGTGTTTAATTATGAATATATGTTGTGTGAAAAACTTTTAAGTTTTGAAATGAAGTATTAAGGAAGGTTGATGTTATGAAAAAGCAAAGAAATATTACAAATAGATTTGATGGGTCCATTTATGCAAGTTTGTTAGTCAGTCTATGATTCTTGAATAAAAACATAGTTTAGCAGCTTCAATTGATTTAATAGGCTTCCTGGCAACATTTGTTTCAAGCCTTGAAACTACAAAATCAAAATAATATAACTGGAGCAAGAATGTACAGCTCAGAGAATTTAATTTTACTTTTTGAAAAGCAAGTTAATACATGTCGAATATTTTGGACATTCAGCCGCTCACATTATTCAGTTCATTATTTGGGTGTTACATAATAAATCTTCGTTATTTATATGATTCGAATTCGCTCCAGTTTGATTAAATTCAAAAATACCTTTTCGAGAGGAACCTTCAGAATTTCCTTCCACTTGAAGACGTTTTCTTTTGCCTGGAAGTCATAAGTCTCTTCACGTGCGACCATCGCTTTCACTTTTTATTGTCTCAATATCTTTTAAATATGTAGTGTAACACTCCGTTTAC
This sequence comes from Branchellion lobata, assembly GCA_947562095.1. NCBI lineage: Eukaryota > Metazoa > Annelida > Clitellata > Hirudinida > Piscicolidae > Branchellion > Branchellion lobata. The sequence continues at coordinate 286,208 of OX387253.1, read as the reverse complement.
AAATTAACTCAACTTTTATTTTACTATACGTATATGCTTTAAACAAGGGTTGCGGTTAACAGTTATTATTTCGTAGTTTGTTTAAACCCCTGGTTATTTTTCACTCCATTGAGGTCAACTCAGTGAGTTGGATTTTTGACTAAAAAACTGAAAAAAGTTGCATTTGGGTATTTCTAAACTCTATAAACGCTTCGAAACAAAACCAATCCACACCAATTCAGTTCTCAAATAGCAAACCACCGTAGACAGTGAATTTTTAAAGAATTTAAATTTCTTTGGTAACAAGAAAAAAGTAAAAAGTCGAATAGAGCAATTAAGGTGAAGAGCTACAATTCGAAATTTCAAAGTTTTTTTAAAAACAGTTGAAATGTGTGTGTGTGTGTGTGTGTGTGTGTGTGTGTGTGTGTGTGTGTGTGTGTGTGTGTGTGTGTGTGTGTGTGTGTGTGTGTGTGTGTGTGTGTGTGTGTGTGTGTGTGTGTGTGTGTGTGTGTGTGTGTGTGTGTGTGTGTGTGTGTGTGTGTGTGTGTGTGTGTGTGTGTGTGTGTGTGTGTGTGTGTGTGTGTGTGTGTGTGTGTGTGTGTGTGTGTGTGTGTGTGTGTGTGTGTGTGTGTGTGTGTGTGTGTGTGTGTGTGTGTGTGTGTGTGTGTGTGTGTGTGTGTGTGTGTGTGTGTGTGTGTGTGTGTGTGTGTGTGTGTGTGTGTGTGTGTTTCCACTGAAAAATATTTTTTCATTTATTTTGATAGCGCCAAATAAATTTTTTTATTGCTTTCATAAAATTCATTGTCATCGTTAACATTTACATTGATATATTTATTACATTTTATCTTATCAATGAAATTAAAAATTTATTTTTAAAAACTAAATTTAAAAATAGTTTAATATTGTATGAAAATTAAAATTAAAACTTTGAATGTTCAACTATGAAGGCGCTGAGGAAGCACAAGATAGTGCTGACTTGGGACCACAACGTGGTAGATGTGTTAGCAGATAGCTATGACATCAACTACGGCGCCAGGTCCATCAAGCACGAAGTGGAGTCGTGAGGGTCCCTGTCTGACCCTCTCTGGGTCGTGTCCCTTGCCCCCCCCCCACCCGAAACATTTCAAAACCATTTTTTCGGCATTTCAAAGTCCATAAATGTGAGTTCATGTGTTTAAAATGTTAAAATAATGTTTTTGAATTTAATTTTTGTGAAGAAATATTCAATTAAATTGCTTTTTTAATGATGACAAAAGAATTTTTTTTAAATTTTATATTTATAACTCAAACTTTTCAATATCAAAAATATTTGAAACTAATAAAAGTAGATAAAAATCAACAAAGGTTTACTTTTAGTCAATCTTTTTTGGATAGTAATATTAAATTTGAAATTTAGTACCTATTATACAGATGATGAAAAGTCCATTAGTTCGTGTTTCAATAGTTAGATAAAATTATTTCATATTTTTTAGTTTTTGAATCCTATAGGAGTAAAGTTTGAACACCTATAAAAACCTTAAAGATTACCTATAGTGATTGATGTCAATTGAACACTTCTAACAACCTTGAAGAAATATAGATTGAATGAGAATAAACTTTTGATAAATAAAACTAATATTTAATTTGCATTTATTGAAGTATTGTGTGTGGAGATGTCAAGGGAAAGTTTCGCCTTCTCTCCAAAAAGCTTTTCTCTATAATCTCAAAGACGGGAGCTTGCGAGGTTTGATTATTTTCAAAGTACAATTTAAAAAAGGAATTTTCAAGAAACCAAGCCTATTAAAACGTTTTTTAGCGTGTTTTTTTTTATCTTTCAAGTTTTTTTCACAGAAATGAGCTAATAAAGTCTTGTCTTTTAAAAATCACAAAATCTAGATGGCGTTTTGTGTAGGAGAGTTTTTTGGTGAAAGCTACCTATGATGAGCTGCTAACAGGATGTATAAAGTTTCCATTGCAAACTTATGTGTTAGGGACTCTCTCACAAGAGGCTGCTGGTTCTGTCTAGCGAATGTCAAAGTCGAAAAGCATATGGTTGACTCCGGCTCCGACCGGCACTCTTCCACCTCCCCTGCACACCCCGCTGTGGCTGGAAAGTGGAATTTTGATTTAGTGGGAACTTGAGTTGGTGAGCTTTGCTCTAGTAAAATGTTGACTGAAAGCTTGATTATTAAGTGGTTGTTTCTGTTACTGAGTTATTTAAAGGTTGTTTGGTCCAATAATAGTTTTGTTACTGCATAATAACTTCCTTAACTGCTTATTTTATCAAACAATAGTACCTGAAAAGTTGAACTGTTCGAAAGCAAATGGTTGAAAACAAAAAACCGTTTAAACAAATAGATACGAAATATGAGTCACCTGGCTTAGCTGGGATTCGAACCGAAGACTCTTCGTCTGAAGGATCTTCGTCAATCTTCTGAGTGCTTTTGAAGAAAAACATGCCGCCAGAGAGCACCAAGAGAGCTTACGAAGGAGAGGTTCTGAGACCGTAACAGCGATTCCACTTGCAACTAATTTACCATGAACAGCAAAAATTACTCCAAACAACACATTACTCCGGACAGCACAACTTAGCAGAGGTACCGCGAACCAACAACGCCACAAACCACGAACCAACAACGCCACAAACCAACAACGCCACAAACCAACAACACTAGCACGAACCAAAAACGCTAGCACGAACCAAAAACGCTAAAACGAACCAACAAAACCATGAACCAACGCTACGAACCAATAACACTAGCACGAACTGACTATGCGAAACTACCACAAACAACATATGAGTGGTACGAAGTGGTCTTGCAGGGAGGGGCCCACACAAGTGAGATGCACAACTTCCAGGCAGGAGCAACGAGTCCGATATAATGCACCAGCCAAGCGTTACCAGGTCAGTGTAGCGAACTTGGAATGATTCTATACTGTGACTGGCCAAGAGTGGTGTATTTTCAGCTTTTATTTCAATTTATTTTTATTATTATTTATTTTTATTTCTATATTAATTATTTATTGTTTCAATATTATTAATTTTTTCATTATTCAGGTGTTATAATTTTTTTTATTCTTTAAATATTTTTTTTTTATTTCATGCATTTTCATCTCACTGTATTTTATTATTATTTTCCTTTCCGTTATTATTTATTCTTACTTCAAAATAATTTTTCCCTTTTTTCCATTAAAAAAAATTTTTTTTTTTGAGTTTGAAAAATGTTTTTCGTTTTTTTTTTTCCATTTTCAATAAAAAGGATCATGCGACTAGTTTATTTCGACAAAAAGCAAAAAAAGCGAAAGCAAAAATTACTTTTTGAGTTTTTAATTCGATGAAAACTTCAAGTCTAGAGCCAGATATGATTTAGCGAAGACTTCTTAAACATTTTCGTGAAAAATGAGTAAATTTATAAATCTGACGGTTTAAAAATTTTGTCAATAAATAGTTTTTTTAAATAAATTCAGTAGTTTGTTGAACTATTTTCGAGACTAAATTTAAATAAATTTAATTTTTAAGGTTTAGTCTACACAGCCTATGACCAAATAAGCAAGGTCAGTGATTAGATCTACAAAAAGATGAGAAAAAAATGAAAACTTAAAATATCAAAATATTTGAAAATATTAAAATAAAAAATTATAAAAACTGCTAAAAGGCAAATTCATGAAAATATAATTACTTTAATGAATATTTTTTTAAAATAAAATACATTTTTTATTAAAATAAATTCTCTGAAATAATTCAGCAAGTGATTTGTGAGTTTTTGGCGAGAACATTCTTCTGGTAGTCTGTCTCGCAGTACAAGTTACCATCGGCTTGTTGATAGTTGTTGAGTCTGCGTTGGAGGATTTGAAAGTTTGATAAATTAATTTTAAAATATATAAATAAAAAACCATAAAAATGATTAAAGTAAATTTTCAAATATATTATTTATTAATTCTTAAAATTATTTTGTTGCTTAAATAATCAAATATGTGATTACGATTCGTTAAACTTTGAATAATTGGGTTTGTTGGTGTTCTGAAGTTGTTGGAAGTTGTTGTTGTTGTTGTTTATCTTAAGCGCCTGAGGATAGTCCTCAGATGCGCTAAAGCTGGTTGTGGAAGGCGCACAAGTTCATCATAGGAGGTCCCGATGTTATAGCAGAAGCGGGCCCTCGCGAAAGCTGGGCAATTGAGCCAGAGGTGTTCGGCTGATTCGACCTCTTCCTCACAGAGTCGACAGAGGTCTGAATGTGCTTTTCCTGTAAGGTGCAGCCATCGGCGGAGACTTGGGTGGTGTCCGCTTTGGAACCTGACCAGATCCGTCAGTTCTGCCTTGTTAAGGGTGTTCTCCTTGATTTGGTTGGTATTGGTTGTGTACAAGACCATGAAGCGGTGGTGGCTGCTCGAAAGTGGTCTGTTTTCTCGATGAATCACCGCTTTCCTGGTCTTTGGGTCTAAGTTCCGCTCGGCCGGTTGTGGTAAAGTGGATCCCCGCTTGGCTTCTGAGTCCGCCAGCTCATTGCCCCAATGAAGAAGAAGGAGAAGAAGAAGAAGAAAAATAAAAGCAATTAATAATCAACCCATTGTTTCACTTTTTTTTTAATTAAAAGAAAAATTTATTTATCATTTATTTTTCCATAAGCAATTATAAAGACGTTGCTCTTTTGCTAATAAAAGATCCATTTTGTCATTTCGATGAGTGCATTAATATACAATCAATTCTCTAAAGCTAAGCAAAGTATGCAATTTGTCTTTCTATAGGTCTGATTATGAACATTCCTCAAAAATTGTCTTTGTTACCAACACTCCCAAGGGCTTCACGAAACAACCTTGAAACTTCCAACACACCTCCACAGCGAATAATAATCTTCTTTCTCGTTTCAATTGTTTTTTTCAAAACTTTTTTAAAATTATTTTTATGTTTAACTATTCTATTTTCCAACTTTCTATCTGCATTTATCCATTTTGGTTGAGCAATATTTTTATTCAAAAACACTATAACAACAAATTTGAATTTGAAAACGTGAGTTAAATTTTTAACAAAATATTCACAAAAACAACAGTTAATGGAAAAAAAAATAGAACTTGAATTGAAACACGAACATTTATTTAGCCTTTGGACCATAGCTGGAAGGTCTTTACAATGGCATTCATCAGACAATATATGATTGGACTTAACAGAGAAATTAAAAAAAACTGAATAGATGGTTTGAGCAAACAATTGCATGAATGTACGTGAAAGATGCGGTTGCGGAAACATAGAAACTCGTCTGGTTGTTAATAAGTCACAACAGTCAACAGACGCAAGGTATGCCATTTTTTCAACGAATCTTTAACAAAAGGTTTTTTGATCACAGAATAAAATTGCATAAAGCTTGAAGAGCTGAAGGTAGTCAATTTTTTGGCTGACTAGTATTCATAAAGCACCGGAAAGTGGAAGGATGAGGTTACGGAAGACACCTCTCTGAATAACTTCACTCTTCACTAACTCTTTCCTCCCACTCTCGCCTGGCTCTTTGCAAGCCCAATGTCCGCACGGAATCAATTGTGACGTATATACAATACTGGTTGCTGCTGTTGGCATTGTTGTTGGTAGAAGCGCAGATGGGACGAATGCCGAATTTCTTTTTGGGGTGTGGTGTGTAGACGTACTTTGGAGAACAATCATCGTGGGTCGTCTCACTGAAGTCCAGTTGGGCATAGATGACGTCATCGTCTTCTCCTTTAGCCCAACCACCACCTCCTTTAAGTGTTATTAAATCTTCTTCATCATCATCACTATAATAAATGACGTAATCAGTGAAGTCCCGTTCGTCATCCTCTTTTCCTTTAATTGTTACATCATCACCATCATCATCATCATCATCATCATCATTATCATCATCATCATCATCATCATCATCATCATCATCATCATAATCATCATCATCATCATCATCATCATCATCATCATCATCATCATCATCATCATCATCATCATCATCATCATCATCATCATCATCATCATCATCATCATCATCATCATCATAATCATCATCATCATCATCATCATCATCATCATCATCATCATCATCATCAGCGTCATCATCATCATCATCATCATCATCATCATCATCATCATCATCATCATCATCATCATCATCATGTTTTTTTCCTTCCATGTTTTCTTCTTTTTCTTCATTTTTTATATTTTTCTTCTCTCCTCCTTCTTTTTTTTCTTCTTCATTTTCTTTTTTTTCGATTTCTTTTTTATTTTCTTCCACGTGACTTTTTATTTTTTTCTTCTCTCCTTCTTTTTTCGTTGCTGGGCAGGGACGTGTCTTTCTTGTGCGGAGTAGGCGCACTGTGGTGAATAAATGGTGAATGAATGGTTACTGAAGGTCAAACCAAATTAAAGAAAAAGTCAAAGTTGCGAACTGAGCTCATGGTGCGAGCAGTTTGTGAGCCAGAAAAAGTAACCTCTCTAAAAGCGTTTTTCAACACTTTCATGGATAAAAGTATCAATTCAAGCGATAACCTTGAACTATATAATTGATTCAAATAATTTTAATGGCGCCGATTCTTCTGTTAACGTAGAGACGAACCGATGCGGAGAGGATTCCACGTGAACCACGAAAAGCATGAAGTCATCTGTCCGATAAATTTAATAAATTAATATCAATTAACTTTATAATTTAAAGTAATCTAATTATTCATACCTTGAACGTGTGAAGAAAGAAATAGCGATGGAATATTCCTTCGGAGGCCTTTTTAAGCACCCGAAGGCTCTGACACTCCTGCCTATGTCGTGGTGGACGTGCACAGGCCAATGAGAGCCGGTGTGTGTGCGACTCAATGTGCGAATATCTTCTCATTTATTGTGTAGTTTCTCTTTCTAATTTTTTAATTATTATTTCATATATATATATTTATTTTTTTTAAACATTTTTTTCGTTTTCTACATATTTTTTATACTACATTATTTTTGTTTTGTTTTTTTTTAATTTTAGTTTTAGTTTTAGTTTTATCTTACAATACAAAAATGAATATTATTATAGTGTCATTAACCACGTAGAGTTTCGAGGCCACTTAAAAACGTCTGTAAAACTATTGTTGAAACTATTGCAGAAATATTTGAAAAACTTTGCCCGCTTGTCGAAACCAAAAAACATGAATATCGGGTCTATGAAAAAAATTAAATAAAGTAACAACTACATTTGAATAGTTTAAAAAATTTCTAGACAAAATTTTATAAAAAATATATTCAAACTGTTTCGAAATCTTGGAAATCCTTTGGTGACCACCAACACCACCTCCGAGCTGTGAAGTTCAACTATGAAGAGGAAAATTGAAAATTAGATAAAACATTTTTTTGTAGCTTATGAGAGTAATTGCTAGAGTTATCAAAGTAATTTATTTTTTGAATATGAAAATATGATCTATAGCTCGTAACTGGCGATGTCTTTAATAAAATAAATTAATAAATGAATAAATAAATAAATAATCAAATTTAAAGGTCCGCGAGCCATTTTGAGTCTGCAAAGGAGGACGAGAAGGACGAAGAAAAGTTTGCAGAGAAGTAGCAGCCACTGCGGGTGTTCCAGCAGACGCACTTGAGCCGTCAGTCTGCAGTGGTGTACGCATGACTCGAGGCGCCAACAAGGTTGTGAGGGTGTGCTTCGAGACAAGGTATGTTTGAGAATATGATGACAACCATCTCACTCACAACCATCACACCCACAACCATCACATCACACTCACACCCATCCCACTCACAACCATCACATCACACTCACAACCATCCCACTCACAACCATCACACTCACAACCATCACATCACACCCACAACCATCACATCACACTCACAACCATCCCACTCACAACCATCACATCACACTCACAACCATCACACCCACAACCATCACATCAAACTCACAACCATCACATCACACTCATAACCATCCCACTCACAACCATCACATTCACAACCATCACATCACACTCACAACCATCACATCACACTCACAACCATCACATCACACTCACAACCATCACATCACACTCACAACCATCACATCACACTCACAACCATCACATCACACTCACAACCATCACATCACACCCACAACCATCACATCACACTCACAACCATCACATCACACTCACAACCATCACACCCACAACCATCACATCACACTCACAACCATCACATCACACTCACAACCATCCCACCCACAACTATCACACTCACAACCATTCCATCACACTCACAACCATCACATTCACAACCATCCCACTCACAACCATTCCATCACACTCACAACCATCACACTCACAACCATCACACTCACAACCATCACACTCACAACCATCACACTCACAACCATCACACTCACAACCATCACACTCACAACCATCCCACTCACAACCATCACATCACACTCACAACCATCACATCACACTCACAACCATCACACCCACAACCATCACATCACACTCACAACCATCACACTCACAACCATCCCACTCACAACCATCACACCCACAACCATCACATCACACTCACAACCATCCCACTCACAACCATCACACTCACTGGTGGTGTTTTGTGGTGTTTTGGTGGTGTTTTGGTGGCGTTTTGGTGGTGTTTTGTGGTGTTTTGGTGGTGTTTTGGTGGTGTTTTGTGGTGTTTTGTGGTGTTTTGTGGTGTTTTGGTGGTGTTTTGTGGTGTTTTGGTGGTGTTTTGGTGGTGTTTTGTGGTGTTTTGGTGGTGTTTTGGTGGTGTTTTGTGGTGTTTTGTGGTGTTTTGTGGTGTTTTGTGGTGTTTTGGTGGTGTTTTGGTGGTGTTTTGTGGTGTTTTGGTGGTGTTTTGGTGGTGTTTTGTGGTGTTTTGTGGTGTTTTGGTGGTGTTTTGTGGTGTTTTGGTGGTGTTTTGTGGTGTTTTGTGGTGTTTTGTGGTGTTTTGGTGGTGTTTTGTGGTGTTTTGGTGGTGTTTTGTGGTGTTTTGGTGGTGTTTTGTGGTGTTTTGGTGGTGTTTTGTGGTGTTTTGTGGTGTTTTGGTGGTGTTTTGTGGTGTTTTGGTGGTGTTTTGTGGTGTTTTGTGGTGTTTAGGCCGAGCCACATGTGAAACTAATAGCATCATCATTAAAGCAACTTTTTTTAATAATTTTATTATCTTTATTGACTCAAATACAGACAAACGCTGGAAATGTCACAAAACATGGTGAACAATCAAAATTAAAGAATAAAAACTAAAATCAACAAAAACTGAATGTCATAAGAATTGCCAAATGTCTGTTACATTTGAAACTTTAAATTTTAAAAAGTTAATAAAAATAATTAAAATAAAAGAATATAGAAGTAACGGCCATTCACGCTTTCGCGAAACCGGAAAACCAAACAACCCTTCCCGCCTCAGGGTACTTGGAGAACATATGGAAGTCAGACGACCTAGTGATCGTAATGTACTACTCCGAACCACCCCACCTTCCCTCCTTCTGCCTTAAAGGTGTCTTGTTTGTTTCTGGTGTCTTTTCATACCAGTACTCAAGCCCTTACCTTCAAACTTCTCAGATGGCTTGACGCTGCCAACCGAACGTTGGCGTGAGATTATATCCGAAACGAACAACAAATCAAGCAGTCTCGAAGTGAATTATGAAGGCCTTTGCGTTGATAGAAAGGTGCGACAAGTCACTGTTTATCATGTCATATCACAGTATATTGTATCACATCATATCTTATCACATTATCTCACATCATATCATATCATGTCAGATCATCTCATTTTTATGGGTATTAACACGATGGATATCTTTCAACAACATTGTGGATAATTATCTACCTTTTAGCTTTGAGTATATTGTAATAAATTCTATGAAATTAACACTTCATATCACATTCCTATCAACCCCACCAGCTGAACTACCTGATCAAAGTTCAAATCAGCAAGAGTCCAGGCGATGAGATCATACGACTGGTGGACAAAGAGAGGGCAGGCATGGTGGTGATGGGTTGGAGAGGACAGGGTGCGGTGAAGCGCTTCATTCTGGGGAGCGTCAGTGAGTACGTCACCAGGCGCTCCAAAGTGCCCTGCATCGTGGTGCCCAACGAAGGAAGCACAACCACTCCAGCTCAGAAACAACAATAAGACCGTCCCTTATACTTCCTATGCGTCTTCCTTCAGCCTTCCTCCACCTCGTTATTGGGTTTTTAACAGCAAGTATTTTAAGCCACTACCTTGATCGATACGGTCGAATTTTCAACTTTAAGCAAATCAATACTTTTACGTTTTTGACTTATTTATTAGTTAATATGTTTTGCAGCTTCTTAGTGCATGCCTAGATTCGCTCGGCACTTTTAATGAATATAGTTAATACACGATTATTTTTCCGAAACTTGTTGTCCAGAGTCAATTAAAGTCAATTGTTATTATTCAATTATATTCTTGTTCCGAAAAACCGTCAAATATCTAAAAACCGACATGTATTTTCAAAAGCTACGCCTGGACGTTTCAATATTATAAAACCAGGTCGAACTTTTATCGAGCCATCAAACTCGCCTTTTTTTGCATGGCCATCTGCTTACAAACTCCATTTCAAGCGTAACTTTCGAAACCATGACTCCAAGCAAAGCAAGCACTTTAAAGCTACTCCGAAAGCTTTCAATGAATCTTGATCACGCTTCCGCGAATGCCTCTTCTTCGTTCCAAGATTTGTTCAATAAAACTTGAGAATGAAGCTTTTTTGTTCTTTTTATAGCGCAAGCGTCGCTCGAAATAATAATACAGTGTATTTTTATAAATTGATAAATGAAACAAATTTTTATCTATTAATAAAATTTTTACTGAATTAGCTAAAATGAAAAAAAACATTCGGTCTGAAAAAATAAACAAACCTCCAAACAACTTTTGAAGTTTAAACCGGTCATTTTCACATAATTAATTACAATATATTTAAAAGTACCTTTAATAAAGGCATTAAAAAAACATGACACTTATTTCAGTGTTGGCGAACGCGACAAAAGAAAAGAAAGGTGTTGAAAAAAAAAAAAGCCTAAGGTGTAGTGGTTAAGGTGCTAGGTAGAGGATAATAGCTTAGTTTAAGTATAAAAATAAAAATATAAAATATAAAAGAGAAGGAGGAAGAGGAAGGAGAGAAGAAGAAAGATAAGAAGGAGGAAGAGAAGAAGAAAGATAGGAAGGAGGAAGAGGAAGAAGAGAAGAAGAAAGATAAGAAGGAGGAAGAGAAGAAGAGAAGAAGAAAGATAAGAAGGAGGAAGAGGAAGAAGAGAAGAAGAAAGATAAGAAGGAGGAAGAGGAAGAAGAGAAGAAGAAAGATAAGAAGGAGGAAGAGGAAGGAGAGAAGAAGAAAGATAAGAAGGAGGAAGAGGAAGAAGAGAAGAAGAAAGATAAGAAGGAGGAAGAGGAAGAAGAGAAGAAGAAAGATAAGAAGGAGGAAGAGGAAGAAGAGAAGAAGAAAGATAAGAAGGAGGAAGAGGAAGAAGAGAAGAAGAAAGATAAGAAGGAAGAAGAGGAAGAAGAGAAGAAGAAAGATAAGAAGGAGGAAGAGGAAGAAGAGAAGAAGAAAGATAAGAAGGAGGAAGAGGAAGAAGATAAGAAGGAGGAAGAGGAAGAAGATAAGAAGGAGGAAGAGGAAGAAGATAGGAAGGAGGAAGAGGAAGAAGATAGGAAGGAGGAAGAGGAAGAAGAGGAAATAATGAGACTTAAGGGGGATTTTAACAATTTGAAATAGGCGCTATAATAAGTTTGTGTTTGAGTAGTGATTCTTTCAATAGTGGCGTGAGTGGTTACAAGCTGTGGTGGTGGTGGAAGAAAAAGCGGAAATGATTGATGACGAGGTAGAAAAAAATGAAGTGGAAAAAGAAAACGAAAATGAAAGAAAAAAATAAAAATAAAAAGTAAATAAGAAAAATAAAAATGAATAAGAAAAATTTTTTAACGAATGTGTTCTGTACAAACAAACGAATAAGCGCTTCAACGTCAGAAGTTCTGATAGTTTTGGTGGGGACTGTGGCTGTCCAAGAGCTTGGGAGGTCTGGTGGGGTAGTGTGGCGGTGGAGGTGATGTGGTGGTGGGGGTGGTGTAGTGGTGGAGGATGGTGTGGTGGTAGAGGTGGTGGAGGTGGTGTGGTGGTAGAGGTGGTGGAGGTGGTAGAGGTGGTGTGGTGGTGGAAGTGGTGGGGTGGTAGAGGACTGTGGGAGTGGTGTGGTGGTAGAAAAAAGTGTGGTGGAAGATGATGTGGTGGTGGAAGGCGAAGAAGGGAAGGTTGTGGAAGATAGGATGGTTGTGAGGGAAGGAAAGAGGTTGTGAAAGTAAGCGATTTTGGAAGTAGTGGTCTGGAAAATAAACTATTTATTCGATAGATTTATTCTTTTTAATATTTCAAACATCAATATTTGTATACAATATCAATAGTTATATACATGGTGCAATCAGCATCACTAAAATTGGAATTATGTGTTCGTAAGAAAGCGATGAAGAAGAAAATAAAGGAGAAAGAAACAAAACTTAGAAGGAAGAGAGGGTTGTTGGAAGGGGTTGTTGTTGTTGTTGGTGGCAGCCGGAGACTGGTTGGGAAAGTGGCAAAAAGAAGAAGAAAAACTCTGGGAGGGTTGGGGAAGGTGGGTGTGTGAGAAGCAGAAGGGAAGTTGGGGGAACGGAGGGTTGACGGAAGAGTTGTCGATGATACAGCCGCCTCCATACAGCTTACGACTCTGTGTGTTCATGGGCGGTGACATGTCACTCAAGCTGCTGCACCGCTGCTGCGTCGGCTGCTTGACGTCTTCGTTACAACCACCCGTCACCCCGGACTCCGTCAAGAAGTCGGAGGAGGAGCCGGTGGAGGAAGGCACGGCTTGTTCCGAGGGCGCCTTGGAGTAGACGGAGTAGCGGATGTTGTGGTAGTCGTGTCTCAGGCGTTGGTTTTTCTGTTGGTTTGAGGTGTTTTGGTTTTTCGTCTTTTCTACTTTTATTTTTAAAGTCTGTTTATCATCACACGTCTAGCTAATGGCAGCCGACTCAGCTTATTCTGAATAATAGTGATCAAGTCGTTCTTTGTTTCAAACGCACACAAACAAAATCCGTCTTCTTTCTCCTCATCCTCCTCCCCCTTCTAACTCTTCTTAACTCCTCCTCAATCTTCTTCCTTACTCCACCTTACTCTTGCTCACTCCTGCTTACTCTTGCTAACTCCTTCTAACTTCTGCTAACTTCTTATTCTCTAACTTCTAATTCTTCCTAACTCCTCTCAGCTTCTCCCAACTCTTCCCAACTCCTCCTAACTCCTCTTGACTCCTCCTTACCCATTCTATCTCCTCCTAACTCCTCCTCCTTACTTCTTACTCCTTCTAACTTCTTCTCCTTACTCCTCCTAACTCCTCCTAACTTCTCCTAACTCCTCCTAACTCCTCCTAACTTCTCCTAACTCCTCCTTACTTCTTCTTACTCCTCCTAACTCCTCCTCCTTACTTCTCCTCCTAACTTCTCCTCCTTACTTCTCCTTACTCCTTCTAACTTCTCCTCCCAACTCTTTCTCTTAACACCTAACTCCTCCTCACATGACGGTCCTGTATCATGAGAGAGATTGTTTCGACGTAGTGACACACGGCCCTGTAAACGAAGCGGTACTGCCACTCGCTCTGAACCAGCCCTGGTGGTGGTGGTGGCGGTGTTGATGAAGAAGAAGGGAAGAAAAATAGGGAAAAAAAATATTGATGATGATGATGATGACGATGATGACGATGATGATGATAATGATGATGATGATGA
>OX387253.1:257500-270000 GCA_947562095.1 Branchellion lobata | reverse complement strand
GAACCCGGTTGCAAACAATTTTAATGATGTCAATAGCAACTTTTTCAATCCTTCAACTGCCGAACAATGTACCCAACTTCTCACACTGGGCTACCGACGGTTGGTAGGCGTGGGGTTGAGGGACAGACAACAAGATTTATTCAATGTCCTACAAAATGAAGACAGCGATGATGATGGGAGCTAGAATCTTACCAGTCTCGACTGGCTTACAGATCGAAATCTACTCAAAAACATTTTCAAGAATTCAGGTGCATCAAACCTATTACAACAAAGTGAGCAAACTTTATCGAACACTACGCATGCACCCTTTAAACAAAAATTCGACTATTCTGGCGATCAGTCCTATGCAAACAACTACAACCCAAGCAAGCACCAAGGTTGCAAGCCTCCCTTCTCCTTCAGTTGCCTCATCTTCATGGCCATTGACAACTCGTCTAAAAAGCGTCTGCCGGTCAAGGAGATTTACAACTGGATTCAGAGCAATTTCAAGTTTTTCAGTCAAGCCCCTAGTGGCTGGAAAAACATGGTGCGCCAAAACTTGAGTTTCAACATGTGATTCATGAAGGTTGAAAAGGACTGCAGTGTTGTACGTTTCCACTTTATGCACAATCCTCAAACATGTGCTACTATTTGAATCATACTTCAAAAGTTATTCCACAAAATTTATTTTCAAAATTTTAAAAAATTCAACTCATAATTGATCAACTGATTAAATTTTTCCTAGTTATCTTTTTCCCAAATTTTGTTTTCTGACCATACCTTTGTCCACCAGGGATTGGGGAAGGGATCGTACTGGTGTGTGGACCCGATGTACAGATCGAACCTCCTACAGGCTCTCCGAAAAACCCCCTTTCATCCTTTCCTCCAACTCCAACTCATCTCCAGTCAACCTCTCACCAATGACTCACCATTGCCATAGTAAGGGCCTAACGTATTTATAAATTTAAAAAAAATATTTTAAAAATATTTTATAGCTAATTAAGTTGATGCGAACGTTTTTAATTTTTTTATGCTTTACTATTGCATAGAATTATAATTTGAAACAAAACTTTTTTCTTTTCAGTTCATCAGACTCTTTATCCTTTAACAACACCAACGCTGATGATATTGATGTTGTCAATGCTCTTGTTCTGCTCAAAAATAAAAATAATAAAACACACATGGAAAATAATAATAATAATAATAACAAGAAAATGAGTTTCAATGATAAAAGTGTCTTCAAAGATGATAACAACAACAACAACAACAACAACAACAACAACAACAACAACAACAACAGGATCAGTTTTGTCCCCCTTGCTTTTCGTCATATATATTAATGATCTCCTCATGCAATTTGAAGATACAACCCTCGTGAGTGCCTATGCCGATGACCTGGCGATTGCATGCAGTGGAAGGAGTAAAATAGACATGACAAAGAAGCTCCAAAAAGAAGTTGACAAGGTAGTGAAGTGGAGTGATGATGCCCGTCTCAAACTTAATACAAACAAGTGTGAGGTCTCTTTCTTCAGCCTATGCACAGCTGAAGCGTCATGGCAGCCGCATATTACAATCAGAGGTTTACCCCTTTCCTTCAACGCGGCTCCTACCTTTTTAGGCGTCCAATACGACCGACAGCTCACTTTCAGCGAGCACGCTAAAAAGGTATGCCAGGCTATGACCAAGAGGACGAACATTCTCCGTGCCCTTGGGGGCACAACTTGGGAATGGCGACCAGCAGAGTTGAGAACAATCTACATCGCCATTCAAAGATCTTTGGCCGAATATGGTTCACAGGCCTGGGCTCCCTGGTTATCGAAATCCAACCTAGGGAAGCTTGAAAGTGCCCAGCTGAACGCAGCTAGAGCCATCACTGGTCACCTAAGATCAACCCCTGGAGAATTCGTTCTAAAAGAGGCACATCTCACTCCACTGGAAGCAAGATACAAGACCCTGTCACTTCTTAAGGCGAATAGTTGGCTACAAGAGGCTGACACTGACCCCCGGAGACTGACCTTGGACCGACAAGCTCCTCAAAGACTGGTAAAAAAAGATTGGCGGGGATTGACCACGCTGGTTTTAAGGGAACTTAATCTGTTCTCTCAACACCAAACCGGCGAAGCGAGGCTCCCACCCCCTTGGGACCGCCCACCTCCAGCCCCCATCTACATGACACCAGCGAGCAAGTCGATGCCTCAAATCGTCCAACTGGAAAAAGCCCAATGAACCATCGAGGAAGTAGGTCATAGCGACCTCCAGATCTACACTGATGGTTCTACGACAGATGGCACCAGAAACGGTGGAGCTGGCATGATCATAGCCAGAGACAAAAAAGTTCTCCACCGATGGCACGCACCTACAGGGGTGCGCAGCAGTTCCTACTCGGCGGAAAAAGCAGCGCTAGAAGCTGCTTTGAAGGGGCTAGAGAGTGAAAATGATTGGCACAGGGCGGTCATTGTCTGTGATTGCAAATCCCTAGTGGAAG
This sequence comes from Branchellion lobata, assembly GCA_947562095.1. NCBI lineage: Eukaryota > Metazoa > Annelida > Clitellata > Hirudinida > Piscicolidae > Branchellion > Branchellion lobata. Next base: position 267,536 of record OX387253.1, on the reverse strand, counting down.
CCACAGGCAACCCACACCAAACCGACCCGATCATCGTCACCTATCAACGCTCCATCGCCAGAATCACTCGTTCCAAAGAACTACTCATTGTCTGGGCCCCCGGACACTGTAACCTTTGGGGCAATGAGCTGGTGGACTCAGAAGCCAAGCGGGGATCCACTTTACCACAACCGGCCGAGCGGAACTTAGACCCAAAAACCAGGAAAGCGGTGATTCATCGAGAAGACAGACCACTCTCGAGCAGCCATCACCGTTTCTTGGACCTATACACCACCAACACAAACCAAATCAAGGAGAACACCCTTAACAAGGCAGAACTGACGGATCTGGTCAGGTTCCGAAGCGGACACCACCCAAGTCTCCGCCGATGGCTGCACCTCACAGGAAAAGCAGATTCAGACCTCTGTCGACTCTGTGAGGAAGAGGTCGAATCAGCCGAACACCTCTGGCTCAATTGCCCAGCTTTCGCAAGAGCCCGCTTCTGCCACAACATCGGGACCTCCTATGATGAACTTGTGCGCCTTCCACAACCAGCTTTAGCGCATCTGAGGACTATCCTCAGGCGCTTAAGATAAACAACAACAACAACAACACAAGCAATACTCTGAATAGGAATAAAAAAACAAACAAAAATAATAACAAAATTATCGTTAATAAAAATCACAATAATAACAAGGATAACAAAAGGCATAATAAAAATAGGCCTAATAATAATTTTATTGTCTATGAAAGCCACGTTAGCAATGAAGACGGTTGCTATGGCAACTGTAAGGTAGTTCTTGACTCAGAAGAGAGCGTCAAAGAACCAGAAGGCATTCACAGCGTCAGAGAGGAAGAAGAGGAGGAGGAGGATGAAGAAGATGAAGATGGTGATGATGACAACGACAATGATGATAATGATGATGCTAAGTCAACCCTTTCAACCGAGTCAGCTTACTTGGAGAAGTTAATGATGCTGAAAGACCGACTAAGGTTGCTGGTGCTGGCATGCTCTGACGTCGATGAATTATATAATTCTTCTTTTAAATCAAAATTCTTTTTTTTCTTTTTTTCATGTTTTTTCTATTATAGTTACGCTAATTAATGTTGGTGTTATTTTCCGTCTCATCATCAATTGGCAAAATGATCAAATGACTTGGGATATTTTAAAAAATTCACCTCCAAATCTGATTAACTCGAATTTTATTACACTAACGGGAGGAAAGAGTTGTCATGTGGAACGACCACACCACTGCACCCTGACCACCCCTACAGCATGGGCGATGACGTCATGCGTGACATCAACACCACCTTCGATTGCTTCGACGACTTGATTTGCAGTGAGGAGGAGGATGAAGACGATGATGGTGGTGGCTGTGGTGACATCAAGATTGAGGTTATCCCTCCTGGTAGCGAATGGGGTGATGATGTCGGATGGGATGAGGAGGAGGAAGATGAAGATGAAAGTTTTTGGGGCAATGATTATAGTGATATAAAAAATAGTAAAAACAGTAATAACAATAATTACAATAGTAATAGAGTGGGTACTAATATTACTAATACTACTAATAATAATAATAGTAATAATCATAGCCATAATAATGTATTCTGGACTGGACAAAAAGTTGTCGAAATCAAGCGAGAAATTAAGGAGGAAATTATGACTGAAGACGAATACAACAATAACAATTAGAATAATAATAATAATAATAATTGTAATAATGACAATTATAAAAATAATAGTAATGATAACGACGACTTCGGGAATGATAAAAGAATGAAAATGGATGGAAGGAACCAAAATGGTCCACAAACGACTAAGAAAAGAGGAAGGAAAAGAAAGAGTGGCGATAGAGTGGAGGCGGAAGATGGAGAATGGAATGAGAAGACGAAGAAAAAGAAGAAGAAGAGAGTGATGAAGGCTGCTACGGATAATAAAAACAATAACAATAGGGACGAAATGGTTGCTAGGGAGAGTGGAAAAAGTAGGGATGTACGAAGTAATGCAGGTCGAAATGGCAATCTGCGTGGTCATGCGGGCAGTGATGATGGCGACGATGATGAGAAGTTGAGAGGAGCGAATGCATTGACGGACTTGGTTGGTGCTCTGAGGTTTCAGAGTGATGATAGGACTTGCAGTGGTGGAAATGGTGATGGAGGTATGAATGGTGGAAACGGGGGTGAAGATGGCGCCAGCAAAACTCATCACGCCTCCAGAAACCACCACAGCCATTCGTATGCTGATAAGGCCAGAGGCAAAGCTTCAAAGCAGACAAAATCTCCAAAGAGTAACACATCATCAACACCACCACCATCATCAAGTCATCAAAGATTTTGTCCCCAATGGCCTAACCACTGCCAACTCCACACATTGTGAGTTCCTGTCCAAAAGGCTGCAGAAAAAGTTCCACGACACCATCAAGAAGACACAACAACAAGCCGTCCCACAAACTATGACCACTTCACCACATAAGGAGGAGGAGGAGGAGGAGGAGGAGGAGGAGGAGGAGGAGGAGGAGGAGGAGGAGGAGGAGGAGGAGGAGGAGGAGGAGGAGGAGGAGGAGGAGGAGGAGGAGGAGGAGGAGGAGGAGGAGGAGGAGGAGGAGGAGGAGGAGGAGGAGGAGGAGGAGGAGGAGGAGGAGGAGGAGGAGGAGGAGGAGAAGGAGGAGGAGGAGGAGGAGGAGGAGGAGGAGGAGGAGGAGGAGGAAGAGGAGGAGGAGGAAGAAGAAGAGGGGGGAAATAATGAAGTGGAGGAATTTCAGTGCGACAATGTGGTGCTGGGACATGTGGAAGAGGAAATAAGGCACGGCAAGTGATCGGAGCGTGTCTTCAATCATTTTGGTTCACTTTTAACAATTCAGTTCGTTGCTTATCGATCATTTGTGAACCTTTCAGCCACTTTTCACACAATCATGTTATGCATCACGCCATGGTGTGTTGTTTCATGTTACAACCTGTTAATGTGTGTTATATAAGGATGTGTAATTCGTCATTACGGCTGTTTACCTAATCATATTCCTAGAAATCTAGTCATATACTCCTCGATCGTTCATTTTAATACTAATATACAATACTTAACTGTATTGTATTGTATACTAAAAAATGTATGTAATACAGTAAAATAAAGTATATAAGTACAAAATCGAATTAATGGGCTGTCTTGTCTCGTACTTCAGAATACTTTAGTGTTCCACCATTCTGTTCAACCAAGAGTGTTCACTACCACGTATTAACCTTTATTGTTTACCCTGTTTTTGTAGCGTTCAATTGTTTATGGGGTTGTCTTTTCCCCTTCGTGTTACTATGCATTTAGACTTCATGTTTTCTCTTCTTTTTTATCTAAAGAGTTTTTTTTAATATTTTTCTTATTTAAACCAATTTTTATTGGGTTTTTCATTTTTTGCCAACACTCTTGCACAAGCTGCCTGAAAGTCATTTTTCCTTGCGCTTCTGTTCCTTCCAGTGTGTCAAAGTTGTCGTCGAAGGAGGGTCTGTTGTGGAATGTGACTACGGAAAAGATGACAGCGTGAGCGTTTTTGCCTTGGAAGGGAGTTTTCCTGGTGTGCAGGTGCCACATTGTGATGGCGAGGGAATACACGTCACACTGCAGCGTAGGACGTGTTCCCTTGAGCAGCTCGGGAGCTCGGTAGATGTATGTTCCTTGCAGGTGACTCCTCTGGGGGCTGGTTGCTGTGCTGGTGGTGCAGAGAAGATGATTGTCGGTGCAGAAGTTGAAGGTGTCTGAAGCGAAGACCTGATGAAGGCTTGAGTTGGAAAGCGGGAAAGTGAAGGTGCCAGGCTGCTTGTGAAGCAGAGGTCTCATCACTCGGAGCTTCAAGCACTCGACAACATCCAAAGTCACCCAGCTTTTAAGAGTCATGGTAGCTTACGATGACTTTGGCTGGCTTCACATCCAACTGCGCCATCTGTCGACCATTTAAAAACTCCAACGCCTCTGCTATCCCCATGCAGAGGCATTGGAGTTTAATGTGACATTGAAATTATTTAAACTGAAGGAACCGATACGTTTTTTTGAAAAAAGAAATATTTGGTTTAGTAAAAAAAAGATTTTTTAATATATTTAATACCGATTTTCAAATTAAAAAAATTAAGTTTAATAAAATGTATTTCTTAAATAGAAAATTAATTTTTTAAACAGAAATTTTTTTTTTGTAGGTTTTGTTATTTTTATTATTCGTTTTATATTTATTTTTATACTTATTATAACTATCCATTTTATAATAATTCAACGAATTTCTATAATAAATCCTACGATTGAATTAAAATCCAAAATATTAAAAATAATTTGAATGATTTTTTCAGGTTTCTAAATGGCTGTTAGTTTCTAAATAACTGTTAACTTGTGTAGCTTTTTAACAGCCACATGCGGTCCTTGAATACTCCCATGTAAACTGACCCAAAGCCTGAAACATATGCTTTCACTGTTATTATGGTTGTTAAAAATTCACTTTTCTGATTATTTTCATACTTAATGTATTTTTATCCGTTTAATTAAAAACATTTTATAAATAGTTCTTATTTGATTTAATAATATTTACAAAGTTTAAAAGATGGAAATTCAACGAAGTGTTTATCGAGATTTTAAATTTTAAATTTCAAAACCAAAAAGTAAACTCAGCTCAATTATTGAATTTAGAATGAATTAAATCTGAATTAACTCCGATTGTCTAATAATAATAATAATAATAATAATAATAATAATAATAATAATAATAATAATATAAATAATAATAATTATTATTATAATTATAATTATAATAATAATATAAAAAATAATAATAATATTATTATTAATAATAATAATAATAATAATAATAACAATTAAAAAAAAAAAAATAATAATAATACTACTACTACTACTACTACTACTACTAATAATAATAATAATAATAATAATAATAATAATAATAATAACAATAATAATAATAATAATAAAACTAATAATAATAATAATAATAATAATAATAATAATAATAATAATAATAATAATAATAATAATAAATAATAATAACAATAAGAATAATAATAATAATAATAATAATAATAATAATAATAATAATAATGATAATAATAATAATAATAATAATAATAATAATAATAATAATAAAAATAATAATAATAATAATAATAATAATAATAATAATAATAATAATAATAATAATAATAATAATAATAATAATAATAGTAATAATAATAATAATAATAATAATAATAATAATAAAATAATAATAATAATTTATATTATTATTATTAACATTAATTTCCTCACTACTTTTTGTTAGGGGAGTTCACATACGTTAATCGTACACTAATTACCACCATACAGGCGTGACAGCCTAACTTTCCACGCAGGCCTGTGTTAGCCACAGAAGTCGGAACGAAGAAGCTTAGGTGTATGCATGCTTGTGTACGCCTTCTCAGAGAGCATATAACGGCTGGAGTGTGCGCTGAGGTTTGTCTCTTGAGAAGGTGCACATGTGAAATGTAGTTGAGGTCGTAACACGTTTAACTGAAAGAAAGTTCTTGTTGGTGTTGCTTTTTAAAGCCGAAAAGTCGACAGGTTCGTCACAGTGAGGAGTGAAGACTGAAGGAAGAGGAGAAGAAAGCAGAAATTGAGGTTGGTCACATTTTTGTTTTCCACTGCGTAGTTGAGTTGCATGTGACACCACGCGGAGTGAGTGCTTCGTCGGTTTGAAAACAAAAACGCCATAAAAACCTTTCAATTGCAGTGAAGGTTTTTGAAGCACCTTTCACACATGCGTGAAGTCACGTGGAACTCAAGTACACACGAGAACACCTGATACGAGCAGAAGGTGTGTGAAATTTACATGTTTCTATTCTTTTGAGGTGTTGTTGAGGTGTTGTTGAGGTGTTGCTGTGTTGTTGAGGTGTTGCTGAGGTGTTGTTGAGGTGTTGTTGAGATGTTACTGAGGTGTTGTTAAGGTGTTGTTGAGGTGTTGACGAGGTGTTGTTGAAATGTTACTGAGGTGTTGTTAAGGTGTTTTTGAGGTGTTGTTGAGGTGTTGACGAGGTGTTGTTGAGATGTTGTTGAGGTGTTGTTGAGGTGTTGGTGAGGTGTTGCTGAGGTGTTGCTGAGGTGTTGCTGAGGTGTTGCTGAGGTGTTGTTGAGGTGTTGGTGAGGTGCTGTTGAGGTGTTGGTGAGGTGTTGAGGTGTTGTCGGGGTTTTGAAGTGTTTAGGTGTCCATATGTTGTTGAGGTGTTGAGATGTTGAGGTGTAGTTGAGGTTATAAGAAGTTTGACTGAAATAAAGTTCTTGTTATGAAAATTCGACAGGTTCGTGGCAGGGATGAGTGAAGACTGGAGGAGGACAGAAGAGAAGAGCAGGAAGGTTGGTCACTACATTTTGTCACTAAAATCGTTATTAAGTTGCATGCGACACCACGTAGTGTATTTGGTGTGTATCGAGTGTTTCTAGGATCCTTTTGTATGCATTGAGAGTCTCATGCACGCTTCATTGAGTATTAATTTCCTTACACTGAAACGTTTCTTGTTTGAATTAAAAGTCACCAACTTTTATGTTTCAAGTTTTTGATGCAACCTCATATATGTATTAAGGGTGTTTTGTCCATCAAGTGATTCAGACACTTGTAAGTTTCCCTTCAAACACTTTTTGTGCGTGTTTCACGTTATTTGGTGAGTATTTGAAGCACATTTCTCACAGCTTCGCGTATCTTTCGCATGTGTCAGGCACTCATTTTGGAAATTTCTGGCTAACGCAGGCTTGCGCGAGAAGTTGGGCTGTCACTCCTGTATGGTGGTGATAAATGTACGAAGAAGGCATGAACTTTCGAAAAGCAATCGAAAAAACGAATGTTGAAGAAATGGAATGGAAAGCATTGAATGACAAGGCGATTTTAAAATAAATAATCTTAAAATCACACACACACATTTGAAGGTTGACGCTGTTCCGTATGTTTTGTGAACCATGCCTCTTCTGAAAATGCCCCTTCGCTGCACCCCTGTTTTTATTATTTGAATATAATAATGCAGTAGTAAGAAGACGGGAGAGGCTTGTATGGAAGTGTCAGCCGTTATATCATAATTAACTAACCAGTCTATTGGTTATGTTGTTCTTCCCTGCTTTAGAAATCAAATCTTTTTTTACAGTAATTAGTTATATTAGCAAATATTTTGCTGAATTTAGATTGAATTTATAAATTTTGCACATATTCAGCTGAAATTAAAACAACTAAAATATTTCACTGTTTTTATAATTTGGTACAATTTCAATTTAATACCATATTATCATTGTTATAATCTGGTGAATCAAGAATACTTTGAATATCTACTCAACTTATTTCAAACGCTAGGTGGCAGGCTAATTACTCGTTTGCAATGAATTTGCGTCTTCAGAGAACAAAATAGATGAATAGAAAAAAACTTTTAATGAAATAAAAAGGGCTAACAGCTATATTGAAACAATTTAAAATTTTTTATTATAATTTAATTATAATGAACCATTCATTTTTATTTTTCATGGTACCACACATAAAATCGCTAACAAAGTCCATTTTTCCATCACCGTTAGTTTTTCATAGTCGTAATTTTATCTGATTAAATTTCTTTGAATGCAGTTAGCCACTGAAATGCTGCAGAACATGGCGAACAATCAGTTATTTGATGTTTGTATTAACGATTCGATAATAAATTTGTAAGGCTTCATGATCTGCATCTACATTGCACTTTTAATGCATCTACAATGCATTTCTAATGCATCTACAATGCATTTCTAATGCATCTACAATGCATCTACAATGCATATCTAATGCATCTCCTATGCATCTCCTATGCATTTCTAATGCATCTCTAATGCATCTACAATGCATCTCTAATGCATTTCTAATGCATCTCTAATGCAACTCTAATGCATCTCTAATGCATCTCTAATGCATCTAAAATGCATCTCTAATGCATTTCTAATGCATCTCTAATGCATCTCTAATTCATCTCTAATGCATCTACAATGCATCTCTAATGCATCTCTAATGCATTTATAATGCATTTATAATGCATCTCTAATGCACCTCTAATGCATCTACAATGCATCTCTAATGGATGTCACCTTAAGTCCTTCATCTTTGCTTGCTTTCAATACAACAGTTTTTGTTAGTTTGGCTGTTATCAAATTTTGATTATTTCGTAGTTTCTGTAACATTTCCTTCGACATGGACTTTTTTTATAGTCTTTATTGAATCAAAACCAGACAAACGCTGGAAAAGGCACAGAACATGGTGAACAATCAAAACGAAATAAAAAACTAAATCGAAAATGACTGAATGTCATAAAAACTGTCAAGTGTCTGTTGCAAAAGATCAAAAACTGATTATAGAATCAAAGTTATGAGTCTCAAGAATTTAGAAGGGATTCATAGTTTATATGGAATGACTATTGAAGAATGTTTCATCAAATTAAACAAAACTGGGATGTTGAAAGATTCTAAGAAATTCAAAAGCAGAATTGACTATTGAATTAAATTAATGAGTCTCAAAAGTTCAGAATTGAATCATATTTTGAAACCACATAATATAACTATTGGAAAGTTATTGCAAGTTATTTCTTCTTTCTTCTATTTTCATCTTCAGTCATTTCTCATATTCACAAAATGTCTGTCTGGATACCTCAATTTCTTGCAATGGTTTCAACATCCTCTCACTTTCTTGTTTTTTAAGTTGGCAAACGGTATTCTTGTAGCCGATTGGTTGACGAAGTTACAGCAATGTCTTTTTCTTCTTCAGCCATTTCTCAAATGTACAGGCAAGTCCGTCTAAACAACAATTTTTTTTCAACACTTGTTCATTTTCTTGTTGAGTAATTTGGCAAACAGTATTTATGTAGGTGTTGGTTGACGATTTCACTGCAATGTCTGTATTTCAAACGAGACAGATTTGGCAGATTTTTAAAAATTTTCGCAATCAGCAAACACTATAAATCTTAGATAAATTAACTTATTTATAACTAATATTTTAAACTTTGAATTTCAAATAGATAATAAAAATATTTGGAAACAAAAAATGAAATAGATTAAAATAACGCCATACACGCTTTCGCAAAACCTGAAACTACATATTTTCAATAAAAGTTGTCTAGAAATTTTAATTATCTTCAATATAGTTTGATTGAAAATTTTAAAAATTTCAAATATAGTTTTGTAAAAATATTAATTATTTTCAATATAATTTTGTCTCAAATATTAATTATTTTCATTATAATTTTGTGAACTTTTGAATATTTTAAATATTATTTCGTCTCAAATATTTTTTAAATATACTTTTCAAACTATTCAAATGTGGTTGTTATTTTATTTTATTTTTATATAATTAATACTCATGACCAAATATTAATGTTTTTCGGTTTCGACAAGCAGACGTTCATTTTTGGCGAAGTTTTTCAAGTGCTTCTTTCGTTTCGTTCGACGTTAAGTAAATTGATTATTTGATTATTAAATCCAGCGATTTTTTTTGAAAAGTCAAAATTAAAAATTCGAACAATATTTCAGATGCAAAATCAATGAGTATTTTGGAAGGACTACTCAATTCGTCAAAGTGCACCAAGAATCATCACAGATACGTTGATTTGATGCTTTTCAAAATTTTAAAAATATTATTTTATCTTTTTCCTAAAGTCAGCGATGTCTATTTACTTTCATAACTTTTTACTACCCTTAATTAAGTTGCATGCGACGCCCCATGGTGTGAGCGGTTCGTCGGTTCGAGTTCAAAAATGCCATGGAAACCTCTCAATTGCAACAAAGGTGTCTGAAGAACTTTTCACACGTGCGTGATGTTACATGAAACAAAAAAAATACCTGCAAAAACACGTGCAAATGTACGCGAAACACTTGACGCAAACATAAAGTCGCCTCAAACACTTCATGCATAAAACAAAACTGAAGCATCCTTCATACATACGAAAAAGTGTCTGAAGCATTTTACGTACGTTAGGTTGCATCAAAAACTTGAAAGGTACAAGAGTACGTCAATCTTTGTACATACAAGAAGGTACGTGAAACATTAAT
>OX387253.1:12500-245000 GCA_947562095.1 Branchellion lobata | reverse complement strand
CTAACCCTAACCCTAACCCTAACCAGAAAAACCAGAAAAACCAGAAAAACAAGAACCAGAAAAAACCGGAAAAAACCGGATAAAACCGGATAAAACCGGAAAAAACCAGAAAAAACCGGAAAAACCAGAAAACCCTAACCCTAACCCTAACCCTAACCAGAAAAACCAGAAAAACCAGAAAAACAAGAACCAGAAAAAACCGGAAAAAACCGGATAAAACCGGAAAAAACCAGAAAAAACCGGAAAAACCAGAAAACCCTAACCCTAACCCTAACCCTAACCAGAAAAACCAGTAAAACCAGAAAAACAAGAACCAGAAAAAACCGGAAAAAACCGGATAAAACCGGATAAAACCGGAAAAAACCAGAAAAAACCGGAAAAACCAGAAAACCCTAACCCTAACCCTAACCCTAACCAGAAAAACCAGAAAAACCAGAAAAACAAGAACCAGAAAAAACCGGAAAAAACCGGATAAAACCGGAAAAAACCAGAAAAAACCGGAAAAACCAGAAAACCCTAACCCTAACCCTAACCCTAACCAGAAAAACCAGAAAAACCAGAAAAACAAGAACCAGAAAAAACCGGAAAAAACCGGATAAAACCGGAAAAAACCAGAAAAAACCGGAAAAAACCAGAAAACCCTAACCCTAACCCTAACCCTAACAAGAAAAACCAGAAAAAGCAGAAAAAACCAGAAAAACAAGAACCAGAAAAAACCGGAAAAAACCGGATAAAACCGGAAAAAACCAGAAAAAACCGAAAAAACCAGAAAACCCTAACCCTAACCCTAACCCTAACCAGAAAAACCAGAAAAACCAGAAAAACAAGAACCAGAAAAAACCGGAAAAAACCGGATAAAACCGGATAAAACCGGAAAAAACCAGAAAAAACCGGAAAAACCAGAAAACCCTAACCCTAACCCTAACCCTAACCAGAAAAACCAGAAAAACCAGAAAAACAAGAACCAGAAAAAACCGGAAAAAACCGGATAAAACCGGAAAAAACCCGAAAAAACCGGAAAAAACCAGAAAACCCTAACCCTAACCCTAACCCTAACCAGAAAAACCAGAAAAACCAGAAAAACAAAAACCAGAAAAAACCGGAAAAAACCGGATAAAACCGGAAAAACCAGAAAACCCTAACCCTAACCCTAACCCTAACCAGAAAAACCAGAAAAACCAGAAAAACAAGAACCAGAAAAAACCGGAAAAAACCGGATAAAACCGGAAAAAACCAGAAAAAACCGGAAAAATTAGAAAACCCTAACCCTAACCCTAACCCTAACCAGAAAAACCAGAAAAACCAGAAAAACAAGAACCAGAAAAAACCGGAAAAAACCGGATAAAACCGGATAAAACCGGAAAAAACCAGAAAAAACCGGAAAAACCAGAAAACCCTAACCCTAACCCTAACCCTAACCAGAAAAACCAGAAAAACCAGAAAAACAAGAACCAGAAAAAACCGGAAAAAACCGGATAAAACCGGATAAAACCGGAAAAAACCAGAAAAAACCGGAAAAACCAGAAAACCCTAACCCTAACCCTAACCCTAACCAGAAAAACCAGAAAAACCAGAAAAACAAGAACCAGAAAAAACCGGAAAAAACCGGATAAAACCGGAAAAAACCAGAAAAAACCGGAAAAACCAGAAAACCCTAACCCTAACCCTAACCCTAACCAGAAAAACCAGAAAAACCAGAAAAACAAGAACCAGAAAAAACCGGAAAAAACCGGATAAAACCGGAAAAAACCAGAAAAAACCGGAAAAACCAGAAAACCCTAACCCTAACCCTAACCCTAACCAGAAAAACCAGAAAAACCAGAAAAACAAGAACCAGAAAAAACCGGAAAAAACCGGATAAAACCGGATAAAACCGGAAAAAACCAGAAAAAACCGGAAAAACCAGAAAACCCTAACCCTAACCCTAACCCTAACCAGAAAAACCAGAAAAACCAGAAAAACAAGAACCAGAAAAACCCGGAAAAAACCGGATAAAACCGGATAAAACCGGAAAAAACCAGAAAAAACCGGAAAAACCAGAAAACCCTAACCCTAACCCTAACCCTAACCAGAAAAACCATAAAAACCAGAAAAACAAGAACCAGAAAAAACCGGAAAAAACCGGATAAAACCGGATAAAACCGGAAAAAACCAGAAAAAACCGGAAAAACCAGAAAACCCTAACCCTAACCCTAACCCTAACCAGAAAAACCAGAAAAACCAGAAAAACAAGAACCAGAAAAAACCGGAAAAAACCGGATAAAACCGGAAAAAACCAGAAAAAACCGGAAAAAACCAGAAAACCCTAACCCTAACCTTAACCCTAACCAGAAAAACCAGAAAAACCAGGAAAACAAGAACCAGAAAAAACCGGAAAAAACCGGATAAAACCGGAAAAAACCAGAAAAAACCGGAAAAACCAGAAAACCCTAACCCTAACCCTAACCCTAACCAGAAAAACCAGAAAAACCAGAAAAACAAGAACCAGAAAAAACCGGAAAAAACCGGATAAAACCGGATAAAACCGGAAAAAACCAGAAAAAACCGGAAAAACCAGAAAACCCTAACCCTAACCCTAACCCTAACCAGAAAAACCAGAAAAACAAGAACCAGAAAAAACCGGAAAAAACCGGATAAAACCGGAAAAAACCAGAAAAAACCGGAAAAACCAGAAAACCCTAACCCTAACCCTAACCCTAACCAGAAAAACCAGAAAAACCAGAAAAACAAGAACCAGAAAAAACCGGAAAAAACCGGATAAAACCGGATAAAACCGGAAAAAACCAGAAAAAACCGGAAAAACCAGAAAACCCTAACCCTAACCCTAACCCTAACCAGAAAAACCAGAAAAACCAGAAAAACAAGAACCAGAAAAAACCGGAAAAAACCGGATAAAACCGGATAAAACCGGAAAAAACCAGAAAAAACCGGAAAAACCAGAAAACCCTAACCCTAACCCTAACCCTAACCAGAAAAACCAGAAAAACCAGAAAAACAAGAACCAGAAAAAACCGGAAAAAACCGGATAAAACCGGAAAAAACCAGAAAAAACCGGAAAAATTAGAAAACCCTAACCCTAACCCTAACCCTAACCAGAAAAACCAGAAAAACCAGAAAAACAAGAACCAGAAAAAACCGGAAAAAACCGGATAAAACCGGATAAAACCGGAAAAAACCAGAAAAAACCGGAAAAACCAGAAAACCCTAACCCTAACCCTAACCCTAACCAGAAAAACCAGAAAAACCAGAAAAACAAGAACCAGAAAAAACCGGAAAAAACCGGATAAAACCGGATAAAACCGGAAAAAACCAGAAAAAACCGGAAAAACCAGAAAACCCTAACCCTAACCCTAACCCTAACCAGAAAAACCAGAAAAACCAGAAAAACAAGAACCAGAAAAAACCGGAAAAAACCGGATAAAACCGGAAAAAACCAGAAAAAACCGGAAAAACCAGAAAACCCTAACCCTAACCCTAACCCTAACCAGAAAAACCAGAAAAACCAGAAAAACAAGAACCAGAAAAAACCGGAAAAAACCGGATAAAACCGGAAAAAACCAGAAAAAACCGGAAAAACCAGAAAACCCTAACCCTAACCCTAACCCTAACCAGAAAAACCAGAAAAACCAGAAAAACAAGAACCAGAAAAAACCGGAAAAAACCGGATAAAACCGGATAAAACCGGAAAAAACCAGAAAAAACCGGAAAAACCAGAAAACCCTAACCCTAACCCTAACCCTAACCAGAAAAACCAGAAAAACCAGAAAAACAAGAACCAGAAAAAACCGGAAAAAACCGGATAAAACCGGAAAAAACCAGAAAAAACCGGAAAAATTAGAAAACCCTAACCCTAACCCTAACCCTAACCAGAAAAACCAGAAAAACCAGAAAAACAAGAACCAGAAAAAACCGGAAAAAACCGGATAAAACCGGATAAAACCGGAAAAAACCAGAAAAAACCGGAAAAACCAGAAAACCCTAACCCTAACCCTAACTCTAACCAGAAAAACCAGAAAAACCAGAAAAACAAGAACCAGAAAAAACCGGAAAAAACCGGATAAAACCGGATAAAACCGGAAAAAACCAGAAAAAACCGGAAAAACCAGAAAACCCTAACCCTAACCCTAACCCTAACCAGAAAAACCAGAAAAACCAGAAAAACAAGAACCAGAAAAAACCGGAAAAAACCGGATAAAACCGGAAAAAACCAGAAAAAACCGGAAAAATTAGAAAACCCTAACCCTAACCCTAACCCTAACCAGAAAAACCAGAAAAACCAGAAAAACAAGAACCAGAAAAAACCGGAAAAAACCGGATAAAACCGGATAAAACCGGAAAAAACCAGAAAAAACCGGAAAAACCAGAAAACCCTAACCCTAACCCTAACCCTAACCAGAAAAACCAGAAAAACCAGAAAAACAAGAACCAGAAAAAACCGGAAAAAACCGGATAAAACCGGATAAAACCGGAAAAAACCAGAAAAAACCGGAAAAACCAGAAAACCCTAACCCTAACCCTAACCCTAACCAGAAAAACCAGAAAAACCAGAAAAACAAGAACCAGAAAAAACCGGAAAAAACCGGATAAAACCGGAAAAAACCAGAAAAAACCGGAAAAATTAGAAAACCCTAACCCTAACCCTAACCCTAACCAGAAAAACCAGAAAAACCAGAAAAACAAGAACCAGAAAAAACCGGAAAAAACCGGATAAAACCGGATAAAACCGGAAAAAACCAGAAAAAACCGGAAAAACCAGAAAACCCTAACCCTAACCCTAACCCTAACCAGAAAAACCAGAAAAACCAGAAAAACAAGAACCAGAAAAAACCGGAAAAAACCGGATAAAACCGGATAAAACCGGAAAAAACCAGAAAAAACCGGAAAAACCAGAAAACCCTAACCCTAACCCTAACCCTAACCAGAAAAACCAGAAAAACCAGAAAAACAAGAACCAGAAAAAACCGGAAAAAACCGGATAAAACCGGAAAAAACCAGAAAAAACCGGAAAAACCAGAAAACCCTAACCCTAACCCTAACCCTAACCAGAAAAACCAGAAAAACCAGAAAAACAAGAACCAGAAAAAACCGGATAAAACCGGAAAAAACCAGAAAAAACCGGAAAAACCAGAAAACCCTAACCCTAACCCTAACCCTAACCAGAAAAACCAGAAAAACCAGAAAAACAAGAACCAGAAAAAACCGGAAAAAACCGGATAAAACCGGAAAAAACCAGAAAAAACCGGAAAAATTAGAAAACCCTAACCCTAACCCTAACCCTAACCAGAAAAACCAGAAAAACCAGAAAAACAAGAACCAGAAAAAACCGGAAAAAACCGGATAAAACCGGATAAAACCGGAAAAAACCAGAAAAAACCGGAAAAACCAGAAAACCCTAACCCTAACCCTAACCCTAACCAGAAAAACCAGAAAAACCAGAAAAACAAGAACCAGAAAAAACCGGAAAAAACCGGATAAAACCGGATAAAACCGGAAAAAACCAGAAAAAACCGGAAAAACCAGAAAACCCTAACCCTAACCCTAACCCTAACCAGAAAAACCAGAAAAACCAGAAAAACAAGAACCAGAAAAAACCGGAAAAAACCGGATAAAACCGGAAAAAACCAGAAAAAACCGGAAAAATTAGAAAACCCTAACCCTAACCCTAACCCTAACCAGAAAAACCAGAAAAACCAGAAAAACAAGAACCAGAAAAAACCGGAAAAAACCGGATAAAACCGGATAAAACCGGAAAAAACCAGAAAAAACCGGAAAAACCAGAAAACCCTAACCCTAACCCTAACCCTAACCAGAAAAACCAGAAAAACCAGAAAAACAAGAACCAGAAAAAACCGGAAAAAACCGGATAAAACCGGATAAAACCGGAAAAAACCAGAAAAAACCGGAAAAACCAGAAAACCCTAACCCTAACCCTAACCCTAACCAGAAAAACCAGAAAAACCAGAAAAACAAGAACCAGAAAAAACCGGAAAAAACCGGATAAAACCGGATAAAACCGGAAAAAACCAGAAAAAACCGGAAAAACCAGAAAACCCTAACCCTAACCCTAACCCTAACCAGAAAAACCAGAAAAACCAGAAAAACAAGAACCAGAAAAAACCGGAAAAAACCGGATAAAACCGGATAAAACCGGAAAAAACCAGAAAAAACCGGAAAAACCAGAAAACCCTAACCCTAACCCTAACCCTAACCAGAAAAACCAGAAAAACCAGAAAAACAAGAACCAGAAAAAACCGGAAAAAACCGGATAAAACCGGAAAAAACCAGAAAAAACCGGAAAAATTAGAAAACCCTAACCCTAACCCTAACCCTAACCAGAAAAACCAGAAAAACCAGAAAAACAAGAACCAGAAAAAACCGGAAAAAACCGGATAAAACCGGATAAAACCGGAAAAAACCAGAAAAAACCGGAAAAACCAGAAAACCCTAACCCTAACCCTAACCCTAACCAGAAAAACCAGAAAAACCAGAAAAACAAGAACCAGAAAAAACCGGAAAAAACCGGATAAAACCGGAAAAAACCAGAAAAAACCGGAAAAATTAGAAAACCCTAACCCTAACCCTAACCCTAACCAGAAAAACCAGAAAAACCAGAAAAACAAGAACCAGAAAAAACCGGAAAAAACCGGATAAAACCGGATAAAACCGGAAAAAACCAGAAAAAACCGGAAAAACCAGAAAACCCTAACCCTAACCCTAACCCTAACCAGAAAAACCAGAAAAACCAGAAAAACAAGAACCAGAAAAAACCGGAAAAAACCGGATAAAACCGGATAAAACCGGAAAAAACCAGAAAAAACCGGAAAAACCAGAAAACCCTAACCCTAACCCTAACCCTAACCAGAAAAACCAGAAAAACCAGAAAAACAAGAACCAGAAAAAACCGGAAAAAACCGGATAAAACCGGAAAAAACCAGAAAAAACCGGAAAAACCAGAAAACCCTAACCCTAACCCTAACCCTAACCAGAAAAACCAGAAAAACCAGAAAAACAAGAACCAGAAAAAACCGGATAAAACCGGAAAAAACCAGAAAAAACCGGAAAAACCAGAAAACCCTAACCCTAACCCTAACCCTAACCAGAAAAACCAGAAAAACCAGAAAAACAAGAACCAGAAAAAACCGGAAAAAACCGGATAAAACCGGAAAAAACCAGAAAAAACCGGAAAAATTAGAAAACCCTAACCCTAACCCTAACCCTAACCAGAAAAACCAGAAAAACCAGAAAAACAAGAACCAGAAAAAACCGGAAAAAACCGGATAAAACCGGATAAAACCGGAAAAAACCAGAAAAAACCGGAAAAACCAGAAAACCCTAACCCTAACCCTAACCCTAACCAGAAAAACCAGAAAAACCAGAAAAACAAGAACCAGAAAAAACCGGAAAAAACCGGATAAAACCGGATAAAACCGGAAAAAACCAGAAAAAACCGGAAAAACCAGAAAACCCTAACCCTAACCCTAACCCTAACCAGAAAAACCAGAAAAACCAGAAAAACAAGAACCAGAAAAAACCGGAAAAAACCGGATAAAACCGGAAAAAACCAGAAAAAACCGGAAAAATTAGAAAACCCTAACCCTAACCCTAACCCTAACCCTAACCAGAAAAACCAGAAAAACCAGAAAAACAAGAACCAGAAAAAACCGGAAAAAACCGGATAAAACCGGAAAAAACCAGAAAAAACCGGAAAAACCAGAAAACCCTAACCCTAACCCTAACCCTAACCAGAAAAACCAGAAAAACCAGAAAAACAAGAACCAGAAAAAACCGGAAAAAACCGGATAAAACCGGAAAAAACCAGAAAAAACCGGAAAACCCAGAAAACCCTAACCCTAACCCTAACCCTAACCAGAAAAACCAGAAAAACCAGAAAAACAAGAACCAGAAAAAACCGGAAAAAACTGGATAAAACCGGATAAAACCGGAAAAAACCAGAAAAAACCGGAAAAATTAGAAAACCCTAACCCTAACCCTAACCCTAACCAGAAAAACCAGAAAAACCAGAAAAACAAGAACCAGAAAAAACCGGAAAAAACCGGATAAAACCGGATAAAACCGGAAAAAACCAGAAAAAACCGGAAAAACCAGAAAACCCTAACCCTAACCCTAACCCTAACCAGAAAAACCAGAAAAACCAGAAAAACAAGAACCAGAAAAAACCGGAAAAAACCGGATAAAACCGGATAAAACCGGAAAAAACCAGAAAAAACCGGAAAAACCAGAAAACCCTAACCCTAACCCTAACCCTAACCAGAAAAACCAGAAAAACCAGAAAAACAAGAACCAGAAAAAACCGGAAAAAACCGGATAAAACCGGAAAAAACCAGAAAAAACCGGAAAAATTAGAAAACCCTAACCCTAACCCTAACCCTAACCAGAAAAACCAGAAAAACCAGAAAAACAAGAACCAGAAAAAACCGGAAAAAACCGGATAAAACCGGATAAAACCGGAAAAAACCAGAAAAAACCGGAAAAACCAGAAAACCCTAACCCTAACCCTAACCCTAACCAGAAAAACCAGAAAAACCAGAAAAACAAGAACCAGAAAAAACCGGAAAAAACCGGATAAAACCGGAAAAAACCAGAAAAAACCGGAAAAATTAGAAAACCCTAACCCTAACCCTAACCCTAACCAGAAAAACCAGAAAAACCAGAAAAACAAGAACCAGAAAAAACCGGAAAAAACCGGATAAAACCGGATAAAACCGGAAAAAACCAGAAAAAACCGGAAAAACCAGAAAACCCTAACCCTAACCCTAACCCTAACCAGAAAAACCAGAAAAACCAGAAAAACAAGAACCAGAAAAAACCGGAAAAAACCGGATAAAACCGGATAAAACCGGAAAAAACCAGAAAAAACCGGAAAAACCAGAAAACCCTAACCCTAACCCTAACCCTAACCAGAAAAACCAGAAAAACCAGAAAAACAAGAACCAGAAAAAACCGGAAAAAACCGGATAAAACCGGAAAAAACCAGAAAAAACCGGAAAAACCAGAAAACCCTAACCCTAACCCTAACCCTAACCAGAAAAACCAGAAAAACCAGAAAAACAAGAACCAGAAAAAACCGGATAAAACCGGAAAAAACCAGAAAAAACCGGAAAAACCAGAAAACCCTAACCCTAACCCTAACCCTAACCAGAAAAACCAGAAAAACCAGAAAAACAAGAACCAGAAAAAACCGGAAAAAACCGGATAAAACCGGAAAAAACCAGAAAAAACCGGAAAAATTAGAAAACCCTAACCCTAACCCTAACCCTAACCAGAAAAACCAGAAAAACCAGAAAAACAAGAACCAGAAAAAACCGGAAAAAACCGGATAAAACCGGATAAAACCGGAAAAAACCAGAAAAAACCGGAAAAACCAGAAAACCCTAACCCTAACCCTAACCCTAACCAGAAAAACCAGAAAAACCAGAAAAACAAGAACCAGAAAAAACCGGAAAAAACCGGATAAAACCGGATAAAACCGGAAAAAACCAGAAAAAACCGGAAAAACCAGAAAACCCTAACCCTAACCCTAACCCTAACCAGAAAAACCAGAAAAACCAGAAAAACAAGAACCAGAAAAAACCGGAAAAAACCGGATAAAACCGGAAAAAACCAGAAAAAACCGGAAAAATTAGAAAACCCTAACCCTAACCCTAACCCTAACCCTAACCAGAAAAACCAGAAAAACCAGAAAAACAAGAACCAGAAAAAACCGGAAAAAACCGGATAAAACCGGAAAAAACCAGAAAAAACCGGAAAAACCAGAAAACCCTAACCCTAACCCTAACCCTAACCAGAAAAACCAGAAAAACCAGAAAAACAAGAACCAGAAAAAACCGGAAAAAACCGGATAAAACCGGAAAAAACCAGAAAAAACCGGAAAACCCAGAAAACCCTAACCCTAACCCTAACCCTAACCAGAAAAACCAGAAAAACCAGAAAAACAAGAACCAGAAAAAACCGGAAAAAACTGGATAAAACCGGATAAAACCGGAAAAAACCAGAAAAAACCGGAAAAATTAGAAAACCCTAACCCTAACCCTAACCCTAACCAGAAAAACCAGAAAAACCAGAAAAACAAGAACCAGAAAAAACCGGAAAAAACCGGATAAAACCGGATAAAACCGGAAAAAACCAGAAAAAACCGGAAAAACCAGAAAACCCTAACCCTAACCCTAACCCTAACCAGAAAAACCAGAAAAACCAGAAAAACAAGAACCAGAAAAAACCGGAAAAAACCGGATAAAACCGGATAAAACCGGAAAAAACCAGAAAAAACCGGAAAAACCAGAAAACCCTAACCCTAACCCTAACCCTAACCAGAAAAACCAGAAAAACCAGAAAAACAAGAACCAGAAAAAACCGGAAAAAACCGGATAAAACCGGAAAAAACCAGAAAAAACCGGAAAAACCAGAAAACCCTAACCCTAACCCTAACCCTAACCAGAAAAACCAGAAAAACCAGAAAAACAAGAACCAGAAAAAACCGGAAAAAACCGGATAAAACCGGAAAAAACCAGAAAAAACCGGAAAAACCAGAAAACCCTAACCCTAACCCTAACCCTAACCAGAAAAACCAGAAAAACCAGAAAAACAAGAACCAGAAAAAACCGGAAAAAACCGGATAAAACCGGATAAAACCGGAAAAAACCAGAAAAAACCGGAAAAATTAGAAAACCCTAACCCTAACCCTAACCCTAACCAGAAAAACCAGAAAAACCAGAAAAACAAGAACCAGAAAAAACCGGAAAAAACCGGATAAAACCGGATAAAACCGGAAAAAACCAGAAAAAACCGGAAAAACCAGAAAACCCTAACCCTAACCCTAACCCTAACCAGAAAAACCAGAAAAACCAAAAAAACAAGAACCAGAAAAAACCGGAAAAAACCGGATAAAACCGGATAAAACCGGAAAAAACCAGAAAAAACCGGAAAAACCAGAAAACCCTAACCCTAACCCTAACCCTAACCAGAAAAACCAGAAAAACCAGAAAAACAAGAACCAGAAAAAACCGGAAAAAACCGGATAAAACCGGAAAAAACCAGAAAAAACCGGAAAAACCAGAAAACCCTAACCCTAACCCTAACCCTAACCAGAAAAACCAGAAAAACCAGAAAAACAAGAACCAGAAAAAACCGGAAAAAACCGGATAAAACCGGATAAAACCGGAAAAAACCAGAAAAAACCGGAAAAACCAGAAAACCCTAACCCTAACCCTAACCCTAACCAGAAAAACCAGAAAAACCAGAAAAACAAAAACCAGAAAAAACCGGAAAAAACCGGAAAAAACCAGAAAAAACCGGAAAAACCAGAAAACCCTAACCCTAACCCTAACCATAACCAGAAAAACCAGAAAAACCAGAAAAACAAGAACCAGAAAAAACCGGAAAAAACCGGATAAAACCGGATAAAACCGGAAAAAACCAGAAAAAACCGGAAAAACCAGAAAACCCTAACCCTAACCCTAACCCTAACCAGAAAAACCAGAAAAACCAGAAAAACAAGAACCAGAAAAAACCGGAAAAAACCGGATAAAACCGGATAAAACCGGAAAAAACCAGAAAAAACCGGAAAAACCAGAAAACCCTAACCCTAACCCTAACCCTAACCAGAAAAACCAGAAAAACCAGAAAAACAAGAACCAGAAAAAACCGGATAAAACCGGATAAAACCGGAAAAAACCAGAAAAAACCGGAAAAACCAGAAAACCCTAACCCTAACCCTAACCCTAACCAGAAAAACCAGAAAAACCAGAAAAACAAGAACCAGAAAAAACCGGAAAAAACCGGATAAAACCGGAAAAAACCAGAAAAAACCGGAAAAACCAGAAAACCCTAACCCTAACCCTAACCCTAACCAGAAAAACCAGAAAAACCAGAAAAACAAGAACCAGAAAAAACCGGAAAAAACCGGATAAAACCGGATAAAACCGGAAAAAACCAGAAAAAACCGGAAAAATTAGAAAACCCTAACCCTAACCCTAACCCTAACCAGAAAAACCAGAAAAACCAGAAAAACAAGAACCAGAAAAAACCGGAAAAAACCGGATAAAACCGGAAAAAACCAGAAAAAACCGGAAAAACCAGAAAACCCTAACCCTAACCCTAACCCTAACCAGAAAAACCAGAAAAACCAGAAAAACAAGAACCAGAAAAAACCGGAAAAAACCGGATAAAACCGGATAAAACCGGAAAAAACCAGAAAAAACCGGAAAAACCAGAAAACCCTAACCCTAACCCTAACCCTAACCAGAAAAACCAGAAAAACCAGAAAAACAAGAACCAGAAAAAACCGGAAAAAACCGGATAAAACCGGAAAAAACCAGAAAAAACCGGAAAAACCAGAAAACCCTAACCCTAACCCTAACCCTAACCAGAAAAACCAGAAAAACCAGAAAAACAAGAACCAGAAAAAACCGGAAAAAACCGGATAAAACCGGATAAAACCGGAAAAAACCAGAAAAAACCGGAAAAACCAGAAAACCCTAACCCTAACCCTAACCCTAACCAGAAAAACCAGAAAAACCAGAAAAACAAAAACCAGAAAAAACCGGAAAAAACCGGATAAAACCGGAAAAAACCAGAAAAAACCGGAAAAACCAGAAAACCCTAACCCTAACCCTAACCATAACCAGAAAAACCAGAAAAACCAGAAAAACAAGAACCAGAAAAAACCGGAAAAAACCGGATAAAACCGGATAAAACCGGAAAAAACCAGAAAAAACCGGAAAAACCAGAAAACCCTAACCCTAACCCTAACCCTAACCAGAAAAACCAGAAAAACCAGAAAAACAAGAACCAGAAAAAACCGGAAAAAACCGGATAAAACCGGAAAAAACCAGAAAAAACCGGAAAAACCAGAAAACCCTAACCCTAACCCTAACCCTAACCAGAAAAACCAGAAAAACCAGAAAAACAAGAACCAGAAAAAACCGGAAAAAACCGGATAAAACCGGATAAAACCGGAAAAAACCAGAAAAAACCGGAAAAACCAGAAAACCCTAACCCTAACCCTAACCCTAACCAGAAAAACCAGAAAAACCAGAAAAACAAAAACCAGAAAAAACCGGAAAAAACCGGATAAAACCGGAAAAAACCAGAAAAAAACGGGAAAAACCAGAAAACCCTAACCCTAACCCTAACCCTAACCAGAAAAACCAGAAAAACCAGAAAAACAAAAACCAGAAAAAACCGGAAAAAACCGGATAAAACCGGAAAAAACCAGAAAAAACCGGAAAAACCAGAAAACCCTAACCCTAACCCTAACCATAACCAGAAAAACCAGAAAAACCAGAAAAACAAGAACCAGAAAAAACCGGAAAAAACCGGATAAAACCGGATAAAACCGGAAAAAACCAGAAAAAACCGGAAAAACCAGAAAACCCTAACCCTAACCCTAACCCTAACCAGAAAAACCAGAAAAACCAGAAAAACAAGAACCAGAAAAAACCGGAAAAAACCGGATAAAACCGGATAAAACCGGAAAAAACCAGAAAAAACCGGAAAAACCAGAAAACCCTAACCCTAACCCTAACCCTAACCAGAAAAACCAGAAAAACCAGAAAAACAAGAACCAGAAAAAACCGGAAAAAACCGGATAAAACCGGATAAAACCGGAAAAAACCAGAAAAAACCGGAAAAACCAGAAAACCCTAACCCTAACCCTAACCCTAACCAGAAAAACCAGAAAAACCAGAAAAACAAGAACCAGAAAAAACCGGAAAAAACCGGATAAAACCGGATAAAACCGGAAAAAACCAGAAAAAACCGGAAAAATTAGAAAACCCTAACCCTAACCCTAACCCTAACCAGAAAAACCAGAAAAACCAGAAAAACAAGAACCAGAAAAAACCGGAAAAAACCGGATAAAACCGGATAAAACCGGAAAAAACCAGAAAAAACCGGAAAAACCAGAAAACCCTAACCCTAACCCTAACCCTAACCAGAAAAACCAGAAAAACCAAAAAAACAAGAACCAGAAAAAACCGGAAAAAACCGGATAAAACCGGATAAAACCGGAAAAAACCAGAAAAAACCGGAAAAACCAGAAAACCCTAACCCTAACCCTAACCCTAACCAGAAAAACCAGAAAAACCAGAAAAACAAGAACCAGAAAAAACCGGAAAAAACCGGATAAAACCGGAAAAAACCAGAAAAAACCGGAAAAACCAGAAAACCCTAACCCTAACCCTAACCCTAACCAGAAAAACCAGAAAAACCAGAAAAACAAGAACCAGAAAAAACCGGAAAAAACCGGATAAAACCGGATAAAACCGGAAAAAACCAGAAAAAACCGGAAAAACCAGAAAACCCTAACCCTAACCCTAACCCTAACCAGAAAAACCAGAAAAACCAGAAAAACAAAAACCAGAAAAAACCGGAAAAAACCGGAAAAAACCAGAAAAAACCGGAAAAACCAGAAAACCCTAACCCTAACCCTAACCATAACCAGAAAAACCAGAAAAACCAGAAAAACAAGAACCAGAAAAAACCGGAAAAAACCGGATAAAACCGGATAAAACCGGAAAAAACCAGAAAAAACCGGAAAAACCAGAAAACCCTAACCCTAACCCTAACCCTAACCAGAAAAACCAGAAAAACCAGAAAAACAAGAACCAGAAAAAACCGGAAAAAACCGGATAAAACCGGATAAAACCGGAAAAAACCAGAAAAAACCGGAAAAACCAGAAAACCCTAACCCTAACCCTAACCCTAACCAGAAAAACCAGAAAAACCAGAAAAACAAGAACCAGAAAAAACCGGATAAAACCGGATAAAACCGGAAAAAACCAGAAAAAACCGGAAAAACCAGAAAACCCTAACCCTAACCCTAACCCTAACCAGAAAAACCAGAAAAACCAGAAAAACAAGAACCAGAAAAAACCGGAAAAAACCGGATAAAACCGGAAAAAACCAGAAAAAACCGGAAAAACCAGAAAACCCTAACCCTAACCCTAACCCTAACCAGAAAAACCAGAAAAACCAGAAAAACAAGAACCAGAAAAAACCGGAAAAAACCGGATAAAACCGGATAAAACCGGAAAAAACCAGAAAAAACCGGAAAAATTAGAAAACCCTAACCCTAACCCTAACCCTAACCAGAAAAACCAGAAAAACCAGAAAAACAAGAACCAGAAAAAACCGGAAAAAACCGGATAAAACCGGAAAAAACCAGAAAAAACCGGAAAAACCAGAAAACCCTAACCCTAACCCTAACCCTAACCAGAAAAACCAGAAAAACCAGAAAAACAAGAACCAGAAAAAACCGGAAAAAACCGGATAAAACCGGATAAAACCGGAAAAAACCAGAAAAAACCGGAAAAACCAGAAAACCCTAACCCTAACCCTAACCCTAACCAGAAAAACCAGAAAAACCAGAAAAACAAGAACCAGAAAAAACCGGAAAAAACCGGATAAAACCGGAAAAAACCAGAAAAAACCGGAAAAACCAGAAAACCCTAACCCTAACCCTAACCCTAACCAGAAAAACCAGAAAAACCAGAAAAACAAGAACCAGAAAAAACCGGAAAAAACCGGATAAAACCGGATAAAACCGGAAAAAACCAGAAAAAACCGGAAAAACCAGAAAACCCTAACCCTAACCCTAACCCTAACCAGAAAAACCAGAAAAACCAGAAAAACAAAAACCAGAAAAAACCGGAAAAAACCGGATAAAACCGGAAAAAACCAGAAAAAACCGGAAAAACCAGAAAACCCTAACCCTAACCCTAACCATAACCAGAAAAACCAGAAAAACCAGAAAAACAAGAACCAGAAAAAACCGGAAAAAACCGGATAAAACCGGATAAAACCGGAAAAAACCAGAAAAAACCGGAAAAACCAGAAAACCCTAACCCTAACCCTAACCCTAACCAGAAAAACCAGAAAAACCAGAAAAACAAGAACCAGAAAAAACCGGAAAAAACCGGATAAAACCGGAAAAAACCAGAAAAAACCGGAAAAACCAGAAAACCCTAACCCTAACCCTAACCCTAACCAGAAAAACCAGAAAAACCAGAAAAACAAGAACCAGAAAAAACCGGAAAAAACCGGATAAAACCGGATAAAACCGGAAAAAACCAGAAAAAACCGGAAAAACCAGAAAACCCTAACCCTAACCCTAACCCTAACCAGAAAAACCAGAAAAACCAGAAAAACAAGAACCAGAAAAAACCGGAAAAAACCGGATAAAACCGGATAAAACCGGAAAAAACCAGAAAAAACCGGAAAAACCAGAAAACCCTAACCCTAACCCTAACCCTAACCAGAAAAACCAGAAAAACCAGAAAAACAAAAACCAGAAAAAACCGGAAAAAACCGGATAAAACCGGAAAAAACCAGAAAAAAACGGGAAAAACCAGAAAACCCTAACCCTAACCCTAACCCTAACCAGAAAAACCAGAAAAACCAGAAAAACAAAAACCAGAAAAAACCGGAAAAAACCGGATAAAACCGGAAAAAACCAGAAAAAACCGGAAAAACCAGAAAACCCTAACCCTAACCCTAACCATAACCAGAAAAACCAGAAAAACCAGAAAAACAAGAACCAGAAAAAACCGGAAAAAACCGGATAAAACCGGATAAAACCGGAAAAAACCAGAAAAAACCGGAAAAACCAGAAAACCCTAACCCTAACCCTAACCCTAACCAGAAAAACCAGAAAAACCAGAAAAACAAGAACCAGAAAAAACCGGAAAAAACCGGATAAAACCGGATAAAACCGGAAAAAACCAGAAAAAACCGGAAAAACCAGAAAACCCTAACCCTAACCCTAACCCTAACCAGAAAAACCAGAAAAACCAGAAAAACAAGAACCAGAAAAAACCGGAAAAAACCGGATAAAACCGGATAAAACCGGAAAAAACCAGAAAAAACCGGAAAAACCAGAAAACCCTAACCCTAACCCTAACCCTAACCAGAAAAACCAGAAAAACCAGAAAAACAAAAACCAGAAAAAACCGGAAAAAACCGGATAAAACCGGAAAAAACCAGAAAAAACCGGAAAAACCAGAAAACCCTAACCCTAACCCTAACCCTAACCAGAAAAACCAGAAAAACCAGAAAAACAAGAACCAGAAAAAACCGGAAAAAACCGGATAAAACCGGATAAAACCGGAAAAAACCAGAAAAAACCGGAAAAACCAGAAAACCCTAACCCTAACCCTAACCCTAACCAGAAAAACCAGAAAAACCAGAAAAACAAAAACCAGAAAAAACCGGAAAAAACCGGATAAAACCGGAAAAAACCAGAAAAAACCGGAAAAACCAGAAAACCCTAACCCTAACCCTAACCATAACCAGAAAAACCAGAAAAACCAGAAAAACAAGAACCAGAAAAAACCGGAAAAAACCGGATAAAACCGGATAAAACCGGAAAAAACCAGAAAAAACCGGAAAAACCAGAAAACCCTAACCCTAACCCTAACCCTAACCAGAAAAACCAGAAAAACCAGAAAAACAAGAACCAGAAAAAACCGGAAAAAACCGGATAAAACCGGATAAAACCGGAAAAAACCAGAAAAAACCGGAAAAACCAGAAAACCCTAACCCTAACCCTAACCCTAACCAGAAAAACCAGAAAAACCAGAAAAACAAGAACCAGAAAAAACCGGAAAAAACCGGATAAAACCGGATAAAACCGGAAAAAACCAGAAAAAACCGGAAAAACCAGAAAACCCTAACCCTAACCCTAACCCTAACCAGAAAAACCAGAAAAACCAGAAAAACAAGAACCAGAAAAAACCGGAAAAAACCGGATAAAACCGGATAAAACCGGAAAAAACCAGAAAAAACCGGAAAAACCAGAAAACCCTAACCCTAACCCTAACCCTAACCAGAAAAACCAGAAAAACCAGAAAAACAAGAACCAGAAAAAACCGGAAAAAACCGGATAAAACCGGATAAAACCGGAAAAAACCAGAAAAAACCGGAAAAACCAGAAAACCCTAACCCTAACCCTAACCCTAACCAGAAAAACCAGAAAAACCAGAAAAACAAGAACCAGAAAAAACCGGAAAAAACCGGATAAAACCGGAAAAAACCAGAAAAAACCGGAAAAACCAGAAAACCCTAACCCTAACCCTAACCCTAACCAGAAAAACCAGAAAAACCAGAAAAACAAGAACCAGAAAAAACCGGAAAAAACCGGATAAAACCGGATAAAACCGGAAAAAACCAGAAAAAACCGGAAAAACCAGAAAACCCTAACCCTAACCCTAACCCTAACCAGAAAAACCAGAAAAACCAGAAAAACAAGAACCAGAAAAAACCGGAAAAAACCGGATAAAACCGGATAAAACCGGAAAAAACCAGAAAAAACCGGAAAAACCAGAAAACCCTAACCCTAACCCTAACCCTAACCAGAAAAACCAGAAAAACCAGAAAAACAAGAACCAGAAAAAACCGGAAAAAACCGGATAAAACCGGATAAAACCGGAAAAAACCAGAAAAAACCGGAAAAACCAGAAAACCCTAACCCTAACCCTAACCAGAAAAACCAGAAAAACCAGAAAAACAAGAACCGGAAAAAACCGGATAAAACCGGATAAAACCGGAAAAAACCAGAAAAAACCGGAAAAACCAGAAAACCCTAACCCTAACCCTAACCCTAACCAGAAAAACCAGAAAAACCAGAAAAACAAGAACCAGAAAAAACCGGAAAAAACCGGATAAAACCGGAAAAAACCAGAAAAAACCGGAAAAACCAGAAAACCCTAACCCTAACCCTAACCCTAACCAGAAAAACCAGAA
Source organism: Branchellion lobata (assembly GCA_947562095.1). Classification (NCBI taxonomy): domain Eukaryota; kingdom Metazoa; phylum Annelida; class Clitellata; order Hirudinida; family Piscicolidae; genus Branchellion; species Branchellion lobata. The sequence continues at coordinate 226,241 of OX387253.1, read as the reverse complement.
AAACCAGAAAAACAAGAACCAGAAAAAACCGGAAAAAACCGGATAAAACCGGATAAAACCGGAAAAAACCAGAAAAAACCGGAAAAATTAGAAAACCCTAACCCTAACCCTAACCCTAACCAGAAAAACCAGAAAAACCAGAAAAACAAGAACCAGAAAAAACCGGAAAAAACCGGATAAAACCGGAAAAAACCAGAAAAAACCGGAAAAACCAGAAAACCCTAACCCTAACCCTAACCCTAACCAGAAAAACCAGAAAAACCAGAAAAACAAGAACCAGAAAAAACCGGAAAAAACCGGATAAAACCGGATAAAACCGGAAAAAACCAGAAAAAACCGGAAAAACCAGAAAACCCTAACCCTAACCCTAACCCTAACCAGAAAAACCAGAAAAACCAGAAAAACAAGAACCAGAAAAAACCTGAAAAAACCGGATAAAACCGGAAAAAACCAGAAAAAACCGGAAAAACCAGAAAACCCTAACCCTAACCCTAACCCTAACCAGAAAAACCAGAAAAACCAGAAAAACAAAAACCAGAAAAAACCGGAAAAAACCGGAAAAAACCAGAAAAAACCGGAAAAACCAGAAAACCCTAACCCTAACCCTAACCATAACCAGAAAAACCAGAAAAACCAGAAAAACAAGAACCAGAAAAAACCGGAAAAAACCGGATAAACCGGATAAAACCGGAAAAAACCAGAAAAAACCGGAAAAACCAGAAAACCCTAACCCTAACCCTAACCCTAACCAGAAAAACCAGAAAAACCAGAAAAACAAGAACCAGAAAAAACCGGAAAAAACCGGATAAAACCGGATAAAACCGGAAAAAACCAGAAAAAACCGGAAAAACCAGAAAACCCTAACCCTAACCCTAACCCTAACCAGAAAAACCAGAAAAACCAGAAAAACAAGAACCAGAAAAAACCGGAAAAAACCGGATAAAACCGGATAAAACCGGAAAAAACCGGAAAAACCAGAAAACCCTAACCCTAACCCTAACCCTAACCAGAAAAGCCAGAAAAACCAGAAAAACAAGAACCAGAAAAAACCGGAAAAAACCGGATAAAACCGGAAAAAACCAGAAAAAACCGGAAAAACCAGAAAACCCTAACCCTAACCCTAACCCTAACCAGAAAAACCAGAAAAACCAGAAAAACAAGAACCAGAAAAAACCGGAAAAAACCGGATAAAACCGGATAAAACCGGAAAAAACCAGAAAAAACCGGAAAAATTAGAAAACCCTAACCCTAACCCTAACCCTAACCAGAAAAACCAGAAAAACCAGAAAAACAAGAACCAGAAAAAACCGGAAAAAACCGGATAAAACCGGAAAAAACCAGAAAAAACCGGAAAAACCAGAAAACCCTAACCCTAACCCTAACCCTAACCAGAAAAACCAGAAAAACCAGAAAAACAAGAACCAGAAAAAACCGGAAAAAACCGGATAAAACCGGATAAAACCGGAAAAAACCAGAAAAAACCGGAAAAACCAGAAAACCCTAACCCTAACCCTAACCCTAACCAGAAAAACCAGAAAAACCAGAAAAACAAAAACCAGAAAAAACCGGAAAAAACCGGATAAAACCGGAAAAAACCAGAAAAAACCGGAAAAACCAGAAAACCCTAACCCTAACCCTAACCATAACCAGAAAAACCAGAAAAACCAGAAAAACAAGAACCAGAAAAAACCGGAAAAAACCGGATAAAACCGGATAAAACCGGAAAAAACCAGAAAAAACCGGAAAAACCAGAAAACCCTAACCCTAACCCTAACCCTAACCAGAAAAACCAGAAAAACCAGAAAAACAAGAACCAGAAAAAACCGGAAAAAACCGGATAAAACCGGATAAAACCGGAAAAAACCAGAAAAAACCGGAAAAACCAGAAAACCCTAACCCTAACCCTAACCCTAACCAGAAAAACCAGAAAAACCAGAAAAACAAGAACCAGAAAAAACCGGAAAAAACCGGATAAAACCGGATAAAACCGGAAAAAACCAGAAAAAACCGGAAAAACCAGAAAACCCTAACCCTAACCCTAACCCTAACCAGAAAAACCAGAAAAACCAGAAAAACAAGAACCAGAAAAAACCGGAAAAAACCGGATAAAACCGGAAAAAACCAGAAAAAACCGGAAAAACCAGAAAACCCTAACCCTAACCCTAACCCTAACCAGAAAAACCAGAAAAACCAGAAAAACAAGAACCAGAAAAAACCGGAAAAAACCGGATAAAACCGGATAAAACCGGAAAAAACCAGAAAAAACCGGAAAAATTAGAAAACCCTAACCCTAACCCTAACCCTAACCAGAAAAACCAGAAAAACCAGAAAAACAAGAACCAGAAAAAACCGGAAAAAACCGGATAAAACCGGATAAAACCGGAAAAAACCAGAAAAAACCGGAAAAACCAGAAAACCCTAACCCTAACCCTAACCCTAACCAGAAAAACCAGAAAAACCAGAAAAACAAGAACCAGAAAAAACCGGAAAAAACCGGATAAAACCGGATAAAACCGGAAAAAACCAGAAAAAACCGGAAAAACCAGAAAACCCTAACCCTAACCCTAACCCTAACCAGAAAAACCAGAAAAACCAGAAAAACAAGAACCAGAAAAAACCGGAAAAAACCGGATAAAACCGGAAAAAACCAGAAAAAACCGGAAAAACCAGAAAACCCTAACCCTAACCCTAACCCTAACCAGAAAAACCAGAAAAACCAGAAAAACAAGAACCAGAAAAAACCGGAAAAAACCGGATAAAACCGGATAAAACCGGAAAAAACCAGAAAAAACCGGAAAAACCAGAAAACCCTAACCCTAACCCTAACCCTAACCAGAAAAACCAGAAAAACCAGAAAAACAAAAACCAGAAAAAACCGGAAAAAACCGGATAAAACCGGAAAAAACCAGAAAAAACCGGAAAAACCAGAAAACCCTAACCCTAACCCTAACCATAACCAGAAAAACCAGAAAAACCAGAAAAACAAGAACCAGAAAAAACCGGAAAAAACCGGATAAAACCGGATAAAACCGGAAAAAACCAGAAAAAACCGGAAAAACCAGAAAACCCTAACCCTAACCCAAACCCTAACCAGAAAAACCAGAAAAACCAGAAAAACAAGAACCAGAAAAAACCGGAAAAAACCGGATAAAACCGGATAAAACCGGAAAAAACCAGAAAAAACCGGAAAAACCAGAAAACCCTAACCCTAACCCTAACCCTAACCAGAAAAACCAGAAAAACCAGAAAAACAAGAACCAGAAAAAACCGGAAAAAACCGGATAAAACCGGATAAAACCGGAAAAAACCAGAAAAAACCGGAAAAACCAGAAAACCCTAACCCTAACCCTAACCCTAACCAGAAAAACCAGAAAAACCAGAAAAACAAGAACCAGAAAAAACCGGAAAAAACCGGATAAAACCGGAAAAAACCAGAAAAAACCGGAAAAACCAGAAAACCCTAACCCTAACCCTAACCCTAACCAGAAAAACCAGAAAAACCAGAAAAACAAGAACCAGAAAAAACCGGAAAAAACCGGATAAAACCGGATAAAACCGGAAAAAACCAGAAAAAACCGGAAAAACCAGAAAACCCTAACCCTAACCCTAACCCTAACCAGAAAAACCAGAAAAACCAGAAAAACAAGAACCAGAAAAAACCGGAAAAAACCGGATAAAACCGGAAAAAACCAGAAAAAACCGGAAAAACCAGAAAACCCTAACCCTAACCCTAACCCTAACCAGAAAAACCAGAAAAACCAGAAAAACCAGAAAAACAAGAACCAGAAAAAACCGGAAAAAACCGGATAAAACCGGATAAAACCGGATAAAACCGGAAAAAACCAGAAAAAACCGGAAAAATTAGAAAACCCTAACCCTATCCCTAACCCTAACCAGAAAAACCAGAAAAACCAGAAAAACAAGAACCAGAAAAAACCGGAAAAAACCGGATAAAACCGGATAAAACCGGAAAAAACCAGAAAAAACCGGAAAAACCAGAAAACCCTAACCCTAACCCTAACCCTAACCAGAAAAACCAGAAAAACCAGAAAAACAAGAACCAGAAAAAACCGGAAAAAACCGGATAAAACCGGATAAAACCGGAAAAAACCAGAAAAAACCGGAAAAACCAGAAAACCCTAACCCTAACCCTAACCCTAACCAGAAAAACCAGAAAAACCAGAAAAACAAGAACCAGAAAAAACCGGAAAAAACCGGATAAAACCGGATAAAACCGGAAAAAACCAGAAAAAACCGGAAAAACCAGAAAACCCTAACCCTAACCCTAACCCTAACCAGAAAAACCAGAAAAACCAGAAAAACAAGAACCAGAAAAAACCGGAAAAAACCGGATAAAACCGGAAAAAACCAGAAAAAACCGGAAAAACCAGAAAACCCTAACCCTAACCCTAACCCTAACCAGAAAAACCAGAAAAACCAGAAAAACAAGAACCAGAAAAAACCGGAAAAAACCGGATAAAACCGGATAAAACCGGAAAAAACCAGAAAAAACCGGAAAAATTAGAAAACCCTAACCCTAACCCTAACCCTAACCAGAAAAACCAGAAAAACCAGAAAAACAAGAACCAGAAAAAACCGGAAAAAACCGGATAAAACCGGATAAAACCGGAAAAAACCAGAAAAAACCGGAAAAACCAGAAAACCCTAACCCTAACCCTAACCCTAACCAGAAAAACCAGAAAAACCAGAAAAACAAGAACCAGAAAAAACCGGAAAAAACCGGATAAAACCGGATAAAACCGGAAAAAACCAGAAAAAACCGGAAAAACCAGAAAACCCTAACCCTAACCCTAACCCTAACCAGAAAAACCAGAAAAACCAGAAAAACAAGAACCAGAAAAAACCGGAAAAAACCGGATAAAACCGGAAAAAACCAGAAAAAACCGGAAAAACCAGAAAACCCTAACCCTAACCCTAACCCTAACCAGAAAAACCAGAAAAACCAGAAAAACAAGAACCAGAAAAAACCGGAAAAAACCGGATAAAACCGGATAAAACCGGAAAAAACCAGAAAAAACCGGAAAAACCAGAAAACCCTAACCCTAACCCTAACCCTAACCAGAAAAACCAGAAAAACCAGAAAAACAAAAACCAGAAAAAACCGGAAAAAACCGGATAAAACCGGAAAAAACCAGAAAAAACCGGAAAAACCAGAAAACCCTAACCCTAACCCTAACCATAACCAGAAAAACCAGAAAAACCAGAAAAACAAGAACCAGAAAAAACCGGAAAAAACCGGATAAAACCGGATAAAACCGGAAAAAACCAGAAAAAACCGGAAAAACCAGAAAACCCTAACCCTAACCCAAACCCTAACCAGAAAAACCAGAAAAACCAGAAAAACAAGAACCAGAAAAAACCGGAAAAAACCGGATAAAACCGGATAAAACCGGAAAAAACCAGAAAAAACCGGAAAAACCAGAAAACCCTAACCCTAACCCTAACCCTAACCAGAAAAACCAGAAAAACCAGAAAAACAAGAACCAGAAAAAACCGGAAAAAACCGGATAAAACCGGATAAAACCGGAAAAAACCAGAAAAAACCGGAAAAACCAGAAAACCCTAACCCTAACCCTAACCCTAACCAGAAAAACCAGAAAAACCAGAAAAACAAGAACCAGAAAAAACCGGAAAAAACCGGATAAAACCGGAAAAAACCAGAAAAAACCGGAAAAACCAGAAAACCCTAACCCTAACCCTAACCCTAACCAGAAAAACCAGAAAAACCAGAAAAACAAGAACCAGAAAAAACCGGAAAAAACCGGATAAAACCGGATAAAACCGGAAAAAACCAGAAAAAACCGGAAAAACCAGAAAACCCTAACCCTAACCCTAACCCTAACCAGAAAAACCAGAAAAACCAGAAAAACAAGAACCAGAAAAAACCGGAAAAAACCGGATAAAACCGGAAAAAACCAGAAAAAACCGGAAAAACCAGAAAACCCTAACCCTAACCCTAACCCTAACCAGAAAAACCAGAAAAACCAGAAAAACCAGAAAAACAAGAACCAGAAAAAACCGGAAAAAACCGGATAAAACCGGATAAAACCGGATAAAACCGGAAAAAACCAGAAAAAACCGGAAAAATTAGAAAACCCTAACCCTATCCCTAACCCTAACCAGAAAAACCAGAAAAACCAGAAAAACAAGAACCAGAAAAAACCGGAAAAAACCGGATAAAACCGGATAAAACCGGAAAAAACCAGAAAAAACCGGAAAAACCAGAAAACCCTAACCCTAACCCTAACCCTAACCAGAAAAACCAGAAAAACCAGAAAAACAAGAACCAGAAAAAACCGGAAAAAACCGGATAAAACCGGATAAAACCGGAAAAAACCAGAAAAAACCGGAAAAACCAGAAAACCCTAACCCTAACCCTAACCCTAACCAGAAAAACCAGAAAAACCAGAAAAACAAGAACCAGAAAAAACCGGAAAAAACCGGATAAAACCGGATAAAACCGGAAAAAACCAGAAAAAACCGGAAAAACCAGAAAACCCTAACCCTAACCCTAACCCTAACCAGAAAAACCAGAAAAACCAGAAAAACAAAAACCAGAAAAAACCGGAAAAAACCGGATAAAACCGGAAAAAACCAGAAAAAACCGGAAAAACCAGAAAACCCTAACCCTAACCCTAACCCTAACCAGAAAAACCAGAAAAACCAGAAAAACAAGAACCAGAAAAAACCGGAAAAAACCGGATAAAACCGGATAAAACCGGAAAAAACCAGAAAAAACAGGAAAAACCAGAAAACCCTAACCCTAACCCTAACCCTAACCAGAAAAACCAGAAAAACCAGAAAAACAAGAACCAGAAAAAACCGGAAAAAACCGGATAAAACCGGAAAAAACCTGAAAAAACCGGAAAAACCAGAAAACCCTAACCCTAACCCTAACCCTAACCAGAAAAACCAGAAAAACCAGAAAAACAAGAACCAGAAAAAACCGGAAAAAACCGGATAAAGCCGGATAAAACCGGAAAAAACCAGAAAAAACCGGAAAAATTAGAAAACCCTAACCCTAACCCTAACCCTAACCAGAAAAACCAGAAAAACCAGAAAAACAAGAACCAGAAAAAACCGGAAAAAACCGGATAAAACCGGATAAAACCGGAAAAAACCAGAAAAAACCGGAAAAACCAGAAAACCCTAACCCTAACCCTAACCCTAACCAGAAAAACCAGAAAAACCAGAAAAACAAGAACCAGAAAAAACCGGAAAAAACCGGATAAAACCGGATAAAACCGGAAAAAACCAGAAAAAACCGGAAAAACCAGAAAACCCTAACCCTAACCCTAACCCTAACCAGAAAAACCAGAAAAACCAGAAAAACAAGAACCAGAAAAAACCGGAAAAAACCGGATAAAACCGGAAAAAACCAGAAAAAACCGGAAAAACCAGAAAACCCTAACCCTAACCCTAACCCTAACCAGAAAAACCAGAAAAACCAGAAAAACAAGAACCAGAAAAAACCGGAAAAAACCGGATAAAACCGGATAAAACCGGAAAAAACCAGAAAAAACCGGAAAAACCAGAAAACCCTAACCCTAACCCTAACCCTAACCAGAAAAACCAGAAAAACCAGAAAAACAAGAACCAGAAAAAACCGGAAAAAACCGGATAAAACCGGAAAAAACCAGAAAAAACCGGAAAAACCAGAAAACCCTAACCCTAACCCTAACCCTAACCAGAAAAACCAGAAAAACCAGAAAAACAAGAACCAGAAAAAACCGGAAAAAACCGGATAAAACCGGATAAAACCGGAAAAAACCAGAAAAAACCGGAAAAATTAGAAAACCCCAACCCTAACCCTAACCCTAACCAGAAAAACCAGAAAAACCAGAAAAACAAGAACCAGAAAAAACCGGAAAAAACCGGATAAAACCGGATAAAACCGGAAAAAACCAGAAAAAACCGGAAAAACCAGAAAACCCTAACCCTAACCCTAACCCTAACCAGAAAAACCAGAAAAACCAGAAAAACAAGAACCAGAAAAAACCGGAAAAAACCGGATAAAACCGGAAAAAACCAGAAAAAACCGGAAAAACCAGAAAACCCTAACCCTAACCCTAACCCTAACCAGAAAAACCAGAAAAACCAGAAAAACAAAAACCAGAAAAAACCGGAAAAAACCGGATAAAACCGGAAAAAACCAGAAAAAACCGGAAAAACCAGAAAACCCTAACCCTAACCCTAACCCTAACCAGAAAAACCAGAAAAACCAGAAAAACAAGAACCAGAAAAAACCGGAAAAAACCGGATAAAACCGGAAAAAACCAGAAAAAAACGGAAAAACCAGAAAACCCTAACCCTAACCCTAACCCTAACCAGAAAAACCAGAAAAACCAGAAAAACAAGAACCAGAAAAAACCGGAAAAAACCGGATAAAACCGGATAAAACCGGAAAAAACCAGAAAAAACCGGAAAAACCAGAAAACCCTAACCCTAACCCTAACCCTAACCAGAAAAACCAGAAAAACCAGAAAAACAAGAACCAGAAAAAACCGGAAAAAACCGGATAAAACCGGATAAAACCGGAAAAAACCAGAAAAAACCGGAAAAACCAGAAAACCCTAACCCTAACCCTAACCCTAACCAGAAAAACCAGAAAAACCAGAAAAACAAGAACCAGAAAAAACCGGAAAAAACCGGATAAAACCGGAAAAAACCAGAAAAAACCGGAAAAACCAGAAAACCCTAACCCTAACCCTAACCCTAACCAGAAAAACCAGAAAAACCAGAAAAACAAGAACCAGAAAAAACCGGAAAAAACCGGATAAAACCGGATAAAACCGGAAAAAACCAGAAAAAACCGGAAAAACCAGAAAACCCTAACCCTAACCCTAACCCTAACCAGAAAAACCAGAAAAACCAGAAAAACAAGAACCAGAAAAAACCGGAAAAAACCGGATAAAACCGGAAAAAACCAGAAAAAACCGGAAAAACCAGAAAACCCTAACCCTAACCCTAACCCTAACCAGAAAAACCAGAAAAACCAGAAAAACAAGAACCAGAAAAAACCGGAAAAAACCGGATAAAACCGGATAAAACCGGAAAAAACCAGAAAAAACCGGAAAAACCAGAAAACCCTAACCCTAACCCTAACCCTAACCAGAAAAACCAGAAAAACCAGAAAAACAAGAACCAGAAAAAACCGGAAAAAACCGGATAAAACCGGAAAAAACCAGAAAAAACCGGAAAAACCAAAAAACCCTAACCCTAACCCTAACCCTAACCAGAAAAACCAGAAAAACCAGAAAAACAAGAACCAGAAAAAACCGGAAAAAACCGGATAAAACCGGATAAAACCGGAAAAAACCAGAAAAAACCGGAAAAATTAGAAAACCCTAACCCTAACCCTAACCCTAACCAGAAAAACCAGAAAAACCAGAAAAACAAGAACCAGAAAAAACCGAAAAAAACCGGATAAAACCGGAAAAAACCAGAAAAAACCGGAAAAACCAGAAAACCCTAACCCTAACCCTAACCCTAACCAGAAAAACCAGAAAAACCAGAATAACAAGAACCAGAAAAAACCGGAAAAAACCGGATAAAACCGGATAAAACCGGAAAAAACCAGAAAAAACCGGAAAAACCAGAAAACCCTAACCCTAACCCTAACCCTAACCAGAAAAACCAGAAAAACCAGAAAAACAAAAACCAGAAAAAACCGGAAAAAACCGGATAAAACCGGATAAAACCGGAAAAAACCAGAAAAAACCGGAAAAACCAGAAAACCCTAACCCTAACCCTAACCCTAACCAGAAAAACCAGAAAAACCAGAAAAACAAGAACCAGAAAAAACCGGAAAAAACCGGATAAAACCGGAAAAAACCAGAAAAAACCGGAGAAACCAGAAAACCCTAACCCTAACCCTAACCCTAACCAGAAAAACCAGAAAAACCAGAAAAACAAGAACCAGAAAAAACCGGAAAAAACCGGATAAAACCGGAAAAAACCAGAAAAAACCGGAAAAACCAGAAAACCCTAACCCTAACCCTAACCCTAACCAGAAAAACCAGAAAAACCAGAAAAACAAGAACCAGAAAAAACCGGAAAAAACCGGATAAAACCGGATAAAACCGGAAAAAACCAGAAAAAACCGGAAAAACCAGAAAACCCTAACCCTAACCCTAACCCTAACCAGAAAAACCAGAAAAACCAGAAAAACAAGAACCAGAAAAAACCGGAAAAAACCGGATAAAACCGGAAAAAACCAGAAAAAACCGGAAAAACCAGAAAACCCTAACCCTAACCCTAAACCTAACCAGAAAAACCAGAAAAACCAGAAAAACAAGAACCAGAAAAAACCGGAAAAAACCGGATAAAACCGGATAAAACCGGAAAAAACCAGAAAAAACCGGAAAAACCAGAAAACCCTAACCCTAACCCTAACCCTAACCAGAAAAACCAGAAAAACCAGAAAAACAAGAACCAGAAAAAACCGGAAAAAACCGGATAAAACCGGAAAAAACCAGAAAAAACCGGAAAAACCAGAAAACCCTAACCCTAACCCTAACCCTAACCAGAAAAACCAGAAAAACCAGAAAAACAAGAACCAGAAAAAACCGGAAAAAACCGGATAAAACCGGAAAAAACCAGAAAAAAACGGAAAAACCAGAAAACCCTAACCCTAACCCTAACCCTAACCAGAAAAACCAGAAAAACCAGAAAAACAAGAACCAGAAAAAACCGGAAAAAACCGGATAAAACCGGATAAAACCGGAAAAAACCAGAAAAAACCGGAAAAACCAGAAAACCCTAACCCTAACCCTAACCCTAACCAGAAAAACCAGAAAAACCAGAAAAACAAGAACCAGAAAAAACCGGAAAAAACCGGATAAAACCGGATAAAACCGGAAAAAACCAGAAAAAACCGGAAAAACCAGAAAACCCTAACCCTAACCCTAACCCTAACCAGAAAAACCAGAAAAACCAGAAAAACAAGAACCAGAAAAAACCGGAAAAAACCGGATAAAACCGGAAAAAACCAGAAAAAACCGGAAAAACCAGAAAACCCTAACCCTAACCCTAACCCTAACCAGAAAAACCAGAAAAACCAGAAAAACAAGAACCAGAAAAAACCGGAAAAAACCGGATAAAACCGGATAAAACCGGAAAAAACCAGAAAAAACCGGAAAAACCAGAAAACCCTAACCCTAACCCTAACCCTAACCAGAAAAACCAGAAAAACCAGAAAAACAAGAACCAGAAAAAACCGGAAAAAACCGGATAAAACCGGAAAAAACCAGAAAAAACCGGAAAAACCAGAAAACCCTAACCCTAACCCTAACCCTAACCAGAAAAACCAGAAAAACCAGAAAAACAAGAACCAGAAAAAACCGGAAAAAACCGGATAAAACCGGAAAAAACCAGAAAAAACCGGAAAAACCAGAAAACCCTAACCCTAACCCTAACCCTAACCAGAAAAACCAGAAAAACCAGAAAAACAAGAACCAGAAAAAACCGGAAAAAACCGGATAAAACCGGATAAAACCGGAAAAAACCAGAAAAAACCGGAAAAACCAGAAAACCCTAACCCTAACCCTAACCCTAACCAGAAAAACCAGAAAAACCAGAAAAACAAGAACCAGAAAAAACCGGAAAAAACCGGATAAAACCGGAAAAAACCAGAAAAAACCGGAAAAACCAGAAAACCCTAACCCTAACCCTAACCCTAACCAGAAAAACCAGAAAAACCAGAAAAACAAGAACCAGAAAAAACCGGAAAAAACCGGATAAAACCGGATAAAACCGGAAAAAACTAGAAAAAACCGGAAAAATTAGAAAACCCTAACCCTAACCCTAACCCTAACCCTAACCAGAAAAACCAGAAAAACCAGAAAAACAAGAACCAGAAAAAACCGGAAAAAACCGGATAAAACCGGATAAAACCGGAAAAAACCAGAAAAAACCGGAAAAACCAGAAAACCCTAACCCTAACCCTAACCCTAACCAGAAAAACCAGAAAAACCAGAAAAACAAGAACCAGAAAAAACCGGAAAAAACCGGATGAAACCGGATAAAACCGGAAAAAACCAGAAAAAACCGGAAAAACCAGAAAACCCTAACCCTAACCCTAACCCTAACCAGAAAAACCAGAAAAACCAGAAAAACAAGAACCAGAAAAAACCGGAAAAAACCGGATAAAACCGGATAAAACCGGAAAAAACCAGAAAAAACCGGAAAAACCAGAAAACCCTAACCCTAACCCTAACCCTAACCAGAAAAACCAGAAAAACCAGAAAAACAAGAACCAGAAAAAACCGGAAAAAACCGGATAAAACCGGAAAAAACCAGAAAAAACCGGAGAAACCAGAAAACCCTAACCCTAACCCTAACCCTAACCAGAAAAACCAGAAAAACCAGAAAAACAAGAACCAGAAAAAACCGGAAAAAACAGGATAAAACCGGATAAAACCGGATAAAACCGGAAAAAACCAGAAAAAACCGGAAAAATTAGAAAACCCTAACCCTAACCCTAACCCTAACCAGAAAAACCAGAAAAACCAAAAAAACAAGAACCAGAAAAAACCGGAAAAAACCGGATAAAACCGGATAAAACCGGAAAAAACCAGAAAAAACCGGAAAAACCAGAAAACCCTAACCCTAACCCTAACCATAACCAGAAAAACCAGAAAAACCAGAAAAACAAGAACCAGAAAAAACCGGAAAAAACCGGATAAAACCGGATAAAACCGGAAAAAACCAGAAAAAACCGGAAAAACCAGAAAACCCTAACCCTAACCCTAACCCTAACCAGAAAAACCAGAAAAACCAGAAAAACAAGAACCAGAAAAAACCGGAAAAAACCGGATAAAACCGGATAAAACCGGAAAAAACCAGAAAAAACCGGAAAAACCAGAAAACCCTAACCCTAACCCTAACCCTAACCAGAAAAACCAGAAAAACCAGAAAAACAAGAACCAGAAAAAACCGGAAAAAACCGGAAAAAACCAGAAAAAACCGGAAAAACCAGAAAACCCTAACCCTAACCCTAACCCTAACCAGAAAAACCAGAAAAACCAGAAAAACAAGAACCAGAAAAAACCGGAAAAAACCGGATAAAACCGGATAAAACCGGAAAAAACCAGAAAAAACCGGAAAAACCAGAAAACCCTAACCCTAACCCTAACCCTAACCAGAAAAACCAGAAAAACCAGAAAAACAAGAACCAGAAAAAACCGGAAAAAACCGGATAAAACCGGAAAAAACCAGAAAAAACCGGAAAAACCAGAAAACCCTAACCCTAACCCTAACCCTAACCAGAAAAACCAGAAAAACCAGAAAAACAAGAACCAGAAAAAACCGGAAAAAACCGGATAAAACCGGATAAAACCGGAAAAAACCAGAAAAAACCGGAAAAACCAGAAAACCCTAACCCTAACCCTAACCCTAACCAGAAAAACCAGAAAAACCAGAAAATCAAGAACCAGAAAAAACCGGAAAAAACCGGATAAAACCGGAAAAAACCAGAAAAAACCGGAAAAACCAGAAAACCCTAACCCTAACCCTAACCCTAACCAGAAAAACCAGAAAAACCAGAAAAACAAGAACCAGAAAAAACCGGAAAAAACCGGATAAAACCGGAAAAAACCAGAAAAAACCGGAAAAACCAGAAAACCCTAACCCTAACCCTAACCCTAACCAGAAAAACCAGAAAAACCAGAAAAACAAGAACCAGAAAAAACCGGAAAAAACCGGATAAAACCGGATAAAACCGGAAAAAACCAGAAAAAACCGGAAAAACCAGAAAACCCTAACCCTAACCCTAACCCTAACCAGAAAAACCAGAAAAACAAGAACCAGAAAAAACCGGAAAAAACCGGATAAAACCGGAAAAAACCAGAAAAAACCGGAAAAACCAAAAAACCCTAACCCTAACCCTAACCCTAACCAGAAAAACCAGAAAAACCAGAAAAACAAGAACCAGAAAAAACCGGAAAAAACCGGATAAAACCGGATAAAACCGGAAAAAACCAGAAAAAACCGGAAAAATTAGAAAACCCTAACCCTAACCCTAACCCTAACCAGAAAAACCAGAAAAACCAGAAAAACAAGAACCAGAAAAAACCGAAAAAAACCGGATAAAACCGGAAAAAACCAGAAAAAACCGGAAAAACCAGAAAACCCTAACCCTAACCCTAACCCTAACCAGAAAAACCAGAAAAACCAGAATAACAAGAACCAGAAAAAACCGGAAAAAACCGGATAAAACCGGATAAAACCGGAAAAAACCAGAAAAAACCGGAAAAACCAGAAAACCCTAACCCTAACCCTAACCCTAACCAGAAAAACCAGAAAAACCAGAAAAACAAAAACCAGAAAAAACCGGAAAAAACCGGATAAAACCGGATAAAACCGGAAAAAACCAGAAAAAACCGGAAAAACCAGAAAACCCTAACCCTAACCCTAACCCTAACCAGTAAAACCAGAAAAACCAGGAAAACAAGAACCAGAAAAAACCGGAAAAAACCGGATAAAACCGGAAAAAACCAGAAAAAACCGGAAAAACCAGAAAACCCTAACCCTAACCCTAACCCTAACCAGAAAAACCAGAAAAACCAGAAAAACAAGAACCAGAAAAAACCGGAAAAAACCGGATAAAACCGGATAAAACCGGAAAAAACCAGAAAAAACCGGAAAAACCAGAAAACCCTAACCCTAACCCTAACCCTAACCAGAAAAACCAGAAAAACCAGAATAACAAGAACCAGAAAAAACCGGAAAAAACCGGATAAAACCGGATAAAACCGGAAAAAACCAGAAAAAACCGGAAAAACCAGAAAACCCTAACCCTAACCCTAACCCTAACCAGAAAAACCAGAAAAACCAGAAAAACAAGAACCAGAAAAAACCGGAAAAAACCGGATAAAACCGGATAAAACCGGAAAAAACCAGAAAAAACCGGAAAAACCAGAAAACCCTAACCCTAACCCTAACCCTAACCAGAAAAACCAGAAAAACCAGAAAAACAAGAACCAGAAAAAACCGGAAAAAACCGGATAAAACCGGAAAAAACCAGAAAAAACCGGAAAAACCAGAAAACCCTAACCCTAACCCTAACCCTAACCAGAAAAACCAGAAAAACCAGAAAAACAAGAACCAGAAAAAACCGGAAAAAACCGGATAAAACCGGATAAAACCGGAAAAAACCAGAAAAAACCGGAAAAACCAGAAAACCCTAACCCTAACCCTAACCCTAACCAGAAAAACCAGAAAAACCAGAAAAACAAGAACCAGAAAAAACCGGAAAAAACCGGATAAAACCGGAAAAAACCAGAAAAAACCGGAAAAACCAGAAAACCCTAACCCTAACCCTAACCCTAACCAGAAAAACCAGAAAAACCAGAAAAACAAGAACCAGAAAAAACCGGAAAAAACCGGATAAAACCGGATAAAACCGGAAAAAACCAGAAAAAACCGGAAAAACCAGAAAACCCTAACCCTAACCCTAACCCTAACCAGAAAAACCAGAAAAACCAGAAAAACAAGAACCAGAAAAAACCGGAAAAAACCGGATAAAACCGGATAAAACCGGAAAAAACCAGAAAAAACCGGAAAAACCAGAAAACCCTAACCCTAACCCTAACCCTAACCAGAAAAACCAGAAAAACCAGAAAAACAAGAACCAGAAAAAACCGGAAAAAACCGGATAAAACCGGAAAAAACCAGAAAAAACCGGAAAAACCAGAAAACCCTAACCCTAACCCTAACCCTAACCAGAAAAACCAGAAAAACCAGAAAAACAAGAACCAGAAAAAACCGGAAAAAACCGGAAAAAACCGGATAAAACCGGAAAAAACCAGAAAAAACCGGAAAAACCAGAAAACCCTAACCCTAACCCTAACCCTAACCAGAAAAACCAGAAAAACCAGAAAAACAAGAACCAGAAAAAACCGGAAAAAACCGGATAAAACCGGATAAAACCGGAAAAAACCAGAAAAAACCGGAAAAACCAGAAAACCCTAACCCTAACCCTAACCCTAACCAGAAAAACCAGAAAAACCAGAAAAACAAGAACCAGAAAAAACCGGAAAAAACCGGATAAAACCGGAAAAAACCAGAAAAAACCGGAAAAACCAGAAAACCCTAACCCTAACCCTAACCCTAACCAGAAAAACCAGAAAAACCAGAAAAACAAGAACCAGAAAAAACCGGAAAAAACCGGATAAAACCGGATAAAACCGGAAAAAACCAGAAAAAACCGGAAAAACCAGAAAACCCTAACCCTAACCCTAACCCTAACCAGAAAAACCAGAAAAACCAGAAAAACAAGAACCAGAAAAAACCGGAAAAAACCGGATAAAACCGGATAAAACCGGAAAAAACCAGAAAAAACCGGAAAAACCAGAAAACCCTAACCCTAACCCTAACCCTAACCAGAAAAACCAGAAAAACCAGAAAAACAAGAACCAGAAAAAACCGGAAAAAACCGGATAAAACCGGAAAAAACCAGAAAAAACCGGAAAAACCAGAAAACCCTAACCCTAACCCTAACCCTAACCAGAAAAACCAGAAAAACCAGAAAAACAAGAACCAGAAAAAACCGGAAAAAACCGGATAAAACCGGATAAAACCGGAAAAAACCAGAAAAAACCGGAAAAATTAGAAAACCCTAACCCTAACCCTAACCCTAACCAGAAAAACCAGAAAAACCAGAAAAACAAGAACCATAAAAAACCGGAAAAAACCGGATAAAACCGGATAAAACCGGATAAAACCGGAAAAAACCAGAAAAAACCGGAAAAACCAGAAAACCCTAACCCTAACCCTAACCCTAACCAGAAAAACCAGAAAAACCAGAAAAACAAGAACCAGAAAAAACCGGAAAAAACCGGATAAAACCGGAAAAAACCAGAAAAAACCGGAAAAACCAGAAAACCCTAACCCTAACCCTAACCCTAACCAGAAAAACCAGAAAAACCAGAAAAACAAGAACCAGAAAAAACCGGAAAAAACCGGATAAAACCGGATAAAACCGGAAAAAACCAGAAAAAACCGGAAAAACCAGAAAACCCTAACCCTAACCCTAACCCTAACCAGAAAAACCAGAAAAACCAGAAAAACAAGAACCAGAAAAAACCGGAAAAAACCGGATAAAACCGGATAAAACCGGAAAAAACCAGAAAAAACCGGAAAAACCAGAAAACCCTAACCCTAACCCTAACCCTAACCAGAAAAACCAGAAAAACCAGAAAAACAAGAACCAGAAAAAACCGGAAAAAACCGGATAAAACCGGAAAAAACCAGAAAAAACCGGAGAAACCAGAAAACCCTAACCCTAACCCTAACCCTAACCAGAAAAACCAGAAAAACCAGAAAAACAAGAACCAGAAAAAACCGGAAAAAACCGGATAAAACCGGATAAAACCGGAAAAAACCAGAAAAAACCGGAAAAATTAGAAAACCCTAACCCTAACCCTAACCCTAACCAGAAAAACCAGAAAAACCAGAAAAACAAGAACCAGAAAAAACCGGAAAAAACCGGATAAAACCGGAAAAAACCAGAAAAAACCGGAAAAACCAGAAAACCCTAACCCTAACCCTAACCCTAACCCTAACCAGAAAAACCAGAAAAACCAGAAAAACAAGAACCAGAAAAAACCGGAAAAAACCGGATAAAACCGGATAAAACTGGAAAAAACCAGAAAAAACCGGAAAAACCAGAAAACCCTAACCCTAACCCTAACCCTAACCAGAAAAACCAGAAAAACCAGAAAAACAAGAACCAGAAAAAACCGGAAAAAACCGGATAAAACCGGATAAAACCGGAAAAAACCAGAAAAAACCGGAAAAACCAGAAAACCCTAACCCTAACCCTAACCCTAACCAGAAAAACCAGAAAAACCAGAAAAACAAGAACCAGAAAAAACCGGAAAAAACCGGATAAAACCGGAAAAAACCAGAAAAAACCGGAAAAACCAGAAAACCCTAACCCTAACCCTAACCCTAACCAGAAAAACCAGAAAAACCAGAAAAACAAGAACCAGAAAAAACCGGAAAAAACCGGATAAAACCGGATAAAACCGGAAAAAACCAGAAAAAACCGGAAAAACCAGAAAACCCTAACCCTAACCCTAACCCTAACCAGAAAAACCAGAAAAACCAGAAAAACAAGAACCAGAAAAAACCGGAAAAAACCGGATAAAACCGGATAAAACCGGAAAAAACCAGAAAAAACCGGAAAAACCAGAAAACCCTAACCCTAACCCTAACCCTAACCAGAAAAACCAGAAAAACCAGAAAAACAAGAACCAGAAAAAACCGGAAAAAACCGGATAAAACCGGATAAAACCGGAAAAAACCAGAAAAAACCGGAAAAATTAGAAAACTCTAACCCTAACCCTAACCCTAACCAGAAAAACCAGAAAAACCAGAAAAACAAGAACCAGAAAAAACCGGAAAAAACCGGATAAAACCGGATAAAACCGGATAAAACCGGAAAAAACCAGAAAAAACCGGAAAAACCAGAAAACCCTAACCCTAACCCTAACCCTAACCAGAAAAACCAGAAAAACCAGAAAAACAAGAACCAGAAAAAACCGGAAAAAACCGGATAAAACCGGAAAAAACCAGAAAAAACCGGAAAAACCAGAAAACCCTAACCCTAACCCTAACCCTAACCAGAAAAACCAGAAAAACCAGAAAAACAAGAACCAGAAAAAACCGGAAAAAACCGGATAAAACCGGATAAAACCGGAAAAAACCAGAAAAAACCGGAAAAACCAGAAAACCCTAACCCTAACCCTAACCCTAACCAGAAAAACCAGAAAAACCAGAAAAAACCGGAAAAAACCGGATAAAACCGGATAAAACCGGAAAAAAACAGAAAAAACCGGAAAAACCAGAAAACCCTAACCCTAACCCTAACCCTAACCAGAAAAACCAGAAAAACCAGAAAAACAAGAACCAGAAAAAACCGGAAAAAACCGGATAAAACCGGAAAAAACCAGAAAAAACCGGAAAAACCAGAAAACCCTAACCCTAACCCTAACCCTAACCAGAAAAACCAGAAAAACCAGAAAAATAAGAACCAGAAAAAACCGGAAAAAACCGGATAAAACCGGATAAAACCGGAAAAAACCAGAAAAAACCGGAAAAATTAGAAAACCCTAACCCTAACCCTAACCCTAACCAGAAAAACCAGAAAAACCAGAAAAACAAGAACCAGAAAAAACCGGAAAAAACCGGATAAAACCGGATAAAACCGGAAAAAACCAGAAAAAACCGGAAAAACCAGAAAACCCTAACCCTAACCCTAACCCTAACCAGAAAAACCAGAAAAACCAGAAAAACAAGAACCAGAAAAAACCGGAAAAAACCGGATAAAACCGGATAAAACCGGAAAAAACCAGAAAAAACCGGAAAAACCAGAAAACCCTAACCCTAACCCTAACCCTAACCAGAAAAACCAGAAAAACCAGAAAAACAAGAACCAGAAAAAACCGAAAAAAACCGGATAAAACCGGATAAAACCGGAAAAAACCAGAAAAAACCGGAAAAACCAGAAAACCCTAACCCTAACCCTAACCCTAACCAGAAAAACCAGAAAAACCAGAAAAACAAGAACCAGAAAAAACCGGAAAAAACCGGATAAAACCGGAAAAAACCAGAAAAAACCGGAAAAACCAGAAAACCCTAACCCTAACCCTAACCCTAACCAGAAAAACCAGAAAAACCAGAAAAACAAGAACCAGAAAAAAC
The DNA here is from genome assembly GCA_947562095.1 of Branchellion lobata. Classification (NCBI taxonomy): domain Eukaryota; kingdom Metazoa; phylum Annelida; class Clitellata; order Hirudinida; family Piscicolidae; genus Branchellion; species Branchellion lobata. The sequence continues at coordinate 206,513 of OX387253.1, read as the reverse complement.
CGGAAAAAACCGGATAAAACCGGATAAAACCGGAAAAAACCAGAAAAAACCGGAAAAACCAGAAAACCCTAACCCTAACCCTAACCCTAACCAGAAAAACCAGAAAAACCAGAAAAACAAGAACCAGAAAAAACCGGAAAAAACCGGATAAAACCGGAAAAAACCAGAAAAAACCGGAGAAACCAGAAAACCCTAACCCTAACCCTAACCCTAACCAGAAAAACCAGAAAAACCAGAAAAACAAGAACCAGAAAAAACCGGAAAAAACCGGATAAAACCGGATAAAACCGGATAAAACCGGAAAAAACCAGAAAAAACCGGAAAAATTAGAAAACCCTAACCCTAACCCTAACCCTAACCAGAAAAACCAGAAAAACCAGAAAAACAAGAACCAGAAAAAACCGGAAAAAACCGGATAAAACCGGATAAAACCGGAAAAAACCAGAAAAAACCGGAAAAACCAGAAAACCCTAACCCTAACCCTAACCCTAACCAGAAAAACCAGAAAAACCAGAACCAGAAAAAACCGGAAAAAACCGGATAAAACCGGATAAAACCGGAAAAAACCAGAAAAAACCGGAAAAACCAGAAAACCCTAACCCTAACCCTAACCCTAACCAGAAAAACCAGAAAAACCAGAAAAACAAGAACCAGAAAAAACCGGAAAAAACCGGATAAAACCGGATAAAACCGGAAAAAACCAGAAAAAACCAGAAAAAACCGGAAAAACCAGAAAACCCTAACCCTAACCCTAACCCTAACCAGAAAAACCAGAAAAACCAGAAAAACAAGAACCAGAAAAAACCGGAAAAAACAGGATAAAACCGGATAAAACCGGAAAAAACCAGAAAAAACCGGAAAAACCAGAAAACCCTAACCATAACCCTAACCCTAACCAGAAAAACCAGAAAAACCAGAAAAACAAGAACCAGAAAAAACCGGAAAAAACCGGAGAAAACCGGAAAAAACCAGAAAAAACCGGAAAAACCAGAAAACCCTAACCCTAACCCTAACCCTAACCAGAAAAACCAGAAAAACCAGAAAAACAAGAACCAGAAAAAACCGGAAAAAACCGGATAAAACCGGATAAAACCGGAAAAAACCAGAAAAAACCGGAAAAATTAGAAAACCCTAACTCTAACCCTAACCCTAACCAGAAAAACCAGAAAAACCAGAAAAACAAGAACCAGAAAAAACCGGAAAAAACCGGATAAAACCGGATAAAACCGGAAAAAACCAGAAAAAACCGGAAAAACCAGAAAACCCTAACCCTAACCCTAACCCTAACCAGAAAAACCAGAAAAACCAGAAAAACAAGAACCAGAAAAAACCGGAAAAAACCGGATAAAACCGGAAAAAACCAGAAAAAACCGGAAAAACCAGAAAACCCTAACCCTAACCCTAACCCTAACCAGAAAAACCAGAAAAACCAGAAAAACAAGAACCAGAAAAAACCGAAAAAAACCGGATAAAACCGGATAAAACCGGAAAAAACCAGAAAAAACCGGAAAAATTAGAAAACCCTAACCCTAACCCTAACCCTAACCAGAAAAACCAGAAAAACCAGAAAAACAAGAACCAGAAAAAACCGGAAAAAACCGGATAAAACCGGAAAAAAACAGAAAAAACCGGAAAAACCAGAAAACCCTAACCTCAACCCTAACCCTAACCAGAAAAACCAGAAAAACCAGAAAAACAAGAACCAGAAAAAACCGGAAAAAACCGGATAAAACCGGATAAAACCGGAAAAAACCAGAAAAAACCGGAAAAACCAGAAAACCCTAACCCTAACCCTAACCCTAACCAGAAAAACCAGAAAAACCAGAAAAACAAGAACCAGAAAAAACCGGATAAAACCGGAAAAAACCAGAAAAAACCGGAAAAACCAGAAAACCCTAACCCTAACCCTAACCCTAACCAGAAAAACCAGAAAAACCAGAAAAACAAGAACCAGAAAAAACCGGAAAAAACCGGATAAAACCGGAAAAAACCAGAAAAAACCGGAGAAACCAGAAAACCCTAACCCTAACCCTAACCCTAACCAGAAAAACCAGAAAAACCAGAAAAACCAGAAAAACCAGAAAAACAAGAACCAGAAAAAACCGGAAAAAACCGGATAAAACCGGATAAAACCGGAAAAAACCAGAAAAAACCGGAAAAATTAGAAAACCCTAACCCTAACCCTAACCCTAACCAGAAAAACCAGAAAAACCAGAAAAACAAGAACCAGAAAAAACCGGAAAAAACCGGATAAAACCGGATAAAACCGGAAAAAAACAGAAAAAACCGGAAAAACCAGAAAACCCTAACCTCAACCCTAACCCTAACCAGAAAAACCAGAAAAACCAGAAAAACAAGAACCAGAAAAAACCGGAAAAAACCGGATAAAACCGGATAAAACCGGAAAAAACCAGAAAAAACCGGAAAAATTAGAAAACCCTAACTCTAACCCTAACCCTAACCAGAAAAACCAGAAAAACCAGAAAAACAAGAACCAGAAAAAACCGGAAAAAACCGGATAAAACCGGATAAAACCGGAAAAAACCAGAAAAAACCGGAAAAACCAGAAAACCCTAACCCTAACCCTAACCCTAACCAGAAAAACCAGAAAAACCAGAAAAACAAGAACCAGAAAAAACCGGAAAAAACCGGATAAAACCGGATAAAACCGGATAAAACCGGAAAAAACCAGAAAAAACCGGAAAAACCAGAAAACCCTAACCCTAACCCTAACCCTAACCAGAAAAACCAGAAAAACCAGAAAAACAAGAACCAGAAAAAACCGGAAAAAACCGGATAAAACCGGAAAAAACCAGAAAAAACCGGAAAAACCAGAAAACCCTAACCCTAACCCTAACCATAACCAGAAAAACCAGAAAAACCAGAAAAACAAGAACCAGAAAAAACCGGAAAAAACCAGATAAAACCGGATAAAACCGGAAAAAAACAGAAAAAACCGGTAAAACCAGAAAACCCTAACCCTAACCCTAACCCTAACCAGAAAAACCAGAAAAACCAGAAAAACAAGAACCAGAAAAAACCGGAAAAAACCGGATAAAACCGGATAAAACCGGAAAAAACCAGAAAAAACCGGAAAAATTAGAAAACCCTAACTAACCCTAACCCTAACCAGAAAAACCAGAAAAACCAGAAAAACAAGAACCAGAAAAAACCGGAAAAAACCGGATAAAACCGGATAAAACCGGAAAAAACCAGAAAAAACCGGAAAAACCAGAAAACCCTAACCCTAACCCTAACCCTAACCAGAAAAACCAGAAAAACCAGAAAAACCAGAAAAACAAGAACCAGAAAAAACCGGAAAAAACCGGATAAAACCGGATAAAACCGGAAAAAACCAGAAAAAACCGGAAAAACCAGAAAACCCTAACCCTAACCCTAACCCTAACCAGAAAAACCAGAAAAACCAGAAAAACAAGAACCAGAAAAAACCGGAAAAAACCGGATAAAACCGGAAAAAACCAGAAAAAACCGGAAAAACCAGAAAACCCTAACCCTAACCCTAACCCTAACCAGAAAAACCAGAAAAACCAGAAAAACAAGAACCAGAAAAAACCGGAAAAAACCGGATAAAACCGGATAAAACCGGAAAAAACCAGAAAAAACCGGAAAAATTAGAAAACCCTAACCCTAACCCTAACCCTAACCAGAAAAACCAGAAAAACCAGAAAAACAAGAACCAGAAAAAACCGGAAAAAACCGGATAAAACCGGAAAAAAACAGAAAAAACCGGAAAAACCAGAAAACCCTAACCTCAACCCTAACCCTAACCAGAAAAACCAGAAAAACCAGAAAAACAAGAACCAGAAAAAACCGGAAAAAACCGGATAAAACCGGATAAAACCGGAAAAAACCAGAAAAAACCGGAAAAATTAGAAAACCCTAACTCTAACCCTAACCCTAACCAGAAAAACCAGAAAAACCAGAAAAACAAGAACCAGAAAAAACCGGAAAAAACCGGATAAAACCGGATAAAACCGGAAAAAACCAGAAAAAACCGGAAAAACCAGAAAACCCTAACCCTAACCCTAACCCTAACCAGAAAAACCAGAAAAACCAGAAAAACAAGAACCAGAAAAAACCGGAAAAAACCGGATAAAACCGGATAAAACCGGAAAAAACCAGAAAAAACCGGAAAAACCAGAAAACCCTAACCCTAACCCTAACCCTAACCAGAAAAACCAGAAAAACCAGAAAAACAAGAACCAGAAAAAACCGGAAAAAACCGGATAAAACCGGAAAAAACCAGAAAAAACCGGAAAAACCAGAAAACCCTAACCCTAACCCTAACCCTAACCAGAAAAACCAGAAAAACCAGAAAAACAAGAACCAGAAAAAACCGGAAAAAACCGGATAAAACCGGAAAAAACCAGAAAAAACCGGAGAAACCAGAAAACCCTAACCCTAACCCTAACCCTAACCAGAAAAACCAGAAAAACCAGAAAAACAAGAACCAGAAAAAACCGGAAAAAACCGGATAAAACCGGATAAAACCGGAAAAAACCAGAAAAAACCGGAAAAATTAGAAAACCCTAACCCTAACCCTAACCCTAACCAGAAAAACCAGAAAAACCAGAAAAACAAGAACCAGAAAAAACCGGAAAAAACCGGATAAAACCGGATAAAACCGGAAAAAAACAGAAAAAACCGGAAAAACCAGAAAACCCTAACCTCAACCCTAACCCTAACCAGAAAAATCAGAAAAACCAGAAAAACAAGAACCAGAAAAAACCGGAAAAAACCGGATAAAACCGGATAAAACCGGAAAAAACCAGAAAAAACCGGAAAAATTAGAAAACCCTAACTCTAACCCTAACCCTAACCAGAAAAACCAGAAAAACCAGAAAAACAAGAACCAGAAAAAACCGGAAAAAACCGGATAAAACCGGACAAAACCGGAAAAAACCAGAAAAAACCGGAAAAACCAGAAAACCCTAACCCTAACCCTAACCCTAACCAGAAAAACCAGAAAAACCAGAAAAACAAGAACCAGAAAAAACCGGAAAAAACCGGATAAAACCGGATAAAACCGGATAAAACCGGAAAAAACCAGAAAAAACCGGAAAAACCAGAAAACCCTAACCCTAACCCTAACCCTAACCAGAAAAACCAGAAAAACCAGAAAAACAAGAACCAGAAAAAACCGGAAAAAACCGGATAAAACCGGAAAAAACCAGAAAAAACCGGAAAAACCAGAAAACCCTAACCCTAACCCTAACCATAACCAGAAAAACCAGAAAAACCAGAAAAACAAGAACCAGAAAAAACCGGAAAAAACCAGATAAAACCGGATAAAACCGGAAAAAAACAGAAAAAACCGGTAAAACCAGAAAACCCTAACCCTAACCCTAACCCTAACCAGAAAAACCAGAAAAACCAGAAAAACAAGAACCAGAAAAAACCGGAAAAAACCGGATAAAACCGGATAAAACCGGAAAAAACCAGAAAAAACCGGAAAAATTAGAAAACCCTAACTCTAACCCTAACCCTAACCAGAAAAACCAGAAAAACCAGAAAAACAAGAACCAGAAAAAACCGGAAAAAACCGGATAAAACCGGATAAAACCGGAAAAAACCAGAAAAAACCGGAAAAACCAGAAAACCCTAACCCTAACCCTAACCCTAACCAGAAAAACCAGAAAAACCAGAAAAACCAGAAAAACAAGAACCAGAAAAAACCGGAAAAAACCGGATAAAACCGGATAAAACCGGAAAAAACCAGAAAAAACCGGAAAAACCAGAAAACCCTAACCCTAACCCTAACCCTAACCAGAAAAACCAGAAAAACCAGAAAAACAAGAACCAGAAAAAACCGGAAAAAACCGGATAAAACCGGAAAAAACCAGAAAAAACCGGAAAAACCAGAAAACCCTAACCCTAACCCTAACCCTAACCAGAAAAACCAGAAAAACCAGAAAAACAAGAACCAGAAAAAACCGGAAAAAACCGGATAAAACCGGATAAAACCGGAAAAAACCAGAAAAAACCGGAAAAATTAGAAAACCCTAACCCTAACCCTAACCCTAACCAGAAAAACCAGAAAAACCAGAAAAACAAGAACCAGAAAAAACCGGAAAAAACCGGATAAAACCGGAAAAAAACAGAAAAAACCGGAAAAACCAGAAAACCCTAACCTCAACCCTAACCCTAACCAGAAAAACCAGAAAAACCAGAAAAACAAGAACCAGAAAAAACCGGAAAAAACCGGATAAAACCGGATAAAACCGGAAAAAACCAGAAAAAACCGGAAAAACCAGAAAACCCTAACCCTAACCCTAACCCTAACCAGAAAAACCAGAAAAACCAGAAAAACAAGAACCAGAAAAAACCGGAAAAAACCGGATAAAACCGGATAAAACCGGATAAAACCGGAAAAAACCAGAAAAAACCGGAAAAACCAGAAAACCCTAACCCTAACCCTAACCCTAACCAGAAAAACCAGAAAAACCAGAAAAACAAGAACCAGAAAAAACCGGAAAAAACCGGATAAAACCGGAAAAAACCAGAAAAAACCGGAAAAACCAGAAAACCCTAACCCTAACCCTAACCCTAACCAGAAAAACCAGAAAAACCAGAAAAACAAGAACCAGAAAAAACCGGAAAAAACCGGATAAAACCGGATAAAACCGGAAAAAACCAGAAAAAACCGGAAAAACCAGAAAACCCTAACCCTAACCCTAACCCTAACCAGAAAAACCAGAAAAACCAGAAAAACAAGAACCAGAAAAAACCGGAAAAAACCGGATAAAACCGGATAAAACCGGAAAAAACCAGAAAAAACCGGAAAAACCAGAAAACCCTAACCCTAACCCTAACCCTAACCAGAAAAACCAGAAAAACCAGAAAAACAAGAACCAGAAAAAACCGGAAAAAACCGGATAAAACCGGAAAAAACCAGAAAAAACCGGAAAAACCAGAAAACCCTAACCCTAACCCTAACCCTAACCAGAAAAACCAGAAAAACCAGAAAAACAAGAACCAGAAAAAACCGGAAAAAACCGGATAAAACCGGAAAAAACCAGAAAAAACCGGAGAAACCAGAAAACCCTAACCCTAACCCTAACCCTAACCAGAAAAACCAGAAAAACCAGAAAAACAAGAACCAGAAAAAACCGGAAAAAACCGGATAAAACCGGATAAAACCGGAAAAAACCAGAAAAAACCGGAAAAATTAGAAAACCCTAACCCTAACCCTAACCCTAACCAGAAAAACCAGAAAAACCAGAAAAACAAGAACCAGAAAAAACCGGAAAAAACCGGATAAAACCGGATAAAACCGGAAAAAAACAGAAAAAACCGGAAAAACCAGAAAACCCTAACCTCAACCCTAACCCTAACCAGAAAAACCAGAAAAACCAGAAAAACAAGAACCAGAAAAAACCGGAAAAAACCGGATAAAACCGGATAAAACCGGAAAAAACCAGAAAAAACCGGAAAAATTAGAAAACCCTAACTCTAACCCTAACCCTAACCAGAAAAACCAGAAAAACCAGAAAAACAAGAACCAGAAAAAACCGGAAAAAACCGGATAAAACCGGATAAAACCGGAAAAAACCAGAAAAAACCGGAAAAACCAGAAAACCCTAACCCTAACCCTAACCCTAACCAGAAAAACCAGAAAAACCAGAAAAACAAGAACCAGAAAAAACCGGAAAAAACCGGATAAAACCGGATAAAACCGGATAAAACCGGAAAAAACCAGAAAAAACCGGAAAAACCAGAAAACCCTAACCCTAACCCTAACCCTAACCAGAAAAACCAGAAAAACCAGAAAAACAAGAACCAGAAAAAACCGGAAAAAACCGGATAAAACCGGAAAAAACCAGAAAAAACCGGAAAAACCAGAAAACCCTAACCCTAACCCTAACCATAACCAGAAAAACCAGAAAAACCAGAAAAACAAGAACCAGAAAAAACCGGAAAAAACCGGATAAAACCGGATAAAACCGGAAAAAACCAGAAAAAACCGGAAAAACCAGAAAACCCTAACCCTAACCCTAACCCTAACCAGAAAAACCAGAAAAACCAGAAAAACAAGAACCAGAAAAAACCGGAAAAAACCGGATAAAACCGGATAAAACCGGAAAAAACCAGAAAAAACCGGAAAAACCAGAAAACCCTAACCCTAACCCTAACCCTAACCAGAAAAACCAGAAAAACCAGAAAAACAAGAACCAGAAAAAACCGGAAAAAACCGGATAAAACCGGAAAAAACCAGAAAAAACCGGAAAAACCAGAAAACCCTAACCCTAACCCTAACCCTAACCAGAAAAACCAGAAAAACCAGAAAAACAAGAACCAGAAAAAACCGGAAAAAACCGGATAAAACCGGAAAAAACCAGAAAAAACCGGAAAAACCAGAAAACCCTAACCCTAACCCTAACCCTAACCAGAAAAACCAGAAAAACCAGAAAAACAAGAACCAGAAAAAACCGGAAAAAACCGGATAAAACCGGATAAAACCGGAAAAAACCAGAAAAAACCGGAAAAATTAGAAAACCCTAACCCTAACCCTAACCCTAACCAGAAAAACCAGAAAAACCAGAAAAACAAGAACCAGAAAAAACCGGAAAAAACCGGATAAAACCGGAAAAAAACAGAAAAAACCGGAAAAACCAGAAAACCCTAACCTCAACCCTAACCCTAACCAGAAAAACCAGAAAAACCAGAAAAACAAGAACCAGAAAAAACCGGAAAAAACCGGATAAAACCGGATAAAACCGGAAAAAACCAGAAAAAACCGGAAAAATTAGAAAACCCTAACTCTAACCCTAACCCTAACCAGAAAAACCAGAAAAACCAGAAAAACAAGAACCAGAAAAAACCGGAAAAAACCGGATAAAACCGGATAAAACCGGAAAAAACCAGAAAAAACCGGAAAAACCAGAAAACCCTAACCCTAACCCTAACCCTAACCAGAAAAACCAGAAAAACCAGAAAAACAAGAACCAGAAAAAACCGGAAAAAACCGGATAAAACCGGATAAAACCGGATAAAACCGGAAAAAACCAGAAAAAACCGGAAAAACCAGAAAACCCTAACCCTAACCCTAACCCTAACCAGAAAAACCAGAAAAACCAGAAAAACAAGAACCAGAAAAAACCGGAAAAAACCGGATAAAACCGGATAAAACCGGAAAAAACCAGAAAAAACCGGAAAAACCAGAAAACCCTAACCCTAACCCTAACCCTAACCAGAAAAGCCAGAAAAACCAGAAAAACAAGAACCAGAAAAAACCGGAAAAAACCGGATAAAACCGGAAAAAACCAGAAAAAACCGGAAAAACCAGAAAACCCTAACCCTAACCCTAACCCTAACCAGAAAAACCAGAAAAACCAGAAAAACAAGAACCAGAAAAAACCGGAAAAAACCGGATAAAACCGGATAAAACCGGAAAAAACCAGAAAAAACCGGAAAAACCAGAAAACCCTAACCCTAACCCTAACCCTAACCAGAAAAACCAGAAAAACCAGAAAAACAAGAACCAGAAAAAACCGGAAAAAACCGGATAAAACCGGATAAAACCGGAAAAAACCAGAAAAAACCGGAAAAACCAGAAAACCCTAACCCTAACCCTAACCCTAACCAGAAAAACCAGAAAAACCAGAAAAACAAGAACCAGAAAAAACCGGAAAAAACCGGATAAAACCGGAAAAAACCAGAAAAGACCGGAGAAACCAGAAAACCCTAACCCTAACCCTAACCCTAACCAGAAAAACCAGAAAAACCAGAAAAACAAGAACCAGAAAAAACCGGAAAAAACCGGATAAAACCGGATAAAACCGGATAAAACCGGAAAAAACCAGAAAAAACCGGAAAAATTAGAAAACCCTAACCCTAACCCTAACCCTAACCAGAAAAACCAGAAAAACCAGAAAAAAAAGAACCAGAAAAAACCGGAAAAAACCGGATAAAACCGGATAAAACCGGAAAAAACCAGAAAAAACCGGAAAAACCAGAAAACCCTAACCCTAACCCTAACCCTAACCAGAAAAACCAGAAAAACCAGAAAAACAAGAACCAGAAAAAACCGGAAAAAACCGGATAAAACCGGATAAAACCGGAAAAAACCAGAAAAAACCGGAAAAACCAGAAAACCCTAACCCTAACCCTAACCCTAACCAGAAAAACCAGAAAAACCAGAAAAACAAGAACCAGAAAAAACCGGAAAAAACCGGATAAAACCGGAAAAAACCAGAAAAAACCGGAAAAACCAGAAAACCCTAACCCTAACCCTAACCCTAACCAGAAAAACCAGAAAAACCAGAAAAACAAGAACCAGAAAAAACCGGAAAAAACCGGATAAAACCGGATAAAACCGGAAAAAACCAGAAAAAACCGGAAAAACCAGAAAACCCTAACCCTAACCCTAACCCTAACCAGAAAAACCAGAAAAACCAGAAAAACAAGAACCAGAAAAAACCGGAAAAAACCGGATAAAACCGGATAAAACCGGAAAAAACCAGAAAAAACCGGAAAAACCAGAAAACCCTAACCCTAACCCTAACCCTAACCAGAAAAACCAGAAAAACCAGAAAAACAAGAACCAGAAAAAACCGGAAAAAACCGGATAAAACCGGAAAAAACCAGAAAAAACCGGAAAAACCAGAAAACCCTAACCCTAACCCTAACCCTAACCAGAAAAACCAGAAAAACCAGAAAAACAAGAACCAGAAAAAACCGGAAAAAACCGGATAAAACCGGATAAAACCGGAAAAAACCAGAAAAAACCGGAAAAACCAGAAAACCCTAACCCTAACCAGAAAAACCAGAAAAACCAGAAAAACAAGAACCAGAAAAAACCGGAAAAAACCGGATAAAACCGGATAAAACCGGAAAAAAACAGAAAAAACCGGAAAAACCAGAAAACCCTAACCCTAACCCTAACCCTAACCAGAAAAACCAGAAAAACCAGAAAAACAAGAACCAGAAAAAACCGGAAAAAACCGGATAAAACCGGATAAAACCGGAAAAAACCAGAAAAAACCGGAAAAACCAGAAAACCCTAACCCTAACCCTAACCCTAACCAGAAAAACCAGAAAAACCAGAAAAACAAGAACCAGAAAAAACCGGAAAAAACCGGATAAAACCGGATAAAACCGGAAAAAACCAGAAAAAACCGGAAAAACCAGAAAACCCTAACCCTAACCCTAACCCTAACCAGAAAAACCAGAAAAACCAGAAAAACAAGAACCAGAAAAAACCGGAAAAAACCAGAAAAAACCGGAAAAAACCGGATAAAACCGGATAAAACCGGAAAAAACCAGAAAAAACCGGAAAAACCAGAAAACCCTAACCCTAACCCTAACCCTAACCAGAAAAACCAGAAAAACCAGAAAAACAAGAACCAGAAAAAACCGGAAAAAACCGGATAAAACCGGATAAAACCGGATAAAACCGGAAAAAACCAGAAAAAACCGGAAAAATTAGAAAACCCTAACCCTAACCCTAACCCTAACCAGAAAAACCAGAAAAACCAGAAAAACAAGAACCAGAAAAAACCGGAAAAAACCGGATAAAACCGGATAAAACCGGAAAAAAACAGAAAAAACCGGAAAAACCAGAAAACCCTAACCCTAACCCTAACCCTAACCAGAAAAACCAGAAAAACCAGAAAAACAAGAACCAGAAAAAACCGGAAAAAACCGGATAAAACCGGATAAAACCGGAAAAAACCAGAAAAAACCGGAAAAACCAGAAAACCCTAACCCTAACCCTAACCCTAACCAGAAAAACCAGAAAAACCAGAAAAACAAGAACCAGAAAAAACCGGAAAAAACCGGATAAAACCGGATAAAACCGGAAAAAACCAGAAAAAACCGGAAAAACCAGAAAACCCTAACCCTAACCCTAACCCTAACCAGAAAAACCAGAAAAACCAGAAAAACAAGAACCAGAAAAAACCGGAAAAAACCGGATAAAACCGGATAAAACCGGAAAAAACCAGAAAAAACCGGAAAAACCAGAAAACCCTAACCCTAACCCTAACCCTAACCAGAAAAACCAGAAAAACCAGAAAAACAAGAACCAGAAAAAACCGGAAAAAACCGGATAAAACCGGAAAAAACCAGAAAAAACCGGAAAAACCAGAAAACCCTAACCCTAACCCTAACCCTAACCAGAAAAACCAGAAAAACCAGAAAAACAAGAACCAGAAAAAACCGGAAAAAACCGGATAAAACCGGATAAAACCGGAAAAAACCAGAAAAAACCGGAAAAACCAGAAAACCCTAACCCTAACCCTAACCCTAACCAGAAAAACCAGAAAAACCAGAAAAACAAGAACCAGAAAAAACCGGAAAAAACCGGATAAAACCGGATAAAACCGGAAAAAACCAGAAAAAACCGGAAAAACCAGAAAACCCTAACCCTAACCCTAACCCTAACCAGAAAAACCAGAAAAACCAGAAAAACAAGAACCAGAAAAAACCGGAAAAAACCGGATAAAACCGGAAAAAACCAGAAAAAACCGGAAAAACCAGAAAACCCTAACCCTAACCCTAACCCTAACCAGAAAAACCAGAAAAACCAGAAAAACAAGAACCAGAAAAAACCGGAAAAAACCGGATAAAACCGGATAAAACCGGAAAAAACCAGAAAAAACCGGAAAAACCAGAAAACCCTAACCCTAACCAGAAAAACCAGAAAAACCAGAAAAACAAGAACCAGAAAAAACCGGAAAAAACCGGATAAAACCGGATAAAACCGGAAAAAAACAGAAAAAACCGGAAAAACCAGAAAACCCTAACCCTAACCCTAACCCTAACCAGAAAAACCAGAAAAACCAGAAAAACAAGAACCAGAAAAAACCGGAAAAAACCGGATAAAACCGGATAAAACCGGAAAAAACCAGAAAAAACCGGAAAAACCAGAAAACCCTAACCCTAACCCTAACCCTAACCAGAAAAACCAGAAAAACCAGAAAAACAAGAACCAGAAAAAACCGGAAAAAACCGGATAAAACCGGATAAAACCGGAAAAAACCAGAAAAAACCGGAAAAACCAGAAAACCCTAACCCTAACCCTAACCCTAACCAGAAAAACCAGAAAAACCAGAAAAACAAGAACCAGAAAAAACCGGAAAAAACCAGAAAAAACCGGAAAAAACCGGATAAAACCGGATAAAACCGGAAAAAACCAGAAAAAACCGGAAAAACCAGAAAACCCTAACCCTAACCCTAACCCTAACCAGAAAAACCAGAAAAACCAGAAAAACAAGAACCAGAAAAAACCGGAAAAAACCGGATAAAACCGGATAAAACCGGATAAAACCGGAAAAAACCAGAAAAAACCGGAAAAATTAGAAAACCCTAACCCTAACCCTAACCCTAACCAGAAAAACCAGAAAAACCAGAAAAACAAGAACCAGAAAAAACCGGAAAAAACCGGATAAAACCGGATAAAACCGGAAAAAAACAGAAAAAACCGGAAAAACCAGAAAACCCTAACCCTAACCCTAACCCTAACCAGAAAAACCAGAAAAACCAGAAAAACAAGAACCAGAAAAAACCGGAAAAAACCGGATAAAACCGGATAAAACCGGAAAAAACCAGAAAAAACCGGAAAAACCAGAAAACCCTAACCCTAACCCTAACCCTAACCAGAAAAACCAGAAAAACCAGAAAAACAAGAACCAGAAAAAACCGGAAAAAACCGGATAAAACCGGATAAAACCGGAAAAAACCAGAAAAAACCGGAAAAACCAGAAAACCCTAACCCTAACCCTAACCCTAACCAGAAAAACCAGAAAAACCAGAAAAACAAGAACCAGAAAAAACCGGAAAAAACCGGATAAAACCGGATAAAACCGGAAAAAACCAGAAAAAACCGGAAAAACCAGAAAACCCTAACCCTAACCCTAACCCTAACCAGAAAAACCAGAAAAACCAGAAAAACAAGAACCAGAAAAAACCGGAAAAAACCGGATAAAACCGGAAAAAACCAGAAAAAACCGGAAAAACCAGAAAACCCTAACCCTAACCCTAACCCTAACCAGAAAAACCAGAAAAACCAGAAAAACAAGAACCAGAAAAAACCGGAAAAAACCGGATAAAACCGGATAAAACCGGAAAAAACCAGAAAAAACCGGAAAAACCAGAAAACCCTAACCCTAACCCTAACCCTAACCAGAAAAACCAGAAAAACCAGAAAAACAAGAACCAGAAAAAACCGGAAAAAACCGGATAAAACCGGATAAAACCGGAAAAAACCAGAAAAAACCGGAAAAACCAGAAAACCCTAACCCTAACCCTAACCCTAACCAGAAAAACCAGAAAAACCAGAAAAACAAGAACCAGAAAAAACCGGAAAAAACCGGATAAAACCGGAAAAAACCAGAAAAAACCGGAAAAACCAGAAAACCCTAACCCTAACCCTAACCCTAACCAGAAAAACCAGAAAAACCAGAAAAACAAGAACCAGAAAAAACCGGAAAAAACCGGATAAAACCGGATAAAACCGGAAAAAACCAGAAAAAACCGGAAAAACCAGAAAACCCTAACCCTAACCAGAAAAACCAGAAAAACCAGAAAAACAAGAACCAGAAAAAACCGGAAAAAACCGGATAAAACCGGATAAAACCGGAAAAAAACAGAAAAAACCGGAAAAACCAGAAAACCCTAACCCTAACCCTAACCCTAACCAGAAAAACCAGAAAAACCAGAAAAACAAGAACCAGAAAAAACCGGAAAAAACCGGATAAAACCGGATAAAACCGGAAAAAACCAGAAAAAACCGGAAAAACCAGAAAACCCTAACCCTAACCCTAACCCTAACCAGAAAAACCAGAAAAACCAGAAAAACAAGAACCAGAAAAAACCGGAAAAAACCGGATAAAACCGGATAAAACCGGAAAAAACCAGAAAAAACCGGAAAAACCAGAAAACCCTAACCCTAACCCTAACCCTAACCAGAAAAACCAGAAAAACCAGAAAAACAAGAACCAGAAAAAACCGGAAAAAACCAGAAAAAACCGGAAAAAACCGGATAAAACCGGATAAAACCGGAAAAAACCAGAAAAAACCGGAAAAACCAGAAAACCCTAACCCTAACCCTAACCCTAACCAGAAAAACCAGAAAAACCAGAAAAACAAGAACCAGAAAAAACCGGAAAAAACCGGATAAAACCGGATAAAACCGGATAAAACCGGAAAAAACCAGAAAAAACCGGAAAAATTAGAAAACCCTAACCCTAACCCTAACCCTAACCAGAAAAACCAGAAAAACCAGAAAAACAAGAACCAGAAAAAACCGGAAAAAACCGGATAAAACCGGATAAAACCGGAAAAAAACAGAAAAAACCGGAAAAACCAGAAAACCCTAACCCTAACCCTAACCCTAACCAGAAAAACCAGAAAAACCAGAAAAACAAGAACCAGAAAAAACCGGAAAAAACCGGATAAAACCGGATAAAACCGGAAAAAACCAGAAAAAACCGGAAAAACCAGAAAACCCTAACCCTAACCCTAACCCTAACCAGAAAAACCAGAAAAACCAGAAAAACAAGAACCAGAAAAAACCGGAAAAAACCGGATAAAACCGGATAAAACCGGAAAAAACCAGAAAAAACCGGAAAAACCAGAAAACCCTAACCCTAACCCTAACCCTAACCAGAAAAACCAGAAAAACCAGAAAAACAAGAACCAGAAAAAACCGGAAAAAACCGGATAAAACCGGATAAAACCGGAAAAAACCAGAAAAAACCGGAAAAACCAGAAAACCCTAACCCTAACCCTAACCCTAACCAGAAAAACCAGAAAAACCAGAAAAACAAGAACCAGAAAAAACCGGAAAAAACCGGATAAAACCGGAAAAAACCAGAAAAAACCGGAAAAACCAGAAAACCCTAACCCTAACCCTAACCCTAACCAGAAAAACCAGAAAAACCAGAAAAACAAGAACCAGAAAAAACCGGAAAAAACCGGATAAAACCGGATAAAACCGGAAAAAACCAGAAAAAACCGGAAAAACCAGAAAACCCTAACCCTAACCCTAACCCTAACCAGAAAAACCAGAAAAACCAGAAAAACAAGAACCAGAAAAAACCGGAAAAAACCGGATAAAACCGGATAAAACCGGAAAAAACCAGAAAAAACCGGAAAAACCAGAAAACCCTAACCCTAACCCTAACCCTAACCAGAAAAACCAGAAAAACCAGAAAAACAAGAACCAGAAAAAACCGGAAAAAACCGGATAAAACCGGAAAAAACCAGAAAAAACCGGAAAAACCAGAAAACCCTAACCCTAACCCTAACCCTAACCAGAAAAACCAGAAAAACCAGAAAAACAAGAACCAGAAAAAACCGGAAAAAACCGGATAAAACCGGATAAAACCGGAAAAAACCAGAAAAAACCGGAAAAACCAGAAAACCCTAACCCTAACCAGAAAAACCAGAAAAACCAGAAAAACAAGAACCAGAAAAAACCGGAAAAAACCGGATAAAACCGGATAAAACCGGAAAAAAACAGAAAAAACCGGAAAAACCAGAAAACCCTAACCCTAACCCTAACCCTAACCAGAAAAACCAGAAAAACCAGAAAAACAAGAACCAGAAAAAACCGGAAAAAACCGGATAAAACCGGATAAAACCGGAAAAAACCAGAAAAAACCGGAAAAACCAGAAAACCCTAACCCTAACCCTAACCCTAACCAGAAAAACCAGAAAAACCAGAAAAACAAGAACCAGAAAAAACCGGAAAAAACCGGATAAAACCGGATAAAACCGGAAAAAACCAGAAAAAACCGGAAAAACCAGAAAACCCTAACCCTAACCCTAACCCTAACCAGAAAAACCAGAAAAACCAGAAAAACAAGAACCAGAAAAAACCGGAAAAAACCAGAAAAAACCGGAAAAAACCGGATAAAACCGGATAAAACCGGAAAAAACCAGAAAAAACCGGAAAAACCAGAAAACCCTAACCCTAACCCTAACCCTAACCAGAAAAACCAGAAAAACCAGAAAAACAAGAACCAGAAAAAACCGGAAAAAACCGGATAAAACCGGATAAAACCGGATAAAACCGGAAAAAACCAGAAAAAACCGGAAAAATTAGAAAACCCTAACCCTAACCCTAACCCTAACCAGAAAAACCAGAAAAACCAGAAAAACAAGAACCAGAAAAAACCGGAAAAAAACCGGATAAAACCGGATAAAACCGGAAAAAACCAGAAAAAACCGGAAAAACCAGAAAACCCTAACCCTAACCCTAACCCTAACCAGAAAAACCAGAAAAACCAGAAAAACAAGAACCAGAAAAAACCGGAAAAAACCGGATAAAACCGGATAAAACCGGAAAAAACCAGAAAAAACCGGAAAAACCAGAAAACCCTAACCCTAACCCTAACCCTAACCAGAAAAACCAGAAAAACCAGAAAAACAAGAACCAGAAAAAAACCGGAAAAAACCGGATAAAACCGGAAAAAACCAGAAAAAACCGGAGAAACCAGAAAACCCTAACCCTAACCCTAACCCTAACCAGAAAAACCAGAAAAACCAGAAAAACAAGAACCAGAAAAAACCGGAAAAAACCGGATAAAACCGGATAAAAACCGGAAAAAACCAGAAAAAACCGGAAAAACTAGAAAACCCTAACCCTAACCCTAACCCTAACCAGAAAAACCAGAAAAACCAGAAAAACAAGAACCAGAAAAAACCGGAAAAAACCGGATAAAACCGGATAAAACCGGATAAAACCGGAAAAAAACCAGAAAAAACCGGAAAAACCAGAAAACCCTAACCCTAACCCTAACCCTAACCAGAAAAACCAGAAAAACCAGAAAAACAAGAACCAGAAAAAACCGGAAAAAACCGGATAAAAACCGGAAAAAACCAGAAAAAACCGGAAAAACCAGAAAACCCTAACCCTAACCCTAACCCTAACCAGAAAAACCAGAAAAACCAGAAAAACAAGAACCAGAAAAAACCGGAAAAAACCGGATAAAACCGGATAAAACCGGAAAAAACCAGAAAAAACCGGAAAAACCAGAAAACCCTAACCCTAACCCTAACCCTAACCAGAAAAACCAGAAAAACCAGAAAAACAAGAACCAGAAAAACCGAAAAAACCGGATAAAACCGGATAAAACCGGAAAAAACCAGAAAAAACCGGAAAAACCAGAAAACCCTAACCCTAACCCTAACCCTAACCAGAAAAACCAGAAAAACCAGAAAAACAAGAACCAGAAAAAACCGGAAAAAACCGGATAAAACCGGAAAAAAACCAGAAAAAACCGGAAAAACCAGAAAACCCTAACCCTAACCCTAACCCTAACCAGAAAAACCAGAAAAACCAGAAAAACAAGAACCAGAAAAAACCGGAAAAAACCGGATAAAACCGGATAAAAACCGGAAAAAAACCAGAAAAAACCGGAAAAACCAGAAAACCCTAACCCTAACCCTAACCCTAACCAGAAAAACCAGAAAAACCAGAAAAAACAAGAACCAGAAAAAAACCGGAAAAAACCGGATAAAACCGGAAAAAAACCAGAAAAAACCGGAAAAACCAGAAAACCCTAACCCTAACCCTAACCCTAACCAGAAAAACCAGAAAAACCAGAAAAACAAGAACCAGAAAAAACCGGAAAAAACCGGATAAAACCGGATAAAACCGAAAAAACCAGAAAAAACCGGAAAAACCAGAAAACCCTAACCCTAACCCTAACCCTAACCAGAAAAACCAGAAAAACCAGAAAAACAAGAACCAGAAAAAACCGGAAAAAAACCGGATAATAAACCGGAAAAAAACCAGAAAAAACCGGAAAAAACCAGAAAACCCTAACCCTAACCCTAACCCTAACCAGAAAAACCAGAAAAACCAGAAAAACAAGAACCAGAAAAAACCGGAAAAAACCGGATAAAACCGGATAAAACCGGAAAAAACCAGAAAAAACCGGAAAAACCAGAAAACCCTAACCCTAACCCTAACCCTAACCAGAAAAACCAGAAAAACCAGAAAAACAAGAACCAGAAAAAACCGGAAAAAACGAAAACCGGAATAAAACCGGAAAAAAACCAGAAAAAACCGGAAAAACCAGAAAACCCTAACCCTAACCCTAACCCTAACCAGAAAAACCAGAAAAACCAGAAAAACAAGAACCAGAAAAAACCGGAAAAAAACCGGATAAAACCGGATAAAACCGGAAAAAACCAGAAAAAACCGGAAAAACCAGAAAACCCTAACCCTAACCCTAACCCTAACCAGAAAAACCAGAAAAACCAGAAAAACAAGAACCAGAAAAAACCGGAAAAAAAACCGGATAAAACCGGAAAAAAACCAGAAAAAACCGGAAAAAACCAGAAAACCCTAACCCTAACCCTAACCCTAACCAGAAAAACCAGAAAAACCAGAAAAACAAGAACCAGAAAAAACCGGAAAAAACCGGATAAAACCGGATAAAACCGGAAAAAAACCAGAAAAAACCGGAAAAACCAGAAAACCCTAACCCTAACCCTAACCCTAACCAGAAAAACCAGAAAAACCAGAAAAACAAGAACCAGAAAAAACCGGAAAAAAACCGGATAAAACCGGAAAAAAACCAGAAAAAACCGGAAAAAACCAGAAAACCCTAACCCTAACCCTAACCCTAACCAGAAAAACCAGAAAAACCAGAAAAACAAGAACCAGAAAAAACCGGAAAAAACCGGATAAAACCGGATAAAACCGGAAAAAACCAGAAAAAACCGGAAAAAACTAGAAAACCCTAACCCTAACCCTAACCCTAACCAGAAAAACCAGAAAAACCAGAAAAACAAGAACCAGAAAAAACCGGAAAAAAACCGGATAAAACCGGAAAAAACCAGAAAAAACCGGAAAAAACCAGAAAACCCTAACCCTAACCCTAACCCTAACCAGAAAAACCAGAAAAACCAGAAACAAGAACCAGAACAAAAACCGGAAAAAACCGGAATAAAACCGGATAAAACTGGAAAAAAACCAGAAAAAACCGGAAAAACCAGAAAACCCTAATCCCTAACCCTAACCCTAACCAGAAAAACCAGAAAAACCAGAAAAACAAGAACCAGAAAAAACCGGAAAAAACCGGATAAAACCGGATAAAACCGGAAAAAAACCAGAAAAAACCGGAAAAACCAGAAAACCCTAACCCTAACCCTAACCCTAACCAGAAAAACCAGAAAAACCAGAAAAACAAGAACCAGAAAAAACCGGAAAAAAAAAAACCGGATAAAACCGGAAAAAACCAGAAAAAACCGGAAAAACCAGAAAACCCTAACCCTAACCCTAACCCTAACCAGAAAAACCAGAAAAACCAGAAAAACAAGAACCAGAAAAAACCGGAAAAAAACCGGATAAAACCGGATAAAACCGGAAAAAACCAGAAAAAACCGGAAAAACCAGAAAACCCTAACCCTAACCCTAACCCTAACCAGAAAAACCAGAAAAACCAGAAAAACAAGAACCAGAAAAAAACCGGAAAAAAAACCGGATAAAACCGGAAAAAAACCAGAAAAAACCGGAAAAACCAGAAAACCCTAACCCTAACCCTAACCCTAACCAGAAAAACCAGAAAAACCAGAAAAACCAGAAACAAGAACCAGAAAAAACCGGAAAAAACCGGATAAAACCGGAAAAAACCAGAAAAAACCGGAAAAACCAGAAAACCCTAACCCTAACCCTAACCCCTAACCAGAAAAACCAGAAAAACCAGAAAACAGAAAAGAACCAGAAAAAACCGGAAAAAACCGGATAAAACCGGATAAAACCGGAAAAAAACCAGAAAAAACCGGAAAAATTAGAAAACCCTAACCCTAACCCTAACCCTAACCAGAAAAACCAGAAAAACCAGAAAAACAAGAACCAGAAAAAACCGGAAAAAACCGGATAAAACCGGAAAAAAACCAGAAAAAACCGGGAAAAACCAGAAAACCCTAACCCTAACCCTAACCCTAACCAGAAAAACCAGAAAAACCAGAATAACAAGAACCAGAAAAAACCGGAAAAAACCGGATAAAACCGGATAAAACCGGAAAAAAACCAGAAAAAACCGGAAAAACCAGAAAACCCTAACCCTAACCCTAACCCTAACCAGAAAAACCAGAAAAACCAGAAAAACAAGAACCAGAAAAAACCGGAAAAAAACCGGATAAAACCGGATAAAACCGGAAAAAAACCAGAAAAAAACCGGAAAAACCAGAAAACCCTAACCCTAACCCTAACCCTAACCAGAAAAACCAGAAAAACCAGAAAAACAAGAACCAGAAAAAACCGGAAAAAAAACCGGATAAAACCGGAAAAAAACCAGAAAAAACCGGAAAAACCAGAAAACCCTAACCCTAACCCTAACCCTAACCAGAAAAACCAGAAAAACCAGAAAAACAAGAACCAGAAAAAAACCGGAAAAAAACCGGATAAAACCGGATAAAACCGGAAAAAACCAGAAAAAACCGGAAAAAAAATAGAAAACCCTAACCCTAACCCTAACCCTAACCAGAAAAACCAGAAAAACCAGAAAAACAAGAACCAGAAAAAACCGGAAAAAACCGGATAAAACCGGAAAAAACCAGAAAAAACCGGAAAAACCAGAAAACCCTAACCCTAACCCTAACCCTAACCAGAAAAACCAGAAAAACCAGAAAAACAAGAACCAGAAAAAACCGGAAAAAACCGGATAAAACCGGATAAAACTGGAAAAAACCAGAAAAAACCGGAAAAACCAGAAAACCCTAATCCTAACCCTAACCCTAACCAGAAAAACCAGAAAAACCAGAAAAACAAGAACCAGAAAAAACCGGAAAAAACCGGATAAAACCGGATA
This sequence comes from Branchellion lobata, assembly GCA_947562095.1. Lineage (NCBI taxonomy): Eukaryota > Metazoa > Annelida > Clitellata > Hirudinida > Piscicolidae > Branchellion > Branchellion lobata. Next base: position 184,722 of record OX387253.1, on the reverse strand, counting down.
AAACCGGAAAAAACCAGAAAAAACCGGAAAAACCAGAAAACCCTAACCCTAACCCTAACCCTAACCAGAAAAACCAGAAAAACCAGAAAAACAAGAACCAGAAAAAACCGGAAAAAACCGGATAAAACCGGAAAAAAACCAGAAAAAACCGGAAAAACCAGAAAACCCTAACCCTAACCCTAACCCTAACCAGAAAAAACCAGAAAAACCAGAAAAACAAGAACCAGAAAAAACCGGAAAAAACCGGATAAAACCGGATAAAACCGGAAAAAACCAGAAAAAACCGGAAAAACCAGAAAACCCTAACCCTAACCCTAACCCTAACCAGAAAAACCAGAAAAACCAGAAAAACAAGAACCAGAAAAAACCGGAAAAAACCGGATAAAACCGGAAAAAACCAGAAAAAACCGGAAAAACCAGAAAGCCCTAACCCTAACCCTAACCCTAACCAGAAAAACCAGAAAAACCAGAAAAACCAGAAAAACAAGAACCAGAAAAAACCGGAAAAAAACCGGATAAAACCGGAAAAAACCAGAAAAAACCGGAAAAACCAGAAAACCCTAACCCTAACCCTAACCCTAACCAGAAAAACCAGAAAAACCAGAAAAACCAGAAAAACAAGAACCAGAAAAAACCGGAAAAAACCGGATAAAACCGGATAAAACCGGAAAAAACCAGAAAAAACCGGAAAAATTAGAAAACCCTAACCCTAACCCTAACCCTAACCAGAAAAACCAGAAAAACCAGAAAAACAAGAACCAGAAAAAACCGGAAAAAACCGGATAAAACCGGAAAAAACCAGAAAAAACCGGGAAAACCAGAAAACCCTAACCCTAACCCTAACCCTAACCAGAAAAACCAGAAAAACCAGAATAACAAGAACCAGAAAAAACCGGAAAAAACCGGATAAAACCGGATAAAACCGGAAAAAACCAGAAAAAACCGGAAAAACCAGAAAACCCTAACCCTAACCCTAACCCTAACCAGAAAAACCAGAAAAACCAGAAAAACAAGAACCAGAAAAAACCGGAAAAAACCGGATAAAACCGGATAAAACCGGAAAAAACCAGAAAAAACCGGAAAAACCAGAAAACCCTAACCCTAACCCTAACCCTAACCAGAAAAACCAGAAAAACCAGAAAAACAAGAACCAGAAAAAACCGGAAAAAACCGGATAAAACCGGAAAAAACCAGAAAAAACCGGAAAAACCAGAAAACCCTAACCCTAACCCTAACCCTAACCAGAAAAACCAGAAAAACCAGAAAAACAAGAACCAGAAAAAACCGGAAAAAACCGGAAAAAACCGGATAAAACCGGAAAAAACCAGAAAAAACCGGAAAAATTAGAAAACCCTAACCCTAACCCTAACCCTAACCAGAAAAACCAGAAAAACCAGAAAAACAAGAACCAGAAAAAACCGGAAAAAACCGGATAAAACCGGAAAAAACCAGAAAAAACCGGAAAAACCAGAAAACCCTAACCCTAACCCTAACCCTAACCAGAAAAACCAGAAAAACCAGAAAAACAAGAACCAGAAAAAACCGGAAAAAACCGGATAAAACCGGATAAAACCGGAAAAAACCAGAAAAAACCGGAAAAACCAGAAAACCCTAACCCTAACCCTAACCCTAACCAGAAAAACCAGAAAAACCAGAAAAACAAAAACCAGAAAAAACCGGAAAAAACCGGATAAAACCGGATAAAACCGGAAAAAACCAGAAAAAACCGGAAAAACCAGAAAACCCTAACCCTAACCCTAACCCTAACCAGAAAAACCAGAAAAACCAGAAAAACAAGAACCAGAAAAAACCGGAAAAAACCGGATAAAACCGGAAAAAACCAGAAAAAACCGGAAAAACCAGAAAACCCTAACCCTAACCCTAACCCTAACCCTAACCAGAAAAACCAGAAAAACCAGAAAAACAAGAACCAGAAAAAACCGGAAAAAACCGGATAAAACCGGATAAAACCGGAAAAAAACAGAAAAAACCGGAAAAACCAGAAAACCCTAACCCTAACCCTAACCCTAACCAGAAAAACCAGAAAAACCAGAAAAACAAGAACCAGAAAAAACCGGAAAAAACCGGATAAAACCGGAAAAAACCAGAAAAAACCGGAAAAACCAGAAAACCCTAACCCTAACCCTAACCCTAACCAGAAAAACCAGAAAAACCAGAAAAACAAGAACCAGAAAAAACCGGAAAAAACCGGATAAAACCGGATAAAACCGGAAAAAACCAGAAAAAACCGGAAAAATTAGAAAACCCTAACCCTAACCCTAACCCTAACCAGAAAAACCAGAAAAACCAGAAAAACAAGAACCAGAAAAAACCGGAAAAAACCGGATAAAACCGGAAAAAACCAGAAAAAACCGGAAAAACCAGAAAACCCTAACCCTAACCCTAACCCTAACCAGAAAAACCAGAAAAACCAGAAAAACAAGAACCAGAAAAAACCGGAAAAAACCGGATAAAACCGGATAAAACCGGAAAAAACCAGAAAAAACCGGAAAAACCAGAAAACCCTAACCCTAACCCTAACCCTAACCAGAAAAACCAGAAAAACCAGAAAAACAAGAACCAGAAAAAACCGGAAAAAACCGGATAAAACCGGATAAAACCGGAAAAAACCAGAAAAAACCGGAAAAACCAGAAAACCCTAACCCTAACCCTAACCCTAACCAGAAAAACCAGAAAAACCAGAAAAACAAGAACCAGAAAAAACCGGAAAAAACCGGATAAAACCGGAAAAAACCAGAAAAAACCGGAAAAACCAGAAAACCCTAACCCTAACCCTAACCCTAACCAGAAAAACCAGAAAAACCAGAAAAACAAGAACCAGAAAAAACCGGAAAAAACCGGATAAAACCGGATAAAACCGGAAAAAACCAGAAAAAACCGGAAAAATTAGAAAACCCTAACCCTAACCCTAACCCTAACCAGAAAAACCAGAAAAACCAGAAAAACAAGAACCAGAAAAAACCGGAAAAAACCGGATAAAACCGGATAAAACCGGAAAAAACCAGAAAAAACCGGAAAAACCAGAAAACCCTAACCCTAACCCTAACCCTAACCAGAAAAACCAGAAAAACCAGAAAAACAAGAACCAGAAAAAACCGGAAAAAACCGGATAAAACCGGATAAAACCGGAAAAAACCAGAAAAAACCGGAAAAACCAGAAAACCCTAACCCTAACCCTAACCCTAACCAGAAAAACCAGAAAAACCAGAAAAACAAGAACCAGAAAAAACCGGAAAAAACCGGATAAAACCGGAAAAAACCAGAAAAAACCGGAAAAACCAGAAAACCCTAACCCTAACCCTAACCCTAACCAGAAAAACCAGAAAAACCAGAAAAACAAGAACCAGAAAAAACCGGAAAAAACCGGATAAAACCGGATAAAACCGGAAAAAACCAGAAAAAACCGGAAAAACCAGAAAACCCTAACCCTAACCCTAACCCTAACCAGAAAAACCAGAAAAACCAGAAAAACAAGAACCAGAAAAAACCGGAAAAAACCGGATAAAACCGGATAAAACCGGAAAAAAACAGAAAAAACCGGAAAAACCAGAAAACCCTAACCCTAACCCTAACCCTAACCAGAAAAACCAGAAAAACCAGAAAAACAAGAACCAGAAAAAACCGGAAAAAACCGGATAAAACCGGAAAAAACCAGAAAAAACCGGAAAAACCAGAAAACCCTAACCCTAACCCTAACCCTAACCAGAAAAACCAGAAAAACCAGAAAAACAAGAACCAGAAAAAACCGGAAAAAACCGGATAAAACCGGATAAAACCGGAAAAAACCAGAAAAAACCGGAAAAATTAGAAAACCCTAACCCTAACCCTAACCCTAACCAGAAAAACCAGAAAAACCAGAAAAACAAGAACCAGAAAAAACCGGAAAAAACCGGATAAAACCGGATAAAACCGGAAAAAACCAGAAAAAACCGGAAAAACCAGAAAACCCTAACCCTAACCCTAACCCTAACCAGAAAAACCAGAAAAACCAGAAAAACAAGAACCAGAAAAAACCGGAAAAAACCGGATAAAACCGGATAAAACCGGAAAAAACCAGAAAAAACCGGAAAAACCAGAAAACCCTAACCCTAACCCTAACCCTAACCAGAAAAACCAGAAAAACCAGAAAAACAAGAACCAGAAAAAACCGGAAAAAACCGGATAAAACCGGATAAAACCGGAAAAAACCAGAAAAAACCGGAAAAACCAGAAAACCCTAACCCTAACCCTAACCCTAACCAGAAAAACCAGAAAAACCAGAAAAACAAGAACCAGAAAAAACCGGAAAAAACCGGATAAAACCGGAAAAAACCAGAAAAAACCGGAAAAACCAGAAAACCCTAACCCTAACCCTAACCCTAACCAGAAAAACCAGAAAAACCAGAAAAACAAGAACCAGAAAAAACCGGAAAAAACCGGATAAAACCGGATAAAACCGGAAAAAACCAGAAAAAACCGAAAAAACCAGAAAACCCTAACCCTAACCCTAACCCTAACCAGAAAAACCAGAAAAACCAGAAAAACAAGAACCAGAAAAAACCGGAAAAAACCGGATAAAACCGGAAAAAACCAGAAAAAACCGGAGAAACCAGAAAACCCTAACCCTAACCCTAACCCTAACCAGAAAAACCAGAAAAACCAGAAAAACAAGAACCAGAAAAAACCGGAAAAAACCGGATAAAACCGGATAAAACCGGATAAAACCGGAAAAAACCAGAAAAAACCGGAAAAATTAGAAAACCCTAACCCTAACCCTAACCCTAACCAGAAAAACCAGAAAAACCAGAAAAACAAGAACCAGAAAAAACCGGAAAAAACCGGATAAAACCGGATAAAACCGGAAAAAACCAGAAAAAACCGGAAAAACCAGAAAACCCTAACCCTAACCCTAACCCTAACCAGAAAAACCAGAAAAACCAGAAAAACAAGAACCAGAAAAAACCGGAAAAAACCGGATAAAACCGGATAAAACCGGAAAAAACCAGAAAAAACCGGAAAAACCAGAAAACCCTAACCCTAACCCTAACCCTAACCAGAAAAACCAGAAAAACCAGAAAAACAAGAACCAGAAAAAACCGGAAAAAACCGGATAAAACCGGATAAAACCGGAAAAAACCAGAAAAAACCGGAAAAACCAGAAAACCCTAACCCTAACCCTAACCCTAACCAGAAAAACCAGAAAAACCAGAAAAACAAGAACCAGAAAAAACCGGAAAAAACCGGATAAAACCGGATAAAACCGGAAAAAACCAGAAAAAACCAGAAAAAACCGGAAAAACCAGAAAACCCTAACCCTAACCCTAACCCTAACCAGAAAAACCAGAAAAACCAGAAAAACAAGAACCAGAAAAAACCGGAAAAAACCGGATAAAACCGGATAAAACCGGAAAAAACCAGAAAAAACCGGAAAAACCAGAAAACCCTAACCCTAACCCTAACCCTAACCAGAAAAACCAGAAAAACCAGAAAAACAAGAACCAGAAAAAACCGGAAAAAACCGGAGAAAACCGGAAAAAACCAGAAAAAACCGGAAAAACCAGAAAACCCTAACCCTAACCCTAACCCTAACCAGAAAAACCAGAAAAACCAGAAAAACAAGAACCAGAAAAAACCGGAAAAAACCGGATAAAACCGGATAAAACCGGAAAAAACCAGAAAAAACCGGAAAAACCAGAAAACCCTAACCCTAACCCTAACCCTAACCAGAAAAACCAGAAAAACCAGAAAAACAAGAACCAGAAAAAACCGGAAAAAACCGGATAAAACCGGATAAAACCGGAAAAAACCAGAAAAAACCGGAAAAATTAGAAAACCCTAACCCTAACCCTAACCCTAACCAGAAAAACCAGAAAAACCAGAAAAACAAGAACCGGAAAAAACCGGATAAAACCGGATAAAACCGGAAAAAACCAGAAAAAACCGGAAAAACCAGAAAACCCTAACCCTAACCCTAACCCTAACCAGAAAAACCAGAAAAACCAGAAAAACAAGAACCAGAAAAAACCGGAAAAAACCGGATAAAACCGGAAAAAACCAGAAAAAACCGGAAAAACCAGAAAACCCTAACCCTAACCAGAAAAACCAGAAAAACCAGAAAAACAAGAACCAGAAAAAACCGGAAAAAACCGGATAAAACCGGATAAAACCGGAAAAAACCAGAAAAAACCGGAAAAACCAGAAAACCCTAACCCTAACCCTAACCCTAACCAGAAAAACCAGAAAAACCAGAAAAACAAGAACCAGAAAAAACCGGAAAAAACCAGATAAAACCGGATAAAACCGGAAAAAAACAGAAAAAACCGGAAAAACCAGAAAACCCTAACCCTAACCCTAACCCTAACCAGAAAAACCAGAAAAACCAGAAAAACAAGAACCAGAAAAAACCGGAAAAAACCGGATAAAACCGGATAAAACCGGAAAAAACCAGAAAAAACCGGAAAAATTAGAAAACCCTAACTCTAACCCTAACCCTAACCAGAAAAACCAGAAAAACCAGAAAAACAAGAACCAGAAAAAACCGGAAAAAACCGGATAAAACCGGATAAAACCGGAAAAAACCAGAAAAAACCGGAAAAACCAGAAAACCCTAACCCTAACCCTAACCCTAACCAGAAAAACCAGAAAAACCAGAAAAACAAGAACCAGAAAAAACCGGAAAAAACCGGATAAAACCGGATAAAACCGGAAAAAACCAGAAAAAACCGGAAAAACCAGAAAACCCTAACCCTAACCCTAACCCTAACCAGAAAAACCAGAAAAACCAGAAAAACAAGAACCAGAAAAAACCGGAAAAAACCGGATAAAACCGGAAAAAACCAGAAAAAACCGGAAAAACCAGAAAACCCTAACCCTAACCCTAACCCTAACCCTAACCAGAAAAACCAGAAAAACCAGAAAAACAAGAACCAGAAAAAACCGGAAAAAACCGGATAAAACCGGATAAAACCGGAAAAAACCAGAAAAAACCGGAAAAACCAGAAAACCCTAACCCTAACCCTAACCCTAACCAGAAAAACCAGAAAAACCAGAAAAACAAGAACCAGAAAAAACCGGAAAAAACCGGATAAAACCGGAAAAAACCAGAAAAAACCGGAAAAACCAGAAAACCCTAACCCTAACCCTAACCCTAACCAGAAAAACCAGAAAAACCAGAAAAACAAGAACCAGAAAAAACCGGAAAAAACCGGATAAAACCGGATAAAACCGGAAAAAACCAGAAAAAACCGGAAAAATTAGAAAACCCTAACCCTAACCCTACCCTAACCAGAAAAACCAGAAAAACCAGAAAAACAAGAACCAGAAAAAACCGGAAAAAACCGGATAAAACCGGAAAAAAACAGAAAAAACCGGAAAAACCAGAAAACCCTAACCCTAACCCTAACCCTAACCAGAAAAACCAGAAAAACCAGAAAAACAAGAACCAGAAAAAACCGGAAAAAACCGGATAAAACCGGATAAAACCGGAAAAAACCAGAAAAAACCGGAAAAATTAGAAAACCCTAACTCTAACCCTAACCCTAACCAGAAAAACCAGAAAAACCAGAAAAACAAGAACCAGAAAAAACCGGAAAAAACCGGATAAAACCGGATTAAACCGGAAAAAACCAGAAAAAACCGGAAGAACCAGAAAACCCTAACCCTAACCCTAACCCTAACCAGAAAAACCAGAAAAACCAGAAAAACAAGAACCAGAAAAAACCGGAAAAAACCGGATAAAACCGGATAAAACCGGATAAAACCGGATAAAACCGGAAAAAACCAGAAAAAACCGGAAAAACCAGAAAACCCTAACCCTAACCCTAACCCTAACCAGAAAAACCAGAAAAACCAGAAAAACAAGAACCAGAAAAAACCGGAAAAAACCGGATAAAACCGGAAAAAACCAGAAAAAACCGGAAAAACCAGAAAACCCTAACCCTAACCCTAACCCTAACCAGAAAAACCAGAAAAACAAGAACCAGAAAAAACCGGAAAAAACCGGATAAAACCGGATAAAACCGGAAAAAACCAGAAAAAACCGGAAAAACCAGAAAACCCTAACCCTAACCCTAACCCTAACCAGAAAAACCAGAAAAACCAGAAAAACAAGAACCAGAAAAAACCGGAAAAAACCGGATAAAACCGGAAAAAACCAGAAAAAACCGGAAAAACCAGAAAACCCTAACCCTAACCCTAACCCTAACCAGAAAAACCAGAAAAACCAGAAAAACAAGAACCAGAAAAAACCGGAAAAAACCGGATAAAACCGGAAAAAACCAGAAAAAACCGGAAAAACCAGAAAACCCTAACCCTAACCCCAACCCTAACCAGAAAAACCAGAAAAACCAGAAAAACAAGAACCAGAAAAAACCGGAAAAAACCGGATAAAACCGGATAAAACCGGAAAAAACCAGAAAAAACCGGAAAAACCAGAAAACCCTAACCCTAACCAGAAAAACCAGAAAAACCAGAAAAACAAGAACCAGAAAAAACCGGAAAAAACCGGATAAACCGGATAAAACCGGAAAAAACCAGAAAAAACCGGAAAAACCAGAAAACCCTAACCCTAACCCTAACCCTAACCAGAAAAACCAGAAAAACCAGAAAAACAAGAACCAGAAAAAACCGGAAAAAACCGGATAAAACCGGATAAAACCGGAAAAAACCAGAAAAAACCGGAAAAACCAGAAAACCCTAACCCTAACCCCAACCCTAACCAGAAAAACCAGAAAAACCAGAAAAACAAGAACCAGAAAAAACCGGAAAAAACCGGATAAAACCGGATAAAACCGGAAAAAACCAGAAAAAACCGGAAAAACCAGAAAACCCTAACCCTAACCAGAAAAACCAGAAAAACCAGAAAAACAAGAACCAGAAAAAACCGGAAAAAACCGGATAAACCGGATAAAACCGGAAAAAACCAGAAAAAACCGGAAAAACCAGAAAACCCTAACCCTAACCCTAACCCTAACCAGAAAAACCAGAAAAACCAGAAAAACAAGAACCAGAAAAAACCGGAAAAAACCGGATAAAACCGGATAAAACCGGAAAAAACCAGAAAAAACCGGAAAAACCAGAAAACCCTAACCCTAACCCTAACCCTAACCAGAAAAACCAGAAAAACCAGAAAAACAAGAACCAGAAAAAACCGGAAAAAACCGGATAAAACCGGATAAAACCGGAAAAAACCAGAAAAAACCGGAAAAACCAGAAAACCCTAACCCTAACCCTAACCCTAACCAGAAAAGCCAGAAAAACCAGAAAAACAAGAACCAGAAAAAACCGGAAAAAACCGGATAAAACCGGAAAAAACCAGAAAAAACCGGAAAAACCAGAAAACCCTAACCCTAACCCTAACCCTAACCAGAAAAACCAGAAAAACCAGAAAAACAAGAACCAGAAAAAACCGGAAAAAACCGGATAAAACCGGATAAAACCGGAAAAAACCAGAAAAAACCGGAAAAATTAGAAAACCCTAACCCTAACCCTAACCCTAACCAGAAAAACCAGAAAAACCAGAAAAACAAGAACCAGAAAAAACCGGAAAAAACCGGATAAAACCGGATAAAACCGGAAAAAACCAGAAAAAACCGGAAAAACCAGAAAACCCTAACCCTAACCCTAACCAGAAAAACCAGAAAAACCAGAAAAACCAGAAAAACAAGAACCAGAAAAAACCGGAAAAAACCGGATAAAACCGGATAAAACCGGAAAAAACCAGAAAAAACCGGAAAAATTAGAAAACCCTAACCCTAACCCTAACCCTAACCAGAAAAACCAGAAAAACCAGAAAAACAAGAACCAGAAAAAACCGGAAAAAACCGGATAAAACCGGATAAAACCGGAAAAAACCAGAAAAAACCGGAAAAACCAGAAAACCCTAACCCTAACCCTAACCCTAACCAGAAAAACCAGAAAAACCAGAAAAACAAGAACCAGAAAAAACCGGAAAAAACCGGATAAAACCGGAAAAAACCAGAAAAAACTGGAAAAACCAGAAAACCCTAACCCTAACCCTAACCCTAACCAGAAAAACCAGAAAAACCAGAAAAACAAGAACCAGAAAAAACCGGAAAAAACCGGATAAAACCGGAAAAAACCAGAAAAAACCGGAGAAACCAGAAAACCCTAACCCTAACCCTAACCCTAACCAGAAAAACCAGAAAAACCAGAAAAACAAGAACCAGAAAAAACCGGAAAAAACCGGATAAAACCGGATAAAACCGGAAAAAACCAGAAAAAACCGGAAAAACCAGAAAACCCTAACCCTAACCCTAACCCTAACCAGAAAAACCAGAAAAACCAGAAAAACAAGAACCAGAAAAAACCGGAAAAAACCGGATAAAACCGGATAAAACCGGAAAAAACCAGAAAAAACCGGAAAAACCAGAAAACCCTAACCCTAACCAGAAAAACCAGAAAAACCAGAAAAACAAGAACCAGAAAAAACCGGAAAAAACCGGATAAAACCGGAAAAAACCAGAAAAAACCGGAGAAACCAGAAAACCCTAACCCTAACCCTAACCCTAACCAGAAAAACCAGAAAAACCAGAAAAACCAGAAAAACAAGAACCAGAAAAAACCGGAAAAAACCGGATAAAACCGGATAAAACCGGAAAAAACCAGAAAAAACCGGAAAAATTAGAAAACCCTAACCCTAACCCTAACCCTAACCAGAAAAACCAGAAAAACCAGAAAAACAAGAACCAGAAAAAACCGGAAAAAACCGGATAAAACCGGAAAAAACCAGAAAAAACCGGAAAAACCAGAAAACCCTAACCCTAACCCTAACCCTAACCAGAAAAACCAGAAAAACCAGAAAAACAAGAACCAGAAAAAACCGGAAAAAACCGGATAAAACCGGATAAAACCGGAAAAAACCAGAAAAAACCGGAAAAATTAGAAAACCCTAACCCTAACCCTACCCTAACCAGAAAAACCAGAAAAACCAGAAAAACAAGAACCAGAAAAAACCGGAAAAAACCGGATAAAACCGGAAAAAAACAGAAAAAACCGGAAAAACCAGAAAACCCTAACCCTAACCCTAACCCTAACCAGAAAAACCAGAAAAACCAGAAAAACAAGAACCAGAAAAAACCGGAAAAAACCGGATAAAACCGGATAAAACCGGAAAAAACCAGAAAAAACCGGAAAAATTAGAAAACCCTAACTCTAACCCTAACCCTAACCAGAAAAACCAGAAAAACCAGAAAAACAAGAACCAGAAAAAACCGGAAAAAACCGGATAAAACCGGATTAAACCGGAAAAAACCAGAAAAAACCGGAAAAACCAGAAAACCCTAACCCTAACCCTAACCCTAACCAGAAAAACCAGAAAAACCAGAAAAACAAGAACCAGAAAAAACCGGAAAAAACCGGATAAAACCGGATAAAACCGGATAAAACCGGAAAAAACCAGAAAAAACCGGAAAAACCAGAAAACCCTAACCCTAACCCTAACCCTAACCAGAAAAACCAGAAAAACCAGAAAAACAAGAACCAGAAAAAACCGGAAAAAACCGGATAAAACCGGAAAAAACCAGAAAAAACCGGAAAAACCAGAAAACCCTAACCCTAACCCTAACCCTAACCAGAAAAACCAGAAAAACAAGAACCAGAAAAAACCGGAAAAAACCGGATAAAACCGGATAAAACCGGAAAAAACCAGAAAAAACCGGAAAAACCAGAAAACCCTAACCCTAACCCTAACCCTAACCAGAAAAACCAGAAAAACCAGAAAAACAAGAACCAGAAAAAACCGGATAAAACCGGAAAAAACCAGAAAAAACCGGAAAAACCAGAAAACCCTAACCCTAACCCTAACCCTAACCAGAAAAACCAGAAAAACCAGAAAAACAAGAACCAGAAAAAACCGGAAAAAACCGGATAAAACCGGAAAAAACCAGAAAAAACCGGAAAAACCAGAAAACCCTAACCCTAACCCCAACCCTAACCAGAAAAACCAGAAAAACCAGAAAAACAAGAACCAGAAAAAACCGGAAAAAACCGGATAAAACCGGATAAAACCGGAAAAAACCAGAAAAAACCGGAAAAACCAGAAAACCCTAACCCTAACCAGAAAAACCAGAAAAACCAGAAAAACAAGAACCAGAAAAAACCGGAAAAAACCGGATAAACCGGATAAAACCGGAAAAAACCAGAAAAAACCGGAAAAACCAGAAAACCCTAACCCTAACCCTAACCCTAACCAGAAAAACCAGAAAAACCAGAAAAACAAGAACCAGAAAAAACCGGAAAAAACCGGATAAAACCGGATAAAACCGGAAAAAACCAGAAAAAACCGGAAAAACCAGAAAACCCTAACCCTAACCCTAACCCTAACCAGAAAAACCAGAAAAACCAGAAAAACAAGAACCAGAAAAAACCGGAAAAAACCGGATAAAACCGGATAAAACCGGAAAAAACCAGAAAAAACCGGAAAAACCAGAAAACCCTAACCCTAACCCTAACCCTAACCAGAAAAGCCAGAAAAACCAGAAAAACAAGAACCAGAAAAAACCGGAAAAAACCGGATAAAACCGGAAAAAACCAGAAAAAACCGGAAAAACCAGAAAACCCTAACCCTAACCCTAACCCTAACCAGAAAAACCAGAAAAACCAGAAAAACAAGAACCAGAAAAAACCGGAAAAAACCGGATAAAACCGGATAAAACCGGAAAAAACCAGAAAAAACCGGAAAAATTAGAAAACCCTAACCCTAACCCTAACCCTAACCAGAAAAACCAGAAAAACCAGAAAAACAAGAACCAGAAAAAACCGGAAAAAACCGGATAAAACCGGATAAAACCGGAAAAAACCAGAAAAAACCGGAAAAACCAGAAAACCCTAACCCTAACCCTAACCCTAACCAGAAAAACCAGAAAAACCAGAAAAACAAGAACCAGAAAAAACCGGAAAAAACCGGATAAAACCGGAAAAAACCAGAAAAAACCGGAGAAACCAGAAAACCCTAACCCTAACCCTAACCCTAACCAGAAAAACCAGAAAAACCAGAAAAACCAGAAAAACAAGAACCAGAAAAAACCGGAAAAAACCGGATAAAACCGGATAAAACCGGAAAAAACCAGAAAAAACCGGAAAAATTAGAAAACCCTAACCCTAACCCTAACCCTAACCAGAAAAACCAGAAAAACCAGAAAAACAAGAACCAGAAAAAACCGGAAAAAACCGGATAAAACCGGATAAAACCGGAAAAAACCAGAAAAAACCGGAAAAACCAGAAAACCCTAACCCTAACCCTAACCCTAACCAGAAAAACCAGAAAAACCAGAAAAACAAGAACCAGAAAAAACCGGAAAAAACCGGATAAAACCGGATAAAACCGGAAAAAACCAGAAAAAACCGGAAAAACCAGAAAACCCTAACCCTAACCCTAACCCTAACCAGAAAAACCAGAAAAACCAGAAAAACAAGAACCAGAAAAAACCGGAAAAAACCGGATAAAACCGGAAAAAACCAGAAAAAACCGGAGAAACCAGAAAACCCTAACCCTAACCCTAACCCTAACCAGAAAAACCAGAAAAACCAGAAAAACCAGAAAAACAAGAACCAGAAAAAACCGGAAAAAACCGGATAAAACCGGATAAAACCGGAAAAAACCAGAAAAAACCGGAAAAATTAGAAAACCCTAACCCTAACCCTAACCCTAACCAGAAAAACCAGAAAAACCAGAAAAACAAGAACCAGAAAAAACCGGAAAAAACCGGATAAAACCGGATAAAACCGGAAAAAACCAGAAAAAACCGGAAAAACCAGAAAACCCTAACCCTAACCCTAACCAGAAAAACCAGAAAAACCAGAAAAACAAGAACCAGAAAAAACCGGAAAAAACCGGATAAAACCGGAAAAAACCAGAAAAAACCGGAGAAACCAGAAAACCCTAACCCTAACCCTAACCCTAACCAGAAAAACCAGAAAAACCAGAAAAACAAGAACCAGAAAAAACCGGAAAAAACCGGATAAAACCGGAAAAAACCAGAAAAAACCGGAAAAACCAGAAAACCCTAACCCTAACCCTAACCCTAACCAGAAAAACCAGAAAAACCAGAAAAACAAGAACCAGAAAAAACCGGAAAAAACCGGATAAAACCGGAAAAAACCAGAAAAAACCGGAAAAACCAGAAAACCCTAACCCTAACCCTAACCCTAACCAGAAAAACCAGAAAAACCAGAAAAACAAGAACCAGAAAAAACCGGAAAAAACCGGATAAAACCGGAAAAAACCAGAAAAAACCGGAGAAACCAGAAAACCCTAACCCTAACCCTAACCCTAACCAGAAAAACCAGAAAAACCAGAAAAACCAGAAAAACAAGAACCAGAAAAAACCGGAAAAAACCGGATAAAACCGGATAAAACCGGAAAAAACCAGAAAAAACCGGAAAAATTAGAAAACCCTAACCCTAACCCTAACCCTAACCAGAAAAACCAGAAAAACCAGAAAAACAAGAACCAGAAAAAACCGGAAAAAACCGGATAAAACCGGATAAAACCGGAAAAAACCAGAAAAAACCGGAAAAACCAGAAAACCCTAACCCTAACCCTAACCCTAACCAGAAAAACCAGAAAAACCAGAAAAACAAGAACCAGAAAAAACCGGAAAAAACCGGATAAAACCGGAAAAAACCAGAAAAAACTGGAAAAACCAGAAAACCCTAACCCTAACCCTAACCCTAACCAGAAAAACCAGAAAAACCAGAAAAACAAGAACCAGAAAAAACCGGAAAAAACCGGATAAAACCGGAAAAAACCAGAAAAAACCGGAGAAACCAGAAAACCCTAACCCTAACCCTAACCCTAACCAGAAAAACCAGAAAAACCAGAAAAACAAGAACCAGAAAAAACCGGAAAAAACCGGATAAAACCGGAAAAAACCAGAAAAAACCGGAAAAACCAGAAAACCCTAACCCTAACCCTAACCCTAACCAGAAAAACCAGAAAAACCAGAAAAACAAGAACCAGAAAAAACCGGAAAAAACCGGATAAAACCGGAAAAAACCAGAAAAAACCGGAAAAACCAGAAAACCCTAACCCTAACCCTAACCCTAACCAGAAAAACCAGAAAAACCAGAAAAACAAGAACCAGAAAAAACCGGAAAAAACCGGATAAAACCGGATAAAACCGGAAAAAACCAGAAAAAACCGGAAAAACCAGAAAACCCTAACCCTAACCCTAACCCTAACCAGAAAAACCAGAAAAACCAGAAAAACAAGAACCAGAAAAAACCGGAAAAAACCGGATAAAACCGGATAAAACCGGATAAAACCGGAAAAAACCAGAAAAAACCGGAAAAATTAGAAAACCCTAACCCTAACCCTAACCCTAACCAGAAAAACCAGAAAAACCAGAAAAACAAGAACCAGAAAAAACCGGAAAAAACCGGATAAAACCGGATAAAACCGGAAAAAACCAGAAAAAACCGGAAAAACCAGAAAACCCTAACCCTAACCCTAACCCTAACCAGAAAAGCCAGAAAAACCAGAAAAACAAGAACCAGAAAAAACCGGAAAAAACCGGATAAAACCGGAAAAAACCAGAAAAAACCGGAAAAACCAGAAAACCCTAACCCTAACCCTAACCCTAACCAGAAAAACCAGAAAAACCAGAAAAACAAGAACCAGAAAAAACCGGAAAAAACCGGATAAAACCGGATAAAACCGGAAAAAACCAGAAAAAACCGGAAAAACCAGAAAACCCTAACCCTAACCCTAACCCTAACCAGAAAAACCAGAAAAACCAGAAAAACAAGAACCAGAAAAAACCGGAAAAAACCGGATAAAACCGGATAAAACCGGAAAAAACCAGAAAAAACCGGAAAAACCAGAAAACCCTAACCCTAACCCTAACCCTAACCAGAAAAACCAGAAAAACCAGAAAAACAAGAACCAGAAAAAACCGGAAAAAACCGGATAAAACCGGAAAAAACTAGAAAAAACCGGAAAAACCAGAAAACCCTAACCCTAACCCTAACCCTAACCAGAAAAACCAGAAAAACCAGAAAAACAAGAACCAGAAAAAACCGGAAAAAACCGGATAAAACCGGATAAAACCGGAAAAAACCAGAAAAAACCGGAAAAACCAGAAAACCCTAACCCTAACCCTAACCCTAACCAGAAAAACCAGAAAAACCAGAAAAACAAGAACCAGAAAAAACCGGAAAAAACCGGATAAAACCGGATAAAACCGGAAAAAACCAGAAAAAACCGGAAAAACCAGAAAACCCTAACCCTAACCCTAACCCTAACCAGAAAAACCAGAAAAACCAGAAAAACAAGAACCAGAAAAAACCGGAAAAAACCGGATAAAACCGGATAAAACCGGAAAAAACCAGAAAAAACCGGAAAAACCAGAAAACCCTAACCCTAACCCTAACCCTAACCAGAAAAACCAGAAAAACCAGAAAAACAAGAACCAGAAAAAACCGGAAAAAACCGGATAAAACCGGATAAAACCGGAAAAAACCAGAAAAAACCGGAAAAACCAGAAAACCCTAACCCTAACCCTAACCCTAACCAGAAAAGCCAGAAAAACCAGAAAAACAAGAACCAGAAAAAACCGGAAAAAACCGGATAAAACCGGAAAAAACCAGAAAAAACCGGAAAAACCAGAAAACCCTAACCCTAACCCTAACCCTAACCAGAAAAACCAGAAAAACCAGAAAAACAAGAACCAGAAAAAACCGGAAAAAACCGGATAAAACCGGATAAAACCGGAAAAAACCAGAAAAAACCAGAAAAACCAGAAAACCCTAACCCTAACCCTAACCCTAACCAGAAAAACCAGAAAAACCAGAAAAACAAGAACCAGAAAAAACCGGAAAAAACCGGATAAAACCGGATAAAACCGGAAAAAACCAGAAAAAACCGGAAAAACCAGAAAACCCTAACCCTAACCCTAACCCTAACCAGAAAAGCCAGAAAAACCAGAAAAACAAGAACCAGAAAAAACCGGAAAAAACCGGATAAAACCGGAAAAAACCAGAAAAAACCGGAAAAACCAGAAAACCCTAACCCTAACCCTAACCCTAACCAGAAAAACCAGAAAAACCAGAAAAACAAGAACCAGAAAAAACCGGAAAAAACCGGATAAAACCGGATAAAACCGGAAAAAACCAGAAAAAACCGGAAAAATTAGAAAACCCTAACCCTAACCCTAACCCTAACCAGAAAAACCAGAAAAACCAGAAAAACAAGAACCAGAAAAAACCGGAAAAAACCGGATAAAACCGGATAAAACCGGAAAAAACCAGAAAAAACCGGAAAAACCAGAAAACCCTAACCCTAACCCTAACCCTAACCAGAAAAACCAGAAAAACCAGAAAAACAAGAACCAGAAAAAACCGGAAAAAACCGGATAAAACCGGAAAAAACCAGAAAAAACCGGAGAAACCAGAAAACCCTAACCCTAACCCTAACCCTAACCAGAAAAACCAGAAAAACCAGAAAAACAAGAACCAGAAAAAACCGGAAAAAACCGGATAAAACCGGATAAAACCGGAAAAAACCAGAAAAAACCGGAAAAATTAGAAAACCCTAACCCTAACCCTAACCCTAACCAGAAAAACCAGAAAAACCAGAAAAACAAGAACCAGAAAAAACCGGAAAAAACCGGATAAAACCGGATAAAACCGGAAAAAACCAGAAAAAACCGGAAAAACCAGAAAACCCTAACCCTAACCCTAACCCTAACCAGAAAAACCAGAAAAACCAGAAAAACAAGAACCAGAAAAAACCGGAAAAAACCGGATAAAACCGGATAAAACCGGAAAAAACCAGAAAAAACCGGAAAAACCAGAAAACCCTAACCCTAACCCTAACCCTAACCAGAAAAACCAGAAAAACCAGAAAAACAAGAACCAGAAAAAACCGGAAAAAACCGGATAAAACCGGATAAAACCGGAAAAAACCAGAAAAAACCGGAAAAACCAGAAAACCCTAACCCTAACCCTAACCCTAACCAGACAAACCAGAAAAACCAGAAAAACAAGAACCAGAAAAAACCGGAAAAAACCGGATAAAACCGGAAAAAACCAGAAAAAACCGGAAAAACCAGAAAACCCTAACCCTAACCCTAACCCTAACCAGAAAAACCAGAAAAACCAGAAAAACAAGAACCAGAAAAAACCGGAAAAAACCGGATAAAACCGGATAAAACCGGAAAAAACCAGAAAAAACCGGAAAAACCAGAAAACCCTAACCCTAACCCTAACCCTAACCAGAAAAACCAGAAAAACCAGAAAAACAAAAACCAGAAAAAACCGGAAAAAACCGGATAAAACCGGAAAAAACCAGAAAAAACCGGAAAAACCAGAAAACCCTAACCCTAACCCTAACCATAACCAGAAAAACCAGAAAAACCAGAAAAACAAGAACCAGAAAAAACCGGAAAAAACCGGATAAAACCGGATAAAACCGGAAAAAACCAGAAAAAACCGGAAAAACCAGAAAACCCTAACCCTAACCCTAACCCTAACCAGAAAAACCAGAAAAACCAGAAAAACAAGAACCAGAAAAAACCGGAAAAAACCGGATAAAACCGGATAAAACCGGAAAAAACCAGAAAAAACCGGAAAAACCAGAAAACCCTAACCCTAACCCTAACCCTAACCAGAAAAACCAGAAAAACCAGAAAAACAAGAACCAGAAAAAACCGGAAAAAACCGGATAAAACCGGATAAAACCGGAAAAAACCAGAAAAAACCGGAAAAACCAGAAAACCCTAACCCTAACCCTAACCCTAAGCAGAAAAACCAGAAAAACCAGAAAAACAAGAACCAGAAAAAACCGGAAAAAACCGGATAAAACCGGAAAAAACCAGAAAAAACCGGAAAAACCAGAAAACCCTAACCCTAACCCTAACCCTAACCAGAAAAACCAGAAAAACCAGAAAAACAAGAACCAGAAAAAACCGGAAAAAACCGGATAAAACCGGAAAAAACCAGAAAAAACCGGAAAAACCAGAAAACCCTAACCCTAACCCTAACCCTAACCAGAAAAACCAGAAAAACCAGAAAAACAAGAACCAGAAAAAACCGGAAAAAACCGGATAAAACCGGATAAAACCGGAAAAAACCAGAAAAAACCGGAAAAATTAGAAAACCCTAACCCTAACCCTAACCCTAACCAGAAAAACCAGAAAAACCAGAAAAACAAGAACCAGAAAAAACCGGAAAAAACCGGATAAAACCGGATAAAACCGGAAAAAACCAGAAAAAACCGGAAAAACCAGAAAACCCTAACCCTAACCCTAACCCTAACCAGAAAAACCAGAAAAACCAGAAAAACAAGAACCAGAAAAAACCGGAAAAAACCGGATAAAACCGGAAAAAACCAGAAAAAACCGGAAAAACCAGAAAACCCTAACCCTAACCCTAACCCTAACCAGAAAAACCAGAAAAACCAGAAAAACAAGAACCAGAAAAAACCGGAAAAAACCGGATAAAACCGGATAAAACCGGAAAAAACCAGAAAAAACCGGAAAAACCAGAAAACCCTAACCCTAACCCTAACCCTAACCAGAAAAACCAGAAAAACCAGAAAAACAAGAACCAGAAAAAACCGGAAAAAACCGGATAAAACCGGAAAAAACCAGAAAAAACCGGAAAAACCAGAAAACCCTAACCCTAACCCTAACCCTAACCAGAAAAACCAGAAAAACCAGAAAAACAAGAACCAGAAAAAACCGGAAAAAACCGGATAAAACCGGATAAAACCGGAAAAAACCAGAAAAAACCGGAAAAATTAGAAAACCCTAACCCTAACCCTAACCCTAACCAGAAAAACCAGAAAAACCAGAAAAACAAGAACCAGAAAAAACCGGAAAAAACCGGATAAAACCGGATAAAACCGGAAAAAACCAGAAAAAACCGGAAAAACCAGAAAACCCTAACCCTAACCCTAACCCTAACCAGAAAAACCAGAAAAACCAGAAAAACAAGAACCAGAAAAAACCGGAAAAAACCGGATAAAACCGGATAAAACCGGAAAAAACCAGAAAAAACCGGAAAAACCAGAAAACCCTAACCCTAACCCTAACCCTAACCAGAAAAACCAGAAAAACCAGAAAAACAAGAACCAGAAAAAACCGGAAAAAACCGGATAAAACCGGATAAAACCGGAAAAAACCAGAAAAAACCGGAAAAACCAGAAAACCCTAACCCTAACCCTAACCCTAACCAGACAAACCAGAAAAACCAGAAAAACAAGAACCAGAAAAAACCGGAAAAAACCGGATAAAACCGGAAAAAACCAGAAAAAACCGGAAAAACCAGAAAACCCTAACCCTAACCCTAACCCTAACCAGAAAAACCAGAAAAACCAGAAAAACAAGAACCAGAAAAAACCGGAAAAAACCGGATAAAACCGGATAAAACCGGAAAAAACCAGAAAAAACCGGAAAAACCAGAAAACCCTAACCCTAACCCTAACCCTAACCAGAAAAACCAGAAAAACCAGAAAAACAAAAACCAGAAAAAACCGGAAAAAACCGGATAAAACCGGAAAAAACCAGAAAAAACCGGAAAAACCAGAAAACCCTAACCCTAACCCTAACCATAACCAGAAAAACCAGAAAAACCAGAAAAACAAGAACCAGAAAAAACCGGAAAAAACCGGATAAAACCGGATAAAACCGGAAAAAACCAGAAAAAACCGGCAAAACCAGAAAACCCTAACCCTAACCCTAACCCTAACCAGAAAAACCAGAAAAACCAGAAAAACAAGAACCAGAAAAAACCGGAAAAAACCGGATAAAACCGGATAAAACCGGAAAAAACCAGAAAAAACCGGAAAAACCAGAAAACCCTAACCCTAACCCTAACCCTAACCAGAAAAACCAGAAAAACCAGAAAAACAAGAACCAGAAAAAACCGGAAAAAACCGGATAAAACCGGATAAAACCGGAAAAAACCAGAAAAAACCGGAAAAACCAGAAAACCCTAACCCTAACCCTAACCCTAACCAGAAAAACCAGAAAAACCAGAAAAACAAGAACCAGAAAAAACCGGAAAAAACCGGATAAAACCGGAAAAAACCAGAAAAAACCGGAAAAACCAGAAAACCCTAACCCTAACCCTAACCCTAACCAGAAAAATCAGAAAAACCAGAAAAACAAGAACCAGAAAAAACCGGAAAAAACCGGATAAAACCGGATAAAACCGGAAAAAACCAGAAAAAACCGGAAAAACCAGAAAACCCTAACCCTAACCCTAACCCTAACCAGAAAAACCAGAAAAACCAGAAAAACAAGAACCAGAAAAAACCGGAAAAAACCGGATAAAACCGGAAAAAACCAGAAAAAACCGGAAAAACCAGAAAACCCTAACCCTAACCCTAACCCTAACCAGAAAAACCAGAAAAACCAGAAAAACAAGAACCAGAAAAAACCGGAAAAAACCGGATAAAACCGGATAAAACCGGAAAAAACCAGAAAAAACCGGAAAAATTAGAAAACCCTAACCCTAACCCTAACCCTAACCAGAAAAACCAGAAAAACCAGAAAAACAAGAACCAGAAAAAACCGGAAAAAACCGGATAAAACCGGATAAAACCGGAAAAAACCAGAAAAAACCGGAAAAACCAGAAAACCCTAACCCTAACCCTAACCCTAACCAGAAAAACCAGAAAAACCAGAAAAACAAGAACCAGAAAAAACCGGAAAAAACCGGATAAAACCGGATAAAACCGGAAAAAACCAGAAAAAACCGGAAAAACCAGAAAACCCTAACCCTAACCCTAACCCTAACCAGAAAAACCAGAAAAACCAGAAAAACAAGAACCAGAAAAAACCGGAAAAAACCGGATAAAACCGGATAAAACCGGAAAAAACCAGAAAAAACCGGAAAAACCAGAAAACCCTAACCCTAACCCTAACCCTAACCAGAAAAACCAGAAAAACCAGAAAAACAAAAACCAGAAAAAACCGGAAAAAACCGGATAAAACCGGAAAAAACCAGAAAAAACCGGAAAAACCAGAAAACCCTAACCCTAACCCTAACCCTAACCAGAAAAACCAGAAAAACCAGAAAAACAAGAACCAGAAAAAACCGGAAAAAACCGGATAAAACCGGATAAAACCGGAAAAAACCAGAAAAAACAGGAAAAACCAGAAAACCCTAACCCTAACCCTAACCCTAACCAGAAAAACCAGAAAAACCAGAAAAACAAGAACCAGAAAAAACCGGAAAAAACCGGATAAAACCGGAAAAAACCTGAAAAAACCGGAAAAACCAGAAAACCCTAACCCTAACCCTAACCCTAACCAGAAAAACCAGAAAAACCAGAAAAACAAGAACCAGAAAAAACCGGAAAAAACCGGATAAAACCGGATAAAACCGGAAAAAACCAGAAAAAACCGGAAAAACCAGAAAACCCTAACCCTAACCCTAACCCTAACCAGAAAAACCAGAAAAACCAGAAAAACAAGAACCAGAAAAAACCGGAAAAAACCGGATAAAACCGGATAAAACCGGAAAAAACCAGAAAAAACCGGAAAAACCAGAAAACCCTAACCCTAACCCTAACCCTAACCAGAAAAACCAGAAAAACCAGAAAAACAAGAACCAGAAAAAACCGGAAAAAACCGGATAAAACCGGAAAAAACCAGAAAAAACCGGAAAAACCAGAAAACCCTAACCCTAACCCTAACCCTAACCAGAAAAACCAGAAAAACCAGAAAAACAAGAACCAGAAAAAACCGGAAAAAACCGGATAAAACCGGATAAAACCGGATAAAACCGGAAAAAACCAGAAAAAACCGGAAAAATTAGAAAACCCTAACCCTAACCCTAACCCTAACCAGAAAAACCAGAAAAACCAGAAAAACAAGAACCAGAAAAAACCGGAAAAAACCGGATAAAACCGGATAAAACCGGAAAAAACCAGAAAAAACCGGAAAAACCAGAAAACCCTAACCCTAACCCTAACCCTAACCAGAAAAGCCAGAAAAACCAGAAAAACAAGAACCAGAAAAAACCGGAAAAAACCGGATAAAACCGGAAAAAACCAGAAAAAACCGGAAAAACCAGAAAACCCTAACCCTAACCCTAACCCTAACCAGAAAAACCAGAAAAACCAGAAAAACAAGAACCAGAAAAAACCGGAAAAAACCGGATAAAACCGGATAAAACCGGAAAAAACCAGAAAAAACCGGAAAAACCAGAAAACCCTAACCCTAACCCTAACCCTAACCAGAAAAACCAGAAAAACCAGAAAAACAAGAACCAGAAAAAACCGGAAAAAACCGGATAAAACCGGATAAAACCGGAAAAAACCAGAAAAAACCGGAAAAACCAGAAAACCCTAACCCTAACCCTAACCCTAACCAGAAAAACCAGAAAAACCAGAAAAACAAGAACCAGAAAAAACCGGAAAAAACCGGATAAAACCGGATAAAACCGGAAAAAACTAGAAAAAACCGGAAAAACCAGAAAACCCTAACCCTAACCCTAACCCTAACCAGAAAAACCAGAAAAACCAGAAAAACAAGAACCAGAAAAAACCGGAAAAAACCGGATAAAACCGGATAAAACCGGAAAAAACCAGAAAAAACCGGAAAAACCAGAAAACCCTAACCCTAACCCTAACCCTAACCAGAAAAACCAGAAAAACCAGAAAAACAAGAACCAGAAAAAACCGGAAAAAACCGGATAAAACCGGATAAAACCGGAAAAAACCAGAAAAAACCGGAAAAACCAGAAAACCCTAACCCTAACCCTAACCCTAACCAGAAAAACCAGAAAAACCAGAAAAACAAGAACCAGAAAAAACCGGAAAAAACCGGATAAAACCGGATAAAACCGGAAAAAACCAGAAAAAACCGGAAAAACCAGAAAACCCTAACCCTAACCCTAACCCTAACCAGAAAAACCAGAAAAACCAGAAAAACAAGAACCAGAAAAAACCGGAAAAAACCGGATAAAACCGGATAAAACCGGAAAAAACCAGAAAAAACCGGAAAAACCAGAAAACCCTAACCCTAACCCTAACCCTAACCAGAAAAGCCAGAAAAACCAGAAAAACAAGAACCAGAAAAAACCGGAAAAAACCGGATAAAACCGGAAAAAACCAGAAAAAACCGGAAAAACCAGAAAACCCTAACCCTAACCCTAACCCTAACCAGAAAAACCAGAAAAACCAGAAAAACAAGAACCAGAAAAAACCGGAAAAAACCGGATAAAACCGGATAAAACCGGAAAAAACCAGAAAAAACCAGAAAAACCAGAAAACCCTAACCCTAACCCTAACCCTAACCAGAAAAACCAGAAAAACCAGAAAAACAAGAACCAGAAAAAACCGGAAAAAACCGGATAAAACCGGATAAAACCGGAAAAAACCAGAAAAAACCGGAAAAACCAGAAAACCCTAACCCTAACCCTAACCCTAACCAGAAAAGCCAGAAAAACCAGAAAAACAAGAACCAGAAAAAACCGGAAAAAACCGGATAAAACCGGAAAAAACCAGAAAAAACCGGAAAAACCAGAAAACCCTAACCCTAACCCTAACCCTAACCAGAAAAACCAGAAAAACCAGAAAAACAAGAACCAGAAAAAACCGGAAAAAACCGGATAAAACCGGATAAAACCGGAAAAAACCAGAAAAAACCGGAAAAATTAGAAAACCCTAACCCTAACCCTAACCCTAACCAGAAAAACCAGAAAAACCAGAAAAACAAGAACCAGAAAAAACCGGAAAAAACCGGATAAAACCGGATAAAACCGGAAAAAACCAGAAAAAACCGGAAAAACCAGAAAACCCTAACCCTAACCCTAACCCTAACCAGAAAAACCAGAAAAACCAGAAAAACAAGAACCAGAAAAAACCGGAAAAAACCGGATAAAACCGGAAAAAACCAGAAAAAACCGGAGAAACCAGAAAACCCTAACCCTAACCCTAACCCTAACCAGAAAAACCAGAAAAACCAGAAAAACAAGAACCAGAAAAAACCGGAAAAAACCGGATAAAACCGGATAAAACCGGAAAAAACCAGAAAAAACCGGAAAAATTAGAAAACCCTAACCCTAACCCTAACCCTAACCAGAAAAACCAGAAAAACCAGAAAAACAAGAACCAGAAAAAACCGGAAAAAACCGGATAAAACCGGATAAAACCGGAAAAAACCAGAAAAAACCGGAAAAACCAGAAAACCCTAACCCTAACCCTAACCCTAACCAGAAAAACCAGAAAAACCAGAAAAACAAGAACCAGAAAAAACCGGAAAAAACCGGATAAAACCGGATAAAACCGGAAAAAACCAGAAAAAACCGGAAAAACCAGAAAACCCTAACCCTAACCCTAACCCTAACCAGAAAAACCAGAAAAACCAGAAAAACAAGAACCAGAAAAAACCGGAAAAAACCGGATAAAACCGGATAAAACCGGAAAAAACCAGAAAAAACCGGAAAAACCAGAAAACCCTAACCCTAACCCTAACCCTAACCAGACAAACCAGAAAAACCAGAAAAACAAGAACCAGAAAAAACCGGAAAAAACCGGATAAAACCGGAAAAAACCAGAAAAAACCGGAAAAACCAGAAAACCCTAACCCTAACCCTAACCCTAACCAGAAAAACCAGAAAAACCAGAAAAACAAGAACCAGAAAAAACCGGAAAAAACCGGATAAAACCGGATAAAACCGGAAAAAACCAGAAAAAACCGGAAAAACCAGAAAACCCTAACCCTAACCCTAACCCTAACCAGAAAAACCAGAAAAACCAGAAAAACAAAAACCAGAAAAAACCGGAAAAAACCGGATAAAACCGGAAAAAACCAGAAAAAACCGGAAAAACCAGAAAACCCTAACCCTAACCCTAACCATAACCAGAAAAACCAGAAAAACCAGAAAAACAAGAACCAGAAAAAACCGGAAAAAACCGGATAAAACCGGATAAAACCGGAAAAAACCAGAAAAAACCGGAAAAACCAGAAAACCCTAACCCTAACCCTAACCCTAACCAGAAAAACCAGAAAAACCAGAAAAACAAGAACCAGAAAAAACCGGAAAAAACCGGATAAAACCGGATAAAACCGGAAAAAACCAGAAAAAACCGGAAAAACCAGAAAACCCTAACCCTAACCCTAACCCTAACCAGAAAAACCAGAAAAACCAGAAAAACAAGAACCAGAAAAAACCGGAAAAAACCGGATAAAACCGGATAAAACCGGAAAAAACCAGAAAAAACCGGAAAAACCAGAAAACCCTAACCCTAACCCTAACCCTAACCAGAAAAACCAGAAAAACCAGAAAAACAAGAACCAGAAAAAACCGGAAAAAACCGGATAAAACCGGAAAAAACCAGAAAAAACCGGAAAAACCAGAAAACCCTAACCCTAACCCTAACCCTAACCAGAAAAACCAGAAAAACCAGAAAAACAAGAACCAGAAAAAACCGGAAAAAACCGGATAAAACCGGATAAAACCGGAAAAAACCAGAAAAAACCGGAAAAACCAGAAAACCCTAACCCTAACCCTAACCCTAACCAGAAAAACCAGAAAAACCAGAAAAACAAGAACCAGAAAAAACCGGAAAAAACCGGATAAAACCGGAAAAAACCAGAAAAAACCGGAAAAACCAGAAAACCCTAACCCTAACCCTAACCCTAACCAGAAAAACCAGAAAAACCAGAAAAACAAGAACCAGAAAAAACCGGAAAAAACCGGATAAAACCGGATAAAACCGGAAAAAACCAGAAAAAACCGGAAAAATTAGAAAACCCTAACCCTAACCCTAACCCTAACCAGAAAAACCAGAAAAACCAGAAAAACAAGAACCAGAAAAAACCGGAAAAAACCGGATAAAACCGGATAAAACCGGAAAAAACCAGAAAAAACCGGAAAAACCAGAAAACCCTAACCCTAACCCTAACCCTAACCAGAAAAACCAGAAAAACCAGAAAAACAAGAACCAGAAAAAACCGGAAAAAACCGGATAAAACCGGATAAAACCGGAAAAAACCAGAAAAAACCGGAAAAACCAGAAAACCCTAACCCTAACCCTAACCCTAACCAGAAAAACCAGAAAAACCAGAAAAACAAGAACCAGAAAAAACCGGAAAAAACCGGATAAAACCGGATAAAACCGGAAAAAACCAGAAAAAACCGGAAAAACCAGAAAACCCTAACCCTAACCCTAACCCTAACCAGACAAACCAGAAAAACCAGAAAAACAAGAACCAGAAAAAACCGGAAAAAACCGGATAAAACCGGAAAAAACCAGAAAAAACCGGAAAAACCAGAAAACCCTAACCCTAACCCTAACCCTAACCAGAAAAACCAGAAAAACCAGAAAAACAAGAACCAGAAAAAACCGGAAAAAACCGGATAAAACCGGATAAAACCGGAAAAAACCAGAAAAAACCGGAAAAACCAGAAAACCCTAACCCTAACCCTAACCCTAACCAGAAAAACCAGAAAAACCAGAAAAACAAAAACCAGAAAAAACCGGAAAAAACCGGATAAAACCGGAAAAAACCAGAAAAAACCGGAAAAACCAGAAAACCCTAACCCTAACCCTAACCATAACCAGAAAAACCAGAAAAACCAGAAAAACAAGAACCAGAAAAAACCGGAAAAAACCGGATAAAACCGGATAAAACCGGAAAAAACCAGAAAAAACCGGCAAAACCAGAAAACCCTAACCCTAACCCTAACCCTAACCAGAAAAACCAGAAAAACCAGAAAAACAAGAACCAGAAAAAACCGGAAAAAACCGGATAAAACCGGATAAAACCGGAAAAAACCAGAAAAAACCGGAAAAACCAGAAAACCCTAACCCTAACCCTAACCCTAACCAGAAAAACCAGAAAAACCAGAAAAACAAGAACCAGAAAAAACCGGAAAAAACCGGATAAAACCGGATAAAACCGGAAAAAACCAGAAAAAACCGGAAAAACCAGAAAACCCTAACCCTAACCCTAACCCTAACCAGAAAAACCAGAAAAACCAGAAAAACAAGAACCAGAAAAAACCGGAAAAAACCGGATAAAACCGGAAAAAACCAGAAAAAACCGGAAAAACCAGAAAACCCTAACCCTAACCCTAACCCTAACCAGAAAAATCAGAAAAACCAGAAAAACAAGAACCAGAAAAAACCGGAAAAAACCGGATAAAACCGGATAAAACCGGAAAAAACCAGAAAAAACCGGAAAAACCAGAAAACCCTAACCCTAACCCTAACCCTAACCAGAAAAACCAGAAAAACCAGAAAAACAAGAACCAGAAAAAACCGGAAAAAACCGGATAAAACCGGAAAAAACCAGAAAAAACCGGAAAAACCAGAAAACCCTAACCCTAACCCTAACCCTAACCAGAAAAACCAGAAAAACCAGAAAAACAAGAACCAGAAAAAACCGGAAAAAACCGGATAAAACCGGATAAAACCGGAAAAAACCAGAAAAAACCGGAAAAATTAGAAAACCCTAACCCTAACCCTAACCCTAACCAGAAAAACCAGAAAAACCAGAAAAACAAGAACCAGAAAAAACCGGAAAAAACCGGATAAAACCGGATAAAACCGGAAAAAACCAGAAAAAACCGGAAAAACCAGAAAACCCTAACCCTAACCCTAACCCTAACCAGAAAAACCAGAAAAACCAGAAAAACAAGAACCAGAAAAAACCGGAAAAAACCGGATAAAACCGGATAAAACCGGAAAAAACCAGAAAAAACCGGAAAAACCAGAAAACCCTAACCCTAACCCTAACCCTAACCAGAAAAACCAGAAAAACCAGAAAAACAAGAACCAGAAAAAACCGGAAAAAACCGGATAAAACCGGATAAAACCGGAAAAAACCAGAAAAAACCGGAAAAACCAGAAAACCCTAACCCTAACCCTAACCCTAACCAGAAAAACCAGAAAAACCAGAAAAACAAAAACCAGAAAAAACCGGAAAAAACCGGATAAAACCGGAAAAAACCAGAAAAAACCGGAAAAACCAGAAAACCCTAACCCTAACCCTAACCCTAACCAGAAAAACCAGAAAAACCAGAAAAACAAGAACCAGAAAAAACCGGAAAAAACCGGATAAAACCGGATAAAACCGGAAAAAACCAGAAAAAACAGGAAAAACCAGAAAACCCTAACCCTAACCCTAACCCTAACCAGAAAAACCAGAAAAACCAGAAAAACAAGAACCAGAAAAAACCGGAAAAAACCGGATAAAACCGGAAAAAACCTGAAAAAACCGGAAAAACCAGAAAACCCTAACCCTAACCCTAACCCTAACCAGAAAAACCAGAAAAACCAGAAAAACAAGAACCAGAAAAAACCGGAAAAAACCGGATAAAACCGGATAAAACCGGAAAAAACCAGAAAAAACCGGAAAAACCAGAAAACCCTAACCCTAACCCTAACCCTAACCAGAAAAACCAGAAAAACCAGAAAAACAAGAACCAGAAAAAACCGGAAAAAACCGGATAAAACCGGATAAAACCGGAAAAAACCAGAAAAAACCGGAAAAACCAGAAAACCCTAACCCTAACCCTAACCCTAACCAGAAAAACCAGAAAAACCAGAAAAACAAGAACCAGAAAAAACCGGAAAAAACCGGATAAAACCGGAAAAAACCAGAAAAAACCGGAAAAACCAGAAAACCCTAACCCTAACCCTAACCCTAACCAGAAAAACCAGAAAAACCAGAAAAACAAGAACCAGAAAAAACCGGAAAAAACCGGATAAAACCGGAAAAAACCAGAAAAAACCGGAAAAACCAGAAAACCCTAACCCTAACCCTAACCCTAACCAGAAAAACCAGAAAAACCAGAAAAACAAGAACCAGAAAAAACCGGAAAAAACCGGATAAAACCGGAAAAAACCAGAAAAAACCGGAAAAATTAGAAAACCCTAACCCTAACCCTAACCCTAACCAGAAAAACCAGAAAAACCAGAAAAACAAGAACCAGAAAAAACCGGAAAAAACCGGATAAAACCGGATAAAACCGGATAAAACCGGATAAAACCGGAAAAAACCAGAAAAAACCGGAAAAACCAGAAAACCCTAACCCTAACCCTAACCCTAACCAGAAAAACCAGAAAAACCAGAAAAACAAGAACCAGAAAAAACCGGAAAAAACCGGATAAAACCGGAAAAAACCAGAAAAAACCGGAAAAACCAGAAAACCCTAACCCTAACCCTAACCCTAACCAGAAAAACCAGAAAAACCAGAAAAACAAGAACCAGAAAAAACCGGAAAAAACCGGATAAAACCGGATAAAACCGGAAAAAACCAGAAAAAACCGGAAAAACCAGAAAACCCTAACCCTAACCCTAACCCTAACCAGAAAAACCAGAAAAACCAGAAAAACAAGAACCAGAAAAAACCGGAAAAAACCGGATAAAACCGGATAAAACCGGAAAAAACCAGAAAAAACCGGAAAAATTAGAAAACCCTAACCCTAACCCTAACCCTAACCAGAAAAACCAGAAAAACCAGAAAAACAAAAACCAGAAAAAACCGGAAAAAACCGGATAAAACCGGATAAAACCGGAAAAAACCAGAAAAAACCGGAAAAACCAGAAAACCCTAACCCTAACCCTAACCCTAACCAGAAAAACCAGAAAAACCAGAAAAACAAGAACCAGAAAAAACCGGAAAAAACCGGATAAAACCGGAAAAAACCAAAAAAAACCGGAGAAACCAGAAAACCCTAACCCTAACCCTAACCCTAACCAGAAAAACCAGAAAAACCAGAAAAACAAGAACCAGAAAAAACCGGAAAAAACCGGATAAAACCGGATAAAACCGGAAAAAACCAGAAAAAACCGGAAAAATTAGAAAACCCTAACCCTAACCCTAACCCTAACCAGAAAAACCAGAAAAACCAGAAAAACAAGAACCAGAAAAAACCGGAAAAAACCGGATAAAACCGGATAAAACCGGAAAAAACCAGAAAAAACCGGAAAAACCAGAAAACCCTAACCCTAACCCTAACCCTAACCAGAAAAACCAGAAAAACCAGAAAAACAAGAACCAGAAAAAACCGGAAAAAACCGGATAAAACCGGATAAAACCGGAAAAAACCAGAAAAAACCGGAAAAACCAGAAAACCCTAACCCTAACCCTAACCCTAACCAGAAAAACCAGAAAAACCAGAAAAACAAGAACCAGAAAAAACCGGAAAAAACCGGATAAAACCGGATAAAACCGGAAAAAACCAGAAAAAACCGGAAAAACCAGAAAACCCTAACCCTAACCCTAACCCTAAGCAGAAAAACCAGAAAAACCAGAAAAACAAGAACCAGAAAAAACCGGAAAAAACCGGATAAAACCGGAAAAAACCAGAAAAAACCGGAAAAACCAGAAAACCCTAACCCTAACCCTAACCCTAACCAGAAAAACCAGAAAAACCAGAAAAACAAGAACCAGAAAAAACCGGAAAAAACCGGATAAAACCGGATAAAACCGGAAAAAAC
This sequence comes from Branchellion lobata, assembly GCA_947562095.1. Taxonomy (NCBI): domain Eukaryota; kingdom Metazoa; phylum Annelida; class Clitellata; order Hirudinida; family Piscicolidae; genus Branchellion; species Branchellion lobata. The sequence goes on along the minus strand of OX387253.1, from coordinate 153,295 downwards.
CAGAAAAAACCGGAAAAACCAGAAAACCCTAACCCTAACCCTAACCCTAACCAGAAAAACCAGAAAAACCAGAAAAACAAGAACCAGAAAAAACCGGAAAAAACCGGATAAAACCGGATAAAACCGGAAAAAACCAGAAAAAACCGGAAAAACCAGAAAACCCTAACCCTAACCCTAACCCTAACCAGAAAAACCAGAAAAACCAGAAAAACAAGAACCAGAAAAAACCGGAAAAAACCGGATAAAACCGGAAAAAACCAGAAAAAACCGGAAAAACCAGAAAACCCTAACCCTAACCCTAACCCTAACCAGGAAAACCAGAAAAACCAGAAAAACAAGAACCAGAAAAAACCGGAAAAAACCGGATAAAACCGGATAAAACCGGAAAAAACTAGAAAAAACCGGAAAAATTAGAAAACCCTAACCCTAACCCTAACCCTAACCCTAACCAGAAAAACCAGAAAAACCAGAAAAACAAGAACCAGAAAAAACCGGAAAAAACCGGATAAAACCGGATAAAACCGGAAAAAACCAGAAAAAACCGGAAAAACCAGAAAACCCTAACCCTAACCCTAACCCTAACCAGAAAAACCAGAAAAACCAGAAAAACAAGAACCAGAAAAAACCGGAAAAAACCGGATAAAACCGGATAAAACCGGAAAAAACCAGAAAAAACCGGAAAAACCAGAAAACCCTAACCCTAACCCTAACCCTAACCAGAAAAACCAGAAAAACCAGAAAAACAAGAACCAGAAAAAACCGGAAAAAACCGGATAAAACCGGATAAAACCGGAAAAAACCAGAAAAAACCGGAAAAACCAGAAAACCCTAACCCTAACCCTAACCCTAACCAGAAAAACCAGAAAAACAAGAACCAGAAAAAACCGGAAAAAACCGGATAAAACCGGAAAAAACCAGAAAAAACCGGAGAAACCAGAAAACCCTAACCCTAACCCTAACCCTAACCAGAAAAACCAGAAAAACCAGAAAAACAAGAACCAGAAAAAACCGGAAAAAACCGGATAAAACCGGATAAAACCGGATAAAACCGGAAAAAACCAGAAAAAACCGGAAAAATTAGAAAACCCTAACCCTAACCCTAACCCTAACCAGAAAAACCAGAAAAACCAGAAAAACAAGAACCAGAAAAAACCGGAAAAAACCGGATAAAACCGGATAAAACCGGAAAAAACCAGAAAAAACCGGAAAAACCAGAAAACCCTAACCCTAACCCTAACCCTAACCAGAAAAACCAGAAAAACCAGAAAAACAAGAACCAGAAAAAACCGGAAAAAACCGGATAAAACCGGATAAAACCGGAAAAAACCAGAAAAAACCGGAAAAACCAGAAAACCCTAACCCTAACCCTAACCCTAACCAGAAAAACCAGAAAAACCAGAAAAACAAGAACCAGAAAAAACCGGAAAAAACCGGATAAAACCGGAAAAAACCAGAAAAAACCGGAGAAACCAGAAAACCCTAACCCTAACCCTAACCCTAACCAGAAAAACCAGAAAAACCAGAAAAACAAGAACCAGAAAAAACCGGAAAAAACCGGATAAAACCGGATAAAACCGGAAAAAACCAGAAAAAACCGGAAAAACCAGAAAACCTTAACCCTAACCCTAACCCTAACCAGAAAAACCAGAATAACCAGAAAAACAAGAACCAGAAAAAACCGGAAAAAACCGGATAAAACCGGATAAAACCGGAAAAAACCAGAAAAAACCGGAAAAACCAGAAAACCCTAACCCTAACCCTAACCCTAACCAGAAAAACCAGAAAAACCAGAAAAACAAGAACCAGAAAAAACCGGAAAAAACCGGATAAAACCGGATAAAACCGGAAAAAACCAGAAAAAACCGGAAAAACCAGAAAACCCTAACCCTAACCCTAACCCTAAGCAGAAAAACCAGAAAAACCAGAAAAACAAGAACCAGAAAAAACCGGAAAAAACCGGATAAAACCGGAAAAAACCAGAAAAAACCGGAAAAACCAGAAAACCCTAACCCTAACCCTAACCCTAACCAGAAAAACCAGAAAAACCAGAAAAACAAGAACCAGAAAAAACCGGAAAAAACCGGATAAAACCGGATAAAACCGGAAAAAACCAGAAAAAACCGGAAAAACCAGAAAACCCTAACCCTAACCCTAACCCTAACCAGAAAAACCAGAAAAACCAGAAAAACAAGAACCAGAAAAAACCGGAAAAAACCGGATAAAACCGGAAAAAACCAGAAAAAACCGGAAAAACCAGAAAACCCTAACCCTAACCCTAACCCTAACCAGAAAAACCAGAAAAACCAGAAAAACAAGAACCAGAAAAAACCGGAAAAAACCGGATAAAACCGGAAAAAACCAGAAAAAACCGGAAAAACCAGAAAACCCTAACCCTAACCCTAACCCTAACCAGGAAAACCAGAAAAACCAGAAAAACAAGAACCAGAAAAAACCGGAAAAAACCGGATAAAACCGGATAAAACCGGAAAAAACTAGAAAAAACCGGAAAAATTAGAAAACCCTAACCCTAACCCTAACCAGAAAAACCAGAAAAACCAGAAAAACAAGAACCAGAAAAAACCGGAAAAAACCGGATAAAACCGGATAAAACCGGATAAAACCGGAAAAAACCAGAAAAAACCGGAAAAACCAGAAAACCCTAACCCTAACCCTAACCCTAACCAGAAAAACCAGAAAAACAAGAACCAGAAAAAACCGGAAAAAACCGGATAAAACCGGATAAAACCGGAAAAAACCAGAAAAAACCGGAAAAACCAGAAAACCCTAACCCTAACCCTAACCCTAACCAGAAAAACCAGAAAAACCAGAAAAACAAGAACCAGAAAAAACCGGAAAAAACCGGATAAAACCGGATAAAACCGGAAAAAACCAGAAAAAACCGGAAAAACCAGAAAACCCTAACCCTAACCCTAACCCTAACCAGAAAAACCAGAAAAACAAGAACCAGAAAAAACCGGAAAAAACCGGATAAAACCGGAAAAAACCAGAAAAAACCGGAGAAACCAGAAAACCCTAACCCTAACCCTAACCCTAACCAGAAAAACCAGAAAAACCAGAATAACAAGAACCAGAAAAAACCGGAAAAAACCGGATAAAACCGGATAAAACCGGATAAAACCGGAAAAAACCAGAAAAAACCGGAAAAATTAGAAAACCCTAACCCTAACCCTAACCCTAACCAGAAAAACCAGAAAAACCAGAAAAACAAGAACCAGAAAAAACCGGAAAAAACCGGATAAAACCGGATAAAACCGGAAAAAACCAGAAAAAACCGGAAAAACCAGAAAACCCTAACCCTAACCCTAACCCTAACCAGAAAAACCAGAAAAACCAGAAAAACAAGAACCAGAAAAAACCGGAAAAAACCGGATAAAACCGGATAAAACCGGAAAAAACCAGAAAAAACCGGAAAAACCAGAAAACCCTAACCCTAACCCTAACCCTAACCAGAAAAACCAGAAAAACCAGAAAAACAAGAACCAGAAAAAACCGGAAAAAACCGGATAAAACCGGAAAAAACCAGAAAAAACCGGAGAAACCAGAAAACCCTAACCCTAACCCTAACCCTAACCAGAAAAACCAGAAAAACCAGAAAAACAAGAACCAGAAAAAACCGGAAAAAACCGGATAAAACCGGATAAAACCGGAAAAAACCAGAAAAAACCGGAAAAACCAGAAAACCTTAACCCTAACCCTAACCCTAACCAGAAAAACCAGAATAACCAGAAAAACAAGAACCAGAAAAAACCGGAAAAAACCGGATAAAACCGGATAAAACCGGAAAAAACCAGAAAAAACCGGAAAAACCAGAAAACCCTAACCCTAACCCTAACCCTAACCAGAAAAACCAGAAAAACCAGAAAAACAAGAACCAGAAAAAACCGGAAAAAACCGGATAAAACCGGATAAAACCGGAAAAAACCAGAAAAAACCGGAAAAACCAGAAAACCCTAACCCTAACCCTAACCCTAACCAGAAAAACCAGAAAAACCAGAAAAACAAGAACCAGAAAAAACCGGAAAAAACCGGATAAAACCGGAAAAAACCAGAAAAAACCGGAAAAACCAGAAAACCCTAACCCTAACCCTAACCCTAACCAGAAAAACCAGAAAAACCAGAAAAACAAGAACCAGAAAAAACCGGAAAAAACCGGATAAAACCGGATAAAACCGGAAAAAACCAGAAAAAACCGGAAAAACCAAAAAACCCTAACCCTAACCCTAACCCTAACCAGAAAAACCAGAAAAACCAGAAAAACAAGAACCAGAAAAAACCGGAAAAAACCGGATAAAACCGGATAAAACCGGAAAAAACCAGAAAAAACCGGAAAAACCAGAAAACCCTAACCCTAACCCTAACCCTAACCAGAAAAACCAGAAAAACCAGAAAAACAAGAACCAGAAAAAACCGGAAAAAACCGGATAAAACCGGAAAAAACCAGAAAAAACCGGAAAAACCAGAAAACCCTAACCCTAACCCTAACCCTAACCAGAAAAACCAGAAAAACCAGAAAAACAAGAACCAGAAAAAACCGGAAAAAACCGGATAAAACCGGATAAAACCGGAAAAAACCAGAAAAAACCGGAAAAACCAGAAAACCCTAACCCTAACCCTAACCCTAACCAGAAAAACCAGAAAAACCAGAAAAACAAGAACCAGAAAAAACCGGAAAAAACCGGATAAAACCGGATAAAACCGGAAAAAACCAGAAAAAACCAGAAAAAACCGGAAAAACCAGAAAACCCTAACCCTAACCCTAACCCTAACCAGAAAAACCAGAAAAACCAGAAAAACAAGAACCAGAAAAAACCGGAAAAAACCGGATAAAACCGGATAAAACCGGAAAAAACTAGAAAAAACCGGAAAAATTAGAAAACCCTAACCCTAACCCTAACCCTAACCCTAACCAGAAAAACCAGAAAAACCAGAAAAACAAGAACCAGAAAAAACCGGAAAAAACCGGATAAAACCGGGTAAAACCGGAAAAAACCAGAAAAAACCGGAAAAACCAGAAAACCCTAACCCTAACCCTAACCCTAACCAGAAAAACCAGAAAAACCAGAAAAACAAGAACCAGAAAAAACCGGAAAAAACCGGATAAAACCGGATAAAACCGGAAAAAACCAGAAAAAACCGGAAAAACCAGAAAACCCTAACCCTAACCCTAACCCTAACCAGAAAAACCAGAAAAACCAGAAAAACAAGAACCAGAAAAAACCGGAAAAAACCGGATAAAACCGGATAAAACCGGAAAAAACCAGAAAAAACCGGAAAAACCAGAAAACCCTAACCCTAACCCTAACCCTAACCAGAAAAACCAGAAAAACCAGAAAAACAAGAACCAGAAAAAACCGGAAAAAACCGGATAAAACCGGATAAAACCGGAAAAAACCAGAAAAAACCGGAAAAACCAGAAAACCCTAACCCTAACCCTAACCCTAACCAGAAAAACGAGAAAAACCAGAAAAACAAAAACCAGAAAAAACCGGAAAAAACCGGATAAAACCGGAAAAAACCAGAAAAAACCGGAAAAACCAGAAAACCCTAACCCTAACCCTAACCCTAACCAGAAAAACCAGAAAAACCAGAAAAACAAGAACCAGAAAAAACCGGAAAAAACCGGATAAAACCGGAAAAAACCAGAAAAAACCGGAAAAACCAGAAAACCCTAACCCTAACCCTAACCCTAACCAGAAAAACCAGAAAAACCAGAAAAACAAGAACCAGAAAAAACCGGAAAAAACCGGATAAAACCGGATAAAACCGGAAAAAACCAGAAAAAACCGGAAAAACCAGAAAACCCTAACCCTAACCGTATGAAAAAAAATGGAAAAATGGAAATTGAAAAAATCATTTATGTTTCTAATTTAAAAATGAATATTACCCCAAAAAATTTCCACTCTAACCCCATATTCCAAGCTTTGAGGTCAAAGTACAGTGGAAACCTAAAGTCCTATTAAAGGTATGAAAAAAAATGGAAAAATGGAAATTGAAAAAATCATTTATGTTTGTAATTTAAAATTGAATATTTACCCAAAAAATTTCCACTCTAACCCCATATTCAAAGCTTTGAGGTCAAAGTATAGTGGAAACCTAAAGTCCTATTAAAGGTATGAAAAAAATGGAAAAATGGAAATTGAAAAAATCATTTATGTTTCTAATTTAAAAATGAATATTACCCCAAAAAATTTCCACTCTAACCCCATATTCGAAGCTTTGAGGTCAAAGTACAGTGGAAACCTAAAGTCCTATTAAAGGTATGAAAAAAAATGGAAAAATGGAAATTGAAAAAATCATTTATGTTTGTAATTTAAAAATGAATATTATCCTAAAAAATTTCTACTCTAACCCCATATTCCAAGCTTTGAGGTCAAAGTACAGTGGAAACATAAAGTCCTATTAAAGGTATGAAAAAAAATGGAAAAATGGAAATTGAAAAAATCATTTATGTTTCTAATTTAAAAATGAATATTACCCCAAAAAATTTCCACTCTAACCCCATATTCCAAGCTTTGAGGTCAAAGTACAGTAGAAACCTAAAGTCCTATTAAAGGTATGAAAAAAAATGGAAAAATGGAAATTGAAAAAATCATTTATGTTTGTAATTTAAAAATGAATATTATCCCAAAAAATTTCGACTCTAACCCCATATTCCAAGCTTTGAGGTCAAAGTACAGTGGAAACCTAAAGTCCTATTAAAGGTATGAAAAAAAATGGAAAAATGGAAATTGAAAAAATCATTTATGTTTCTAATTTAAAAATGAATATTACCCCAAAAAATTTCCACTCTAACCCCATATTCGAAGCTTTGAGGTCGAAGTACAGTGGAAACCTAAAGTCCTATTAAAGGTATGAAAAAAAATGGAAAAATGGAAATTGAAAAAATCATTTATGTTTGTAATTTAAAAATGAATATTTACCCAAAAAATATCCACTCTAACCCCATTTTCAAAGCTTTGAGGTCAAAGTACAGTGGAAACCTAAAGTCCTATTAAAGGTATGAAAAAAAATGGAAAAATGGAAATTGAAAAAATCATTTATGTTTCTAATTTAAAAATGAATATTACCCCAAAAAATTTCCACTCTAACCCCATATTCGAAGCTTTGAGGTCAAAGTACAGTGGAAACCTAAAGTCCTATTAAAGGTATGAAAAAAAATGGAAAAATGGAAATTGAAAAAATCATTTATGTTTGTAATTTAAAAATGAATATTATCCCAAAAAATTTCGACTCTAACCCCATATTCCAAGCTTTGAGGTCAAAGTACAGTGGAAACATAAAGTCCTATTAAAGGTATGAAAAAAAATGGAAAAATGGAAATTGAAAAAATCATTTATGTTTCTAATTTAAAAATGAATATTACCCCAAAAAATTTCCACTCTAACCCCATATTCCAAGCTTTGAGGTCAAAGTACAGTAGAAACCTAAAGTCCTATTAAAGGTATGAAAAAAAATGGAAAAATGGAAATTGAAAAAATCATTTATGTTTGTAATTTAAAAATGAATATTATCCCAAAAAATTTCCACTCTAACCCCATATTCGAAGCTTTGAGGTCAAAGTACAGTGGAAACCTAAAGTCCTATTAAAGGTATGAAAAAAAATGGAAAAATGGAAATTGAAAAAATCATTTATGTTTGTAATTTAAAAATGAATATTATCCCAAAAAATTTCGACTCTAACCCCATATTCCAAGCTTTGAGGTCAAAGTACAGTGGAAACCTAAAGTCCTATTAAAGGTATGAAAAAAAATGGAAAAATGGAAATTGAAAAAATCATTTATGTTTCTAATTTAAAAATGAAGATTACCCCAAAAAATTTCCACTCTAACCCCATATTCGAAGCTTTGAGGTCGAAGTACAGTGGAAACCTAAAGTCCTATTAAAGGTATGAAAAAAAATGGAAAAATGGAAATTGAAAAAATCATTTATGTTTGTAATTTAAAAATGAATATTATCCCAAAAAATTTCGACTCTAACCCCATATTCCAAGCTTTGAGGTCAAAGTACAGTGGAAACATAAAGTCCTATTAAAGGTATGAAAAAAAATGGAAAAATGGAAATTGAAAAAATCATTTATGTTTGTAATTTAAAAATGAATATTACCCCAAAAAATTTCCACTCTAACCCCATATTCCAAGCTTTGAGGTCAAAGTACAGTAGAAACCTAAAGTCCTATTAAAGGTATGAAAAAAAATGGAAAAATGGAAATTGAAAAAATCATTTATGTTTGTAATTTAAAAATGAATATTATCCCAAAAAATTTCCACTCTAACCCCATATTCCAAGCTTTGAGGTCAAAGTACAGTGGAAACCTAAAGTCCTATTAAAGGTATGAAAAAAAATGGAAAAATGGAAATTGAAAAAATCATTTATGTTTCTAATTTAAAAATGAATATTACCCCAAAAAAATTCCACTCTAACCCCATATTCGAAGCTTTGAGGTCGAAGTACAGTGGAAACCTAAAGTCCTAATAAAGGTATGAAAAAAAATGGAAAAATGGAAATTGAAAAAATCATTTATGTTTGTAATTTAAAAATGAATATTTACCCAAAAAATTTCCACTCTAACCCCATATTCAAAGCTTTGAGGTCAAAGTACAGTGGAAACCTAAAGTCCTATTAAAGGTATGAAAAAAAATGGAAAAATGGAAATTGAAAAAATCATTTATGTTTCTAATTTAAAAATGAATATTACCCCAAAAAATTTCCACTCTAACCCCATATTCGAAGCTTTGAGGTCAAAGTACAGTGGAAACCTAAAGTCCTATTAAAGGTATGAAAAAAAATGGAAAAATGGAAATTGAAAAAATCATTTATGTTTGTAATTTAAAAATGAATATTATCCCAAAAAATTTCGACTCTAACCCCATATTTCAAGCTTTGAGGTCAAATTACAGAGGAAACATAAAGTCCTATTAAAGGTATGAAAAAAAATGGAAAAATGGAAATTGAAAAAATCATTTATGTTTGTAATTTAAAAATGAATATTTACCCAAAAAATTTCCACTCTAACCCCATATTCGAAGCTTTGAGGTCAAAGTACAGTGGAAACCTAAAGTCCTATTAAAGGTATGAAAAAAAATGGAAAAATGGAAATTGAAAAAATCATTTATGTTTGTAATTTAAAAATGAATATTACCCCAAAAAAATTCCACTCTAACCCCATATTCGAAGCTTTGAGGTCGAAGTACAGTGGAAACCTAAAGTCCTAATAAAGGTATGAAAAAAAATGGAAAAATGGAAATTGAAAAAATCATTTATGTTTGTAATTTAAAAATGAATATTTACCCAAAAAATTTCACTCTAACCCCATATTCAAAGCTTTGAGGTCAAAGTACAGTGGAAACCTAAAGTCCTATTAAAGGTATGAAAAAAAATGGAAAAATGGAAATTGAAAAAATCATTTATGTTTCTAATTTAAAAATGAATATTACCCCAAAAAATTTCCACTCTAACCCCATATTCGAAGCTTTGAGGTCAAAGTACAGTGGAAACCTAAAGTCCTATTAAAGGTATGAAAAAAAATGGAAAAATGGAAATTGAAAAAATCATTTATGTTTGTAATTTAAAAATGAATATTATCCCAAAAAATTTCGACTCTAACCCCATATTCCAAGCTTTGAGGTCAAAGTACAGAGGAAACATAAAGTCCTATTAAAGGTATGAAAAAAAATGGAAAAATGGAAATTGAAAAAATCATTTATGTTTCTAATTTAAAAATGAATATTACCCCAAAAAATTTCCACTCTAACCCCATATTCCAAGCTTTGAGGTCAAAGTACAGTAGAAACCTAAAGTCCTATTAAAGGTATGAAAAAAAATGGAAAAATGGAAATTGAAAAAATCATTTATGTTTGTAATTTAAAAATGAATATTATCCCAAAAAATTTCCACTCTAACCCCATATTCGAAGCTTTGAGGTCAAAGTACAGTAGAAACCTAAAGTCCTATTAAAGGTATGAAAAAAAATGGAAAAATGGAAATTGAAAAAATCATTTATGTTTGTAATTTAAAAATGAATATTATCCCAAAAAATTTCCACTCTAACCCCATATTCGAAGCTTTGAGGTCAAAGTACAGTAGAAACCTAAAGTCCTATTAAAGGTATGAAAAAAAATGGAAAAATGGAAATTGAAAAAATCATTTATGTTTGTAATTTAAAAATGAATATTATCCCAAAAAATTTCGACTCTAACCCCATATTCCAAGCTTTGAGGTCAAAGTACAGTGGAAACCTAAAGTCCTATTAAAGGTATGAAAAAAAATGGAAAAATGGAAATTGAAAAAATCATTTATGTTTCTAATTTAAAAATGAATATTACCCCAAAAAATTTCCACTCTAACCCCATATTCGAAGCTTTGAGGTCGAAGTACAGTGGAAACCTAAAGTCCTATTAAAGGTATGAAAAAAAATGGAAAAATGGAAATTGAAAAAATCATTTATGTTTGTAATTTAAAAATGAATATTATCCCAAAAAATTTCCACTCTAACCCCATATTCGAAGCTTTGAGGTCAAAGTACAGTAGAAACCTAAAGTCCTATTAAAGGTATGAAAAAAAATGGAAAAATGGAAATTGAAAAAATCATTTATGTTTGTAATTTAAAAATGAATATTATCCCAAAAAATTTCGACTCTAACCCCATATTCCAAGCTTTGAGGTCAAAGTACAGTGGAAACCTAAAGTCCTATTAAAGGTATGAAAAAAAATGGAAAAATGGAAATTGAAAAAATCATTTATGTTTCTAATTTAAAAATGAATATTACCCCAAAAAATTTTCACTCTAACCCCATATTCGAAGCTTTGAGGTCGAAGTACAGTGGAAACCTAAAGTCCTATTAAAGGTATGAAAAAAAATGGAAAAATGGAAATTGAAAAAATCATTTATGTTTGTAATTTAAAAATGAATATTATCCCAAAAAATTTCGACTCTAACCCCATATTCCAAGCTTTGAGGTCAAAGTACAGTGGAAACATAAAGTCCTATTAAAGGTATGAAAAAAAATGGAAAAATGGAAATTGAAAAAATCATTTATGTTTCTAATTTAAAAATGAATATTACCCCAAAAAATTTCCACTCTAACCCCATATTCCAAGCTTTGAGGTCAAAGTACAGTAGAAACCTAAAGTCCTATTAAAGGTATGAAAAAAAATGGAAAAATGGAAATTGAAAAAATCATTTATGTTTGTAATTTAAAAATGAATATTATCCCAAAAAATTTCCACTCTAACCCCATATTCGAAGCTTTGAGGTCAAAGTACAGTAGAAACCTAAAGTCCTATTAAAGGTATGAAAAAAAATTGAAAAATGGAAATTGAAAAAATCATTTATGTTTGTAATTTAAAAATGAATATTATCCCAAAAAATTTCCACTCTAACCCCATATTCGAAGCTTTGAGGTCAAAGTACAGTAGAAACCTAAAGTCCTATTAAAGGTATGAAAAAAAATGGAAAAATGGAAATTGAAAAAATCATTTATGTTTGTAATTTAAAAATGAATATTATCCCAAAAAATTTCGACTCTAACCCCATATTCCAAGCTTTGAGGTCAAAGTACAGTGGAAACCTAAAGTCCTATTAAAGGTATGAAAAAAAATGGAAAAATGGAAATTGAAAAAATCATTTATGTTTCTAATTTAAAAATGAATATTACCCCAAAAAATTTCCACTCTAACCCCATATTCGAAGCTTTGAGGTCGAAGTACAGTGGAAACCTAAAGTCCTATTAAAGGTATGAAAAAAAATGGAAAAATGGAAATTGAAAAAATCATTTATGTTTGTAATTTAAAAATGAATATTATCCCAAAAAATTTCGACTCTAACCCCATATTCCAAGCTTTGAGGTCAAAGTACAGTGGAAACATAAAGTCCTATTAAAGGTATGAAAAAAAATGGAAAAATGGAAATTGAAAAAATCATTTATGTTTCTAATTTAAAAATGAATATTACCCCAAAAAATTTCCACTCTAACCCCATATTCCAAGCTTTGAGGTCAAAGTACAGTAGAAACCTAAAGTCCTATTAAAGGTATGAAAAAAAATGGAAAAATGGAAATTGAAAAAATCATTTATGTTTGTAATTTAAAAATGAATATTATCCCAAAAAATTTCCACTCTAACCCCATATTCCAAGCTTTGAGGTCAAAGTACAGTGGAAACCTAAAGTCCTATTAAAGGTATGAAAAAAAATGGAAAAATGGAAATTGAAAAAATCATTTATGTTTCTAATTTAAAAATGAATATTACCCCAAAAAAATTCCACTCTAACCCCATATTCGAAGCTTTGAGGTCGAAGTACAGTGGAAACCTAAAGTCCTAATAAAGGTATGAAAAAAAATGGAAAAATGGAAATTGAAAAAATCATTTATGTTTGTAATTTAAAAATGAATATTTACCCAAAAAATTTCCACTCTAACCCCATATTCAAAGCTTTGAGGTCAAAGTACAGTGGAAACCTAAAGTCCTATTAAAGGTATGAAAAAAAATGGAAAAATGGAAATTGAAAAAATCATTTATGTTTCTAATTTAAAAATGAATATTACCCCAAAAAATTTCCACTCTAACCCCATATTCGAAGCTTTGAGGTCAAAGTACAGTGGAAACCTAAAGTCCTATTAAAGGTATGAAAAAAAATGGAAAAATGGAAATTGAAAAAATCATTTATGTTTGTAATTTAAAAATGAATATTATCCCAAAAAATTTCGACTCTAACCCCATATTCCAAGCTTTGAGGTCAAAGTACAGTGGAAACATAAAGTCCTATTAAAGGTATGAAAAAAAATGGAAAAATGGAAATTGAAAAAATCATTTATGTTTCTAATTTAAAAATGAATATTACCCCAAAAAATTTCCACTCTAACCCCATATTCCAAGCTTTGAGGTCAAAGTACAGTAGAAACCTAAAGTCCTATTAAAGGTATGAAAAAAAATGGAAAAATGGAAATTGAAAAAATCATTTATGTTTGTAATTTAAAAATGAATATTATCCCAAAAAATTTCCACTCTAACCCCATATTCGAAGCTTTGAGGTCAAAGTACAGTAGAAACCTAAAGTCCTATTAAAGGTATGAAAAAAAATTGAAAAATGGAAATTGAAAAAATCATTTATGTTTGTAATTTAAAAATGAATATTATCCCAAAAAATTTCCACTCTAACCCCATATTCGAAGCTTTGAGGTCAAAGTACAGTAGAAACCTAAAGTCCTATTAAAGGTATGAAAAAAAATGGAAAAATGGAAATTGAAAAAATCATTTATGTTTGTAATTTAAAAATGAATATTATCCCAAAAAATTTCGACTCTAACCCCATATTCCAAGCTTTGAGGTCAAAGTACAGTGGAAACCTAAAGTCCTATTAAAGGTATGAAAAAAAATGGAAAAATGGAAATTGAAAAAATCATTTATGTTTCTAATTTAAAAATGAATATTACCCCAAAAAATTTCCACTCTAACCCCATATTCGAAGCTTTGAGGTCGAAGTACAGTGGAAACCTAAAGTCCTATTAAAGGTATGAAAAAAAATGGAAAAATGGAAATTGAAAAAATCATTTATGTTTGTAATTTAAAAATGAATATTATCCCAAAAAATTTCGACTCTAACCCCATATTCCAAGCTTTGAGGTCAAAGTACAGTGGAAACATAAAGTCCTATTAAAGGTATGAAAAAAAATGGAAAAATGGAAATTGAAAAAATCATTTATGTTTCTAATTTAAAAATGAATATTACCCCAAAAAATTTCCACTCTAACCCCATATTCCAAGCTTTGAGGTCAAAGTACAGTAGAAACCTAAAGTCCTATTAAAGGTATGAAAAAAAATGGAAAAATGGAAATTGAAAAAATCATTTATGTTTGTAATTTAAAAATGAATATTATCCCAAAAAATTTCCACTCTAACCCCATATTCCAAGCTTTGAGGTCAAAGTACAGTGGAAACCTAAAGTCCTATTAAAGGTATGAAAAAAAATGGAAAAATGGAAATTGAAAAAATCATTTATGTTTCTAATTTAAAAATGAATATTACCCCAAAAAAATTCCACTCTAACCCCATATTCGAAGCTTTGAGGTCGAAGTACAGTGGAAACCTAAAGTCCTAATAAAGGTATGAAAAAAAATGGAAAAATGGAAATTGAAAAAATCATTTATGTTTGTAATTTAAAAATGAATATTTACCCAAAAAATTTCCACTCTAACCCCATATTCAAAGCTTTGAGGTCAAAGTACAGTGGAAACCTAAAGTCCTATTAAAGGTATGAAAAAAAATGGAAAAATGGAAATTGAAAAAATCATTTATGTTTCTAATTTAAAAATGAATATTACCCCAAAAAATTTCCACTCTAACCCCATATTCGAAGCTTTGAGGTCAAAGTACAGTGGAAACCTAAAGTCCTATTAAAGGTATGAAAAAAAATGGAAAAATGGAAATTGAAAAAATCATTTATGTTTGTAATTTAAAAATGAATATTATCCCAAAAAATTTCGACTCTAACCCCATATTCCAAGCTTTGAGGTCAAAGTACAGTGGAAACATAAAGTCCTATTAAAGGTATGAAAAAAAATGGAAAAATGGAAATTGAAAAAATCATTTATGTTTCTAATTTAAAAATGAATATTACCCCAAAAAATTTCCACTCTAACCCCATATTCCAAGCTTTGAGGTCAAAGTACAGTAGAAACCTAAAGTCCTATTAAAGGTATGAAAAAAAATGGAAAAATGGAAATTGAAAAAATCATTTATGTTTGTAATTTAAAAATGAATATTATCCCAAAAAATTTCCACTCTAACCCCATATTCGAAGCTTTGAGGTCAAAGTACAGTAGAAACCTAAAGTCCTATTAAAGGTATGAAAAAAAATGGAAAAATGGAAATTGAAAAAATCATTTATGTTTGTAATTTAAAAATGAATATTATCCCAAAAAATTTCCACTCTAACCCCATATTCGAAGCTTTGAGGTCAAAGTACAGTAGAAACCTAAAGTCCTATTAAAGGTATGAAAAAAAATGGAAAAATGGAAATTGAAAAAATCATTTATGTTTGTAATTTAAAAATGAATATTATCCCAAAAAATTTCGACTCTAACCCCATATTC
Source organism: Branchellion lobata (assembly GCA_947562095.1). Lineage (NCBI taxonomy): Eukaryota > Metazoa > Annelida > Clitellata > Hirudinida > Piscicolidae > Branchellion > Branchellion lobata. The sequence continues at coordinate 138,185 of OX387253.1, read as the reverse complement.
CAAGCTTTGAGGTCAAAGTACAGTGGAAACCTAAAGTCCTATTAAAGGTATGAAAAAAAATGGAAAAATGGAAATTGAAAAAATCATTTATGTTTCTAATTTAAAAATGAATATTACCCCAAAAAATTTCCACTCTAACCCCATATTCGAAGCTTTGAGGTCGAAGTACAGTGGAAACCTAAAGTCCTATTAAAGGTATGAAAAAAAATGGAAAAATGGAAATTGAAAAAATCATTTATGTTTGTAATTTAAAAATGAATATTATCCCAAAAAATTTCCACTCTAACCCCATATTCGAAGCTTTGAGGTCAAAGTACAGTAGAAACCTAAAGTCCTATTAAAGGTATGAAAAAAAATGGAAAAATGGAAATTGAAAAAATCATTTATGTTTGTAATTTAAAAATGAATATTATCCCAAAAAATTTCGACTCTAACCCCATATTCCAAGCTTTGAGGTCAAAGTACAGTGGGAACCTAAAGTCCTATTAAAGGTATGAAAAAAAATGGAAAAATGGAAATTGAAAAAATCATTTATGTTTCTAATTTAAAAATGAATATTACCCCAAAAAATTTTCACTCTAACCCCATATTCGAAGCTTTGAGGTCGAAGTACAGTGGAAACCTAAAGTCCTATTAAAGGTATGAAAAAAAATGGAAAAATGGAAATTGAAAAAATCATTTATGTTTGTAATTTAAAAATGAATATTATCCCAAAAAATTTCGACTCTAACCCCATATTCCAAGCTTTGAGGTCAAAGTACAGTGGAAACATAAAGTCCTATTAAAGGTATGAAAAAAAATGGAAAAATGGAAATTGAAAAAATCATTTATGTTTCTAATTTAAAAATGAATATTACCCCAAAAAATTTCCACTCTAACCCCATATTCCAAGCTTTGAGGTCAAAGTACAGTAGAAACCTAAAGTCCTATTAAAGGTATGAAAAAAAATGGAAAAATGGAAATTGAAAAAATCATTTATGTTTGTAATTTAAAAATGAATATTATCCCAAAAAATTTCCACTCTAACCCCATATTCGAAGCTTTGAGGTCAAAGTACAGTAGAAACCTAAAGTCCTATTAAAGGTATGAAAAAAAATTGAAAAATGGAAATTGAAAAAATCATTTATGTTTGTAATTTAAAAATGAATATTATCCCAAAAAATTTCCACTCTAACCCCATATTCGAAGCTTTGAGGTCAAAGTACAGTAGAAACCTAAAGTCCTATTAAAGGTATGAAAAAAAATGGAAAAATGGAAATTGAAAAAATCATTTATGTTTGTAATTTAAAAATGAATATTATCCCAAAAAATTTCGACTCTAACCCCATATTCCAAGCTTTGAGGTCAAAGTACAGTGGAAACCTAAAGTCCTATTAAAGGTATGAAAAAAAATGGAAAAATGGAAATTGAAAAAATCATTTATGTTTCTAATTTAAAAATGAATATTACCCCAAAAAATTTCCACTCTAACCCCATATTCGAAGCTTTGAGGTCGAAGTACAGTGGAAACCTAAAGTCCTATTAAAGGTATGAAAAAAAATGGAAAAATGGAAATTGAAAAAATCATTTATGTTTGTAATTTAAAAATGAATATTATCCCAAAAAATTTCGACTCTAACCCCATATTCCAAGCTTTGAGGTCAAAGTACAGTGGAAACATAAAGTCCTATTAAAGGTATGAAAAAAAATGGAAAAATGGAAATTGAAAAAATCATTTATGTTTCTAATTTAAAAATGAATATTACCCCAAAAAATTTCCACTCTAACCCCATATTCCAAGCTTTGAGGTCAAAGTACAGTAGAAACCTAAAGTCCTATTAAAGGTATGAAAAAAAATGGAAAAATGGAAATTGAAAAAATCATTTATGTTTGTAATTTAAAAATGAATATTATCCCAAAAAATTTCCACTCTAACCCCATATTCCAAGCTTTGAGGTCAAAGTACAGTGGAAACCTAAAGTCCTATTAAAGGTATGAAAAAAAATGGAAAAATGGAAATTGAAAAAATCATTTATGTTTGTAATTTAAAAATGAATATTACCCCAAAAAATTTCCACTCTAACCCCATATTCGAAGCTTTGAGGTCGAAGTACAGTGGAAACCTAAAGTCCTATTAAAGGTATGAAAAAAAATGGAAAAATGGAAATTGAAAAAATCATTTATGTTTGTAATTTAAAAATGAATATTTACATAAAAAATTTCCACTCTAACCCCATATTCAAAGCTTTGAGGTCAAAGTACAGTGGAAACCTAAAGTCCTATTAAAGGTATGAAAAAAAATGGAAAAATGGAAATTGAAAAAATCATTTATGTTTCTAATTTAAAAATGAATATTACCCCAAAAAATTTCCACTCTAACCCCATATTCGAAGCTTTGAGGTCAAAGTACAGTGGAAACCTAAAGTCCTATTAAAGGTATGAAAAAAAATGGAAAAATGGAAATTGAAAAAATCATTTATGTTTGTAATTTAAAAATGATTATTATCCCAAAAAATTTCGACTCTAACCCCATATTCCAAGCTTTGAGGTCAAAGTACAGTGGAAACATAAAGTCCTATTAAAGGTATGAAAAAAAATGGAAAAATGGAAATTGAAAAAATCATTTATGTTTCTAATTTAAAAATGAATATTACCCCAAAAAATTTCCACTCTAACCCCAGATTCCAAGCTTTGAGGTCAAAGTACAGTGGAAACCTAAAGTCCTATTAAAGGTATGAAAAAAAATGGAAAAATGGAAATTGAAAAAATCATTTATGTTTGTAATTTAAAATTGAATATTTACCCAAAAAATTTCCACTCTAACCCCATATTCAAAGCTTTGAGGTCAAAGTATAGTGGAAACCTAAAGTCCTATTAAAGGTATGAAAAAAATGGAAAAATGGAAATTGAAAAAATCATTTATGTTTCTAATTTAAAAATGAATATTACCCCAAAAAATTTCCACTCTAACCCCATATTCGAAGCTTTGAGGTCAAAGTACAGTGGAAACCTAAAGTCCTATTAAAGGTATGAAAAAAAATGGAAAAATGGAAATTGAAAAAATCATTTATGTTTGTAATTTAAAAATGAATATTATCCCAAAAAATTTCGACTCTAACCCCATATTCCAAGCTTTGAGGTCAAAGTACAGTGGAAACATAAAGTCCTATTAAAGGTATGAAAAAAAATGGAAAAATGGAAATTGAAAAAATCATTTATGTTTCTAATTTAAAAATGAATATTACCCCAAAAAATTTCCACTCTAACCCCATATTCCAAGCTTTGAGGTCAAAGTACAGTAGAAACCTAAAGTCCTATTAAAGGTATGAAAAAAAATGGAAAAATGGAAATTGAAAAAATCATTTATGTTTGTAATTTAAAAATGAATATTATCCCAAAAAATTTCGACTCTAACCCCATATTCCAAGCTTTGAGGTCAAAGTACAGTGGAAACATAAAGTCCTATTAAAGGTATGAAAAAAAATGGAAAAATGGAAATTGAAAAAATCATTTATGTTTCTAATTTAAAAATGAATATTACCCCAAAAAATTTCCACTCTAACCCCATATTCCAAGCTTTGAGGTCAAAGTACAGTAGAAACCTAAAGTCCTATTAAAGGTATGAAAAAAAATGGAAAAATGGAAATTGAAAAAATCATTTATGTTTGTAATTTAAAAATGAATATTATCCCAAAAAATTTCCACTCTAACCCCATATTCCAAGCTTTGAGGTCAAAGTACAGTGGAAACCTAAAGTCCTATTAAAGGTATGAAAAAAAATGGAAAAATGGAAATTGAAAAAATCATTTATGTTTGTAATTTAAAAATGAATATTACCCCAAAAAATTTCCACTCTAACCCCATATTCCAAGCTTTGAGGTCAAAGTACAGTAGAAACCTAAAGTCCTATTAAAGGTATGAAAAAAAATGGAAAAATGGAAATTGAAAAAATCATTTATGTTTGTAATTTAAAAATGAATATTATCCCAAAAAATTTCCACTCTAACCCCATATTCCAAGCTTTGAGGTCAAAGTACAGTGGAAACCTAAAGTCCTATTAAAGGTATGAAAAAAAATGGAAAAATGGAAATTGAAAAAATCATTTATGTTTGTAATTTAAAAATGAATATTACCCCAAAAAATTTCCACTCTAACCCCATATTCGAAGCTTTGAGGTCGAAGTACAGTGGAAACCTAAAGTCCTATTAAAGGTATGAAAAAAAATGGAAAAATGGAAATTGAAAAAATCATTTATGTTTGTAATTTAAAAATGAATATTTACATAAAAAATTTCCACTCTAACCCCATATTCAAAGCTTTGAGGTCAAAGTACAGTGGAAACCTAAAGTCCTATTAAAGGTATGAAAAAAAATGGAAAAATGGAAATTGAAAAAATCATTTATGTTTCTAATTTAAAAATGAATATTACCCCAAAAAATTTCCACTCTAACCCCATATTCGAAGCTTTGAGGTCAAAGTACAGTGGAAACCTAAAGTCCTATTAAAGGTATGAAAAAAAATGGAAAAATGGAAATTGAAAAAATCATTTATGTTTGTAATTTAAAAATGATTATTATCCCAAAAAATTTCGACTCTAACCCCATATTCCAAGCTTTGAGGTCAAAGTACAGTGGAAACATAAAGTCCTATTAAAGGTATGAAAAAAAATGGAAAAATGGAAATTGAAAAAATCATTTATGTTTCTAATTTAAAAATGAATATTACCCCAAAAAATTTCCACTCTAACCCCAGATTCCAAGCTTTGAGGTCAAAGTACAGTGGAAACCTAAAGTCCTATTAAAGGTATGAAAAAAAATGGAAAAATGGAAATTGAAAAAATCATTTATGTTTGTAATTTAAAATTGAATATTTACCCAAAAAATTTCCACTCTAACCCCATATTCAAAGCTTTGAGGTCAAAGTATAGTGGAAACCTAAAGTCCTATTAAAGGTATGAAAAAAATGGAAAAATGGAAATTGAAAAAATCATTTATGTTTCTAATTTAAAAATGAATATTACCCCAAAAAATTTCCACTCTAACCCCATATTCGAAGCTTTGAGGTCAAAGTACAGTGGAAACCTAAAGTCCTATTAAAGGTATGAAAAAAAATGGAAAAATGGAAATTGAAAAAATCATTTATGTTTGTAATTTAAAAATGAATATTATCCCAAAAAATTTCGACTCTAACCCCATATTCCAAGCTTTGAGGTCAAAGTACAGTGGAAACATAAAGTCCTATTAAAGGTATGAAAAAAAATGGAAAAATGGAAATTGAAAAAATCATTTATGTTTCTAATTTAAAAATGAATATTACCCCAAAAAATTTCCACTCTAACCCCATATTCCAAGATTTGAGGTCAAAGTACAGTAGAAACCTAAAGTCCTATTAAAGGTATGAAAAAAAATGGAAAAATGGAAATTGAAAAAATCATTTATGTTTGTAATTTAAAAATGAATATTATCCCAAAAAATTTCCACTCTAACCCCATATTCCAAGCTTTGAGGTCAAAGTACAGTGGAAACCTAAAGTCCTATTAAAGGTATGAAAAAAAATGGAAAAATGGAAATTGAAAAAATCATTTATGTTTGTAATTTAAAAATGAATATTATCCCAAAAAATTTCGACTCTAACCCCATATTCCAAGCTTTGAGGTCAAAGTACAGTGGAAACCTAAAGTCCTATTAAAGGTATGAAAAAAAATGGAAAAATGGAAATTGAAAAAATCATTTATGTTTCTAATTTAAAAATGAATATTACCCCAAAAAATTTCCACTCTAACCCCATATTCGAAGCTTTGAGGTCGAAGTACAGTGGAAACCTAAAGTCCTATTAAAGGTATGAAAAAAAATGGAAAAATGGAAATTGAAAAAATCATTTATGTTTGTAATTTAAAAATGAATATTATCCCAAAAAATTTCGACTCTAACCCCATATTCCAAGCTTTGAGGTCAAAGTACAGTGGAAACATAAAGTCCTATTAAAGGTATGAAAAAAAATGGAAAAATGGAAATTGAAAAAATCATTTATGTTTCTAATTTAAAAATGAATATTACCCCAAAAAATTTCCACTCTAACCCCAGATTCCAAGCTTTGAGGTCAAAGTACAGTGGAAACCTAAAGTCCTATTAAAGGTATGAAAAAAAATGGAAAAATGGAAATTGAAAAAATCATTTATGTTTGTAATTTAAAATTGAATATTTACCCAAAAAATTTCCACTCTAACCCCATATTCAAAGCTTTGAGGTCAAAGTATAGTGGAAACCTAAAGTCCTATTAAAGGTATGAAAAAAATGGAAAAATGGAAATTGAAAAAATCATTTATGTTTCTAATTTAAAAATGAATATTACCCCAAAAAATTTCCACTCTAACCCCATATTCGAAGCTTTGAGGTCAAAGTACAGTGGAAACATAAAGTCCTATTAAAGGTATGAAAAAAAATGGAAAAATGGAAATTGAAAAAATCATTTATGTTTCTAATTTAAAAATGAATATTACCCCAAAAAATTTCCACTCTAACCCCAGATTCCAAGCTTTGAGGTCAAAGTACAGTGGAAACCTAAAGTCCTATTAAAGGTATGAAAAAAAATGGAAAAATGGAAATTGAAAAAATCATTTATGTTTGTAATTTAAAATTGAATATTTACCCAAAAAATTTCCACTCTAACCCCATATTCAAAGCTTTGAGGTCAAAGTATAGTGGAAACCTAAAGTCCTATTAAAGGTATGAAAAAAATGGAAAAATGGAAATTGAAAAAATCATTTATGTTTCTAATTTAAAAATGAATATTACCCCAAAAAATTTCCACTCTAACCCCATATTCGAAGCTTTGAGGTCAAAGTACAGTGGAAACCTAAAGTCCTATTAAAGGTATGAAAAAAAATGGAAAAATGGAAATTGAAAAAATCATTTATGTTTGTAATTTAAAAATGAATATTATCCCAAAAAATTTCGACTCTAACCCCATATTCCAAGCTTTGAGGTCAAAGTACAGTGGAAACATAAAGTCCTATTAAAGGTATGAAAAAAAATGGAAAAATGGAAATTGAAAAAATCATTTATGTTTCTAATTTAAAAATGAATATTACCCCAAAATATTTCCACTCTAACCCCATATTCCAAGCTTTGAGGTCAAAGTACAGTAGAAACCTAAAGTCCTATTAAAGGTATGAAAAAAAATGGAAAAATGGAAATTGAAAAAATCATTTATGTTTGTAATTTAAAAATGAATATTATCCCAAAAAATTTCCACTCTAACCCCATATTCCAAGCTTTGAGGTCAAAGTACAGTGGAAACCTAAAGTCCTATTAAAGGTATGAAAAAAAATGGAAAAATGGAAATTGAAAAAATCATTTATGTTTGTAATTTAAAAATGAATATTATCCCAAAAAATTTCGACTCTAACCCCATATTCCAAGCTTTGAGGTCAAAGTACAGTGGAAACCTAAAGTCCTATTAAAGGTATGAAAAAAAATGGAAAAATGGAAATTGAAAAAATCATTTATGTTTCTAATTTAAAAATGAATATTACCCCAAAAAATTTCCACTCTAACCCCATATTCGAAGCTTTGAGGTCGAAGTACAGTGGAAACCTAAAGTCCTATTAAAGGTATGAAAAAAAATGGAAAAATGGAAATTGAAAAAATCATTTATGTTTGTAATTTAAAAATGAATATTATCCCAAAAAATTTCGACTCTAACCCCATATTCCAAGCTTTGAGGTCAAAGTACAGTGGAAACATAAAGTCCTATTAAAGGTATGAAAAAAAATGGAAAAATGGAAATTGAAAAAATCATTTATGTTTGTAATTTAAAAATGAATATTACCCCAAAAAATTCCACTCTAACCCCATATTCCAAGCTTTGAGGTCAAAGTACAGTAGAAACCTAAAGTCCTATTAAAGGTATGAAAAAAAATGGAAAAATGGAAATTGAAAAAATCATTTATGTTTGTAATTTAAAAATGAATATTATCCCAAAAAATTTCCACTCTAACCCCATATTCCAAGCTTTGAGGTCAAAGTACAGTGGAAACCTAAAGTCCTATTAAAGGTATGAAAAAAAATGGAAAAATGGAAATTGACAAAATCATTTATGTTTCTAATTTAAAAATGAATATTACCCCAAAAAAATTCCACTCTAACCCCATATTCGAAGCTTTGAGGTCGAAGTACAGTGGAAACCTAAAGTCCTAATAAAGGTATGAAAAAAAATGGAAAAATGGAAATTGAAAAAATCATTTATGTTTGTAATTTAAAAATGAATATTTACCCAAAAAATTTCCACTCTAACCCCATATTCAAAGCTTTGAGGTCAAAGTACAGTGGAAACCTAAAGTCCTATTAAAGGTATGAAAAAAAATGGAAAAATGGAAATTGAAAAAATCATTTATGTTTCTAATTTAAAAATGAATATTACCCCAAAAAATTTCCACTCTAACCCCATATTCGAAGCTTTGAGGTCAAAGTACAGTGGAAACCTAAAGTCCTATTAAAGGTATGAAAAAAAATGGAAAAATGGAAATTGAAAAAATCATTTATGTTTGTAATTTAAAAATGAATATTATCCCAAAAAATTTCGACTCTAACCCCATATTCCAAGCTTTGAGGTCAAAGTACAGTGGAAACATAAAGTCCTATTAAAGGTATGAAAAAAAATGGAAAAATGGAAATTGAAAAAATCATTTATGTTTCTAATTTAAAAATGAATATTACCCCAAAAAATTTCCACTCTAACCCCATATTCCAAGCTTTGAGGTCAAAGTACAGTAGAAACCTAAAGTCCTATTAAAGGTATGAAAAAAAATGGAAAAATGGAAATTGAAAAAATCATTTATGTTTGTAATTTAAAAATGAATATTATCCCAAAAAATTTCCACTCTAACCCCATATTCGAAGCTTTGAGGTCAAAGTACAGTGGAAACCTAAAGTCCTATTAAAGGTATGAAAAAAAATGGAAAAATGGAAATTGAAAAAATCATTTATGTTTGTAATTTAAAAATGAATATTATCCCAAAAAATTTCCACTCTAACCCCATATTCCAAGCTTTGAGGTCAAAGTACAGTGGAAACCTAAAGTCCTATTAAAGGTATGAAAAAAAATGGAAAAATGGAAATTGAAAAAATCATTTATGTTTCTAATTTAAAAATGAATATTACCCCAAAAAATTTCCACTCTAACCCCATATTCCAAGCTTTGAGGTCAAAGTACAGTAGAAACCTAAAGTCCTATTAAAGGTATGAAAAAAAATGGAAAAATGGAAATTGAAAAAATCATTTATGTTTCTAATTTAAAAATGAATATTACCCCAAAAAATTTCCACTCTAACCCCATATTCCAAGCTTTGAGGTCAAAGTACAGTAGAAACCTAAAGTCCTATTAAAGGTATGAAAAAAAATGGAAAAATGGAAATTGAAAAAATCATTTATGTTTGTAATTTAAAAATGAATATTTACCCAGAAGATTTCCACTCTAACCCCATATTCGAAGCTTTGAGGTCAAAGTACAGTAGAAACCTAAAGTCCTATTAAAGGTATGAAAAAAAATGGAAAAATGGAAATTGAAAAAATCATTTATGTTTGTAATTTAAAAATGAATATTATCCCAAAAAATTTCCACTCTAACCCCATATTCGAAGCTTTGAGGTCAAAGTACAGTGGAAACCTAAAGTCCTATTAAAGGTATGAAAAAAAATGGAAAAATGGAAATTGAAAAAATCATTTATGTTTGTAATTTAAAAATGAATATTATCCCAAAAAATTTCGACTCTAACCCCATATTCCAAGCTTTGAGGTCAAAGTACAGTGGAAACCTAAAGTCCTATTAAAGGTATGAAAAAAAATGGAAAAATGGAAATTGAAAAAATCATTTATGTTTCTAATTTAAAAATGAATATTACCCCAAAAAATTTCCACTCTAACCCCATATTCCAAGCTTTGAGGTCAAAGTACAGTAGAAACCTAAAGTCCTATTAAAGGTATGAAAAAAAATGGAAAAATGGAAATTGAAAAAATCATTTATGTTTGTAATTTAAAAATGAATATTATCCCAAAAAATTTCGACTCTAACCCCATATTCCAAGCTTTGAGGTCAAAGTACAGTGGAAACATAAAGTCCTATTAAAGGTATGAAAAAAAATGGAAAAATGGAAATTGAAAAAATCATTTATGTTTCTAATTTAAAAATGAATATTACCCCAAAAAATTTCCACTCTAACCCCATATTCCAAGCTTTGAGGTCAAAGTACAGTAGAAACCTAAAGTCCTATTAAAGGTATGAAAAAAAATGGAAAAATGGAAATTGAAAAAATCATTTATGTTTGTAATTTAAAAATGAATATTATCCCAAAAAATTTCCACTCTAACCCCATATTCGAAGCTTTGAGGTCAAAGTACAGTAGAAACCTAAAGTCCTATTAAAGGTATGAAAAAAAATGGAAAAATGGAAATTGAAAAAATCATTTATGTTTGTAATTTAAAAATGAATATTATCCCAAAAAATTTCCACTCTAACCCCATATTCGAAGCTTTGAGGTCAAAGTACAGTGGAAACCTAAAGTCCTATTAAAGGTATGAAAAAAAATGGAAAAATGGAAATTGAAAAAATCATTTATGTTTGTAATTTAAAAATGAATATTATCCCAAAAAATTTCGACTCTAACCCCATATTCCAAGCTTTGAGGTCAAAGTACAGTGGAAACCTAAAGTCCTATTAAAGGTATGAAAAAAAATGGAAAAATGGAAATTGAAAAAATCATTTATGTTTCTAATTTAAAAATGAATATTACCCCAAAAAATTTCCACTCTAACCCCATATTCCAAGCTTTGAGGTCAAAGTACAGTAGAAACCTAAAGTCCTATTAAAGGTATGAAAAAAAATGGAAAAATGGAAATTGAAAAAATCATTTATGTTTGTAATTTAAAAATGAATATTATCCCAAAAAATTTCCACTCTAACCCCATATTCGAAGCTTTGAGGTCAAAGTACAGTAGAAACCTAAAGTCCTATTAAAGGTATGAAAAAAAATGGAAAAATGGAAATTGAAAAAATCATTTATGTTTGTAATTTAAAAATGAATATTATCCCAAAAAATTTCCACTCTAACCCCATATTCGAAGCTTTGAGGTCAAAGTACAGTGGAAACCTAAAGTCCTATTAAAGGTATGAAAAAAAATGGAAAAATGGAAATTGAAAAAATCATTTATGTTTGTAATTTAAAAATGAATATTATCCCAAAAAATTTCGACTCTAACCCCATATTCCAAGCTTTGAGGTCAAAGTACAGTGGAAACCTAAAGTCCTATTAAAGGTATGAAAAAAAATGGAAAAATGGAAATTGAAAAAATCATTTATGTTTCTAATTTAAAAATGAATATTACCCCAAAAAATTTCCACTCTAACCCCATATTCGAAGCTTTGAGGTCGAAGTACAGTGGAAACCTAAAGTCCTATTAAAGGTATGAAAAAAAATGGAAAAATGGAAATTGAAAAAATCATTTATATTTGTAATTTAAAAATGAATATTATCCCAAAAAATTTCGACTCTAACCCCATATTCCAAGCTTTGAGGTCAAAGTACAGTGGAAACATAAAGTCCTATTAAAGGTATGAAAAAAAATGGAAAAATGGAAATTGAAAAAATCATTTATGTTTCTAATTTAAAAATGAATATTACCCCAAAAAATTTCCACTCTAACCCCATATTCCAAGCTTTGAGGTCAAAGTACAGTAGAAACCTAAAGTCCTATTAAAGGTATGAAAAAAAATGGAAAAATGGAAATTGAAAAAATCATTTATGTTTGTAATTTAAAAATGAATATTATCCCAAAAAATTTCCACTCTAACCCCATATTCCAAGCTTTGAGGTCAAAGTACAGTGGAAACCTAAAGTCCTATTAAAGGTATGAAAAAAAATGGAAAAATGGAAATTGAAAAAATCATTTATGTTTCTAATTTAAAAATGAATATTACCCCAAAAAATTTCCACTCTAACCCCATATTCGAAGCTTTGAGGTCGAAGTACAGTGGAAACCTAAAGTCCTATTAAAGGTATGAAAAAAAATGGAAAAATGGAAATTGAAAAAATCATTTATGTTTGTAATTTAAAAATGAATATTTACCCAAAAAATTCCACTCTAACCCCATATTCAAAGCTTTGAGGTCAAAGTACAGTGGAAACCTAAAGTCCTATTAAAGGTATGAAAAAAAATGGAAAAATGGAAATTGAAAAAATCATTTATGTTTCTAATTTAAAAATGAATATTACCCCAAAAAATTTCCACTCTAACCCCATATTCGAAGCTTTGAGGTCAAAGTACAGTGGAAACCTAAAGTCCTATTAAAGGTATGAAAAAAAATGGAAAAATGGAAATTGAAAAAATCATTTATGTTTGTAATTTAAAAATGATTATTATCCCAAAAAATTTCGACTCTAACCCCATATTCCAAGCTTTGAGGTCAAAGTACAGTGGAAACATAAAGTCCTATTAAAGGTATGAAAAAAAATGGAAAAATGGAAATTGAAAAAATCATTTATGTTTCTAATTTAAAAATGAATATTACCCCAAAAAATTTCCACTCTAACCCCATATTCCAAGCTTTGAGGTCAAAGTACAGTAGAAACCTAAAGTCCTATTAAAGGTATGAAAAAAAATGGAAAAATGGAAATTGAAAAAATAATTTATGTTTGTAATTTAAAAATGAATATTATCCCAAAAAATTTCCACTCTAACCCCATATTCGAAGCTTTGAGGTCAAAGTACAGTGGAAACCTAAAGTCCTATTAAAGGTATGAAAAAAAATGGAAAAATGGAAATTGAAAAAATCATTTATGTTTGTAATTTAAAAATGAATATTATCCCAAAAAATTTCGACTCTAACCCCATATTCCAAGCTTTGAGGTCAAAGTACAGTGGAAACCTAAAGTCCTATTAAAGGTATGAAAAAAAATGGAAAAATGGAAATTGAAAAAATCATTTATGTTTCTAATTTAAAAATGAATATTACCCCAAAAAATTTCCACTCTAACCCCATATTCGAAGCTTTGAGGTCGAAGTACAGTGGAAACCTAAAGTCCTATTAAAGGTATGAAAAAAAATGGAAAAATGGAAATTGAAAAAATCATTTATGTTTGTAATTTAAAAATGAATATTATCCCAAAAAATTCGACTCTAACCCCATATTCCAAGCTTTGAGGTCAAAGTACAGTGGAAACATAAAGTCCTATTAAAGGTATGAAAAAAAATGGAAAAATGGAAATTGAAAAAATCATTTATGTTTGTAATTTAAAAATGAATATTACCCCAAAAAATTTCCACTCTAACCCCATATTCCAAGCTTTGAGGTCAAAGTACAGTAGAAACCTAAAGTCCTATTAAAGGTATGAAAAAAAATGGAAAAATGGAAATTGAAAAAATCATTTATGTTTGTAATTTAAAAATGAATATTATCCCAAAAAATTTCCACTCTAACCCCATATTCCAAGCTTTGAGGTCAAAGTACAGTGGAAACCTAAAGTCCTATTAAAGGTATGAAAAAAAATGGAAAAATGGAAATTGAAAAAATCATTTATGTTTCTAATTTAAAAATGAATATTACCCCAAAAAAATTCCACTCTAACCCCATATTCGAAGCTTTGAGGTCGAAGTACAGTGGAAACCTAAAGTCCTAATAAAGGTATGAAAAAAAATGGAAAAATGGAAATTGAAAAAATCATTTATGTTTGTAATTTAAAAATGAATATTTACCCAAAAAATTTCCACTCTAACCCCATATTCAAAGCTTTGAGGTCAAAGTACAGTGGAAACCTAAAGTCCTATTAAAGGTATGAAAAAAAATGGAAAAATGGAAATTGAAAAAATCATTTATGTTTCTAATTTAAAAATGAATATTACCCCAAAAGATTTCCACTCTAACCCCATATTCGAAGCTTTGAGGTCAAAGTACAGTGGAAACCTAAAGTCCTATTAAAGGTATGAAAAAAAATGGAAAAATGGAAATTGAAAAAATCATTTATGTTTGTAATTTAAAAATGAATATTATCCCAAAAAATTTCGACTCTAACCCCATATTCCAAGCTTTGAGGTCAAAGTACAGTGGAAACATAAAGTCCTATTAAAGGTATGAAAAAAAATGGAAAAATAGAAATTGAAAAAATCATTTATGTTTCTAATTTAAAAATGAATATTACCCCAAAAAATTTCCACTCTAACCCCATATTCCAAGCTTTGAGGTCAAAGTACAGTAGAAACCTAAAGTCCTATTAAAGGTATGAAAAAAAATGGAAAAATGGAAATTGAAAAAATCATTTATGTTTGTAATTTAAAAATGAATATTATCCCAAAAAATTTCCACTCTAACCCCATATTCGAAGCTTTGAGGTCAAAGTACAGTAGAAACCTAAAGTCCTATTAAAGGTATGAAAAAAAATGGAAAAATGGAAATTGAAAAAATCCTTTATGTTTGTAATTTAAAAATGAATATTATCCCAAAAAATTTCCACTCTAACCCCATATTCCAAGCTTTGAGGTCAAAGTACAGTGGAAACCTAAAGTCCTATTAAAGGTATGAAAAAAAATGGAAAAATGGAAATTGAAAAAATCATTTATGTTTCTAATTTAAAAATGAATATTACCCCAAAAAATTTCCACTCTAACCCCATATTCGAAGCTTTGAGGTCAAAGTACAGTGGAAACCTAAAGTCCTATTAAAGGTATGAAAAAAAATGGAAAAATGGAAATTGAAAAAATCATTTATGTTTGTAATTTAAAAATGAATATTATCCCAAAAAATTTCGACTCTAACCCCATATTCCAAGCTTTGAGGTCAAAGTACAGTGGAAACCTAAAGTCCTATTAAAGGTATGAAAAAAAATGGAAAAATGGAAATTGAAAAAATCATTTATGTTTCTAATTTAAAAATGAATATTACCCCAAAAAATTTCCACTCTAACCCCATATTCGAAGCTTTGAGGTCGAAGTACAGTGGAAACCTAAAGTCCTATTAAAGGTATGAAAAAAAATGGAAAAATGGAAATTGAAAAAATCATTTATGTTTGTAATTTAAAAATGAATATTATCCCAAAAAATTTCGACTCTAACCCCATATTCCAAGCTTTGAGGTCAAAGTACAGTGGAAACATAAAGTCCTATTAAAGGTATGAAAAAAAATGGAAAAATGGAAATTGAAAAAATCATTTATGTTTCTAATTTAAAAATGAATATTACCCCAAAAAATTTCCACTCTAACCCCATATTCCAAGCTTTGAGGTCAAAGTACAGTAGAAACCTAAAGTCCTATTAAAGGTATGAAAAAAAATGGAAAAATGGAAATTGAAAAAATCATTTATGTTTGTAATTTAAAAATGAATATTATCCCAAAAAATTTCCACTCTAACCCCATATTCCAAGCTTTGAGGTCAAAGTACAGTGGAAACCTAAAGTCCTATTAAAGGTATGAAAAAAAATGGAAAAATGGAAATTGAAAAAATCTTTTATGTTTGTAATTTAAAATTGAATATTTACCCAAAAAATTTCCACTCTAACCCCATATTCGAAGCTTTGAGGTCGAAGTACAGTGGAAACCTAAAGTCCTATTAAAGGTATGAAAAAAAATGGAAAAATGGAAATTGAAAAAATCATTTATGTTTGTAATTTAAAAATGAATATTTACCCAAAAAATTTCCACTCTAACCCCATATTCAAAGCTTTGAGGTCAAAGTACAGTGGAAACCTAAAGTCCTATTAAAGGTATGAAAAAAAATGGAAAAATGGAAATTGAAAAAATCATTTATGTTTCTAATTTAAAAATGAATATTACCCCAAAAAATTTCCACTCTAACCCCATATTCGAAGCATTGAGGTCAAAGTACAGTGGAAACCTAAAGTCCTATTAAAGGTATGAAAAAAAATGGAAAAATGGAAATTGAAAAAATCATTTATGTTTGTAATTTAAAAATGATTATTATCCCAAAAAATTTCGACTCTAACCCCATATTCCAAGCTTTGAGGTCAAAGTACAGTGGAAACATAAAGTCCTATTAAAGGTATGAAAAAAAATGGAAAAATGGAAATTGAAAAAATCATTTATGTTTCTAATTTAAAAATGAATATTACCCCAAAAAATTTCCACTCTAACCCCATATTCCAAGCTTTGAGGTCAAAGTACAGTAGAAACCTAAAGTCCTATTAAAGGTATGAAAAAAAATGGAAAAATGGAAATTGAAAAAATCATTTATGTTTGTAATTTAAAAATGAATATTATCCCAAAAGATTTCCACTCTAACCCCATATTCGAAGCTTTGAGGTCAAAGTACAGTGGAAACCTAAAGTCCTATTAAAGGTATGAAAAAAAATGGAAAAATGGAAATTGAAAAAATCATTTATGTTTGTAATTTAAAAATGATTATTATCCCAAAAAATTTCGACTCTAACCCCATATTCCAAGCTTTGAGGTCAAAGTACAGTGGAAACATAAAGTCCTATTAAAGGTATGAAAAAAAATGGAAAAATGGAAATTGAAAAAATCATTTATGTTTCTAATTTAAAAATGAATATTACCCCAAAAAATTTCCACTCTAACCCCATATTCCAAGCTTTGAGGTCAAAGTACAGTAGAAACCTAAAGTCCTATTAAAGGTATGAAAAAAAATGGAAAAATGGAAATTGAAAAAATCATTTATGTTTGTAATTTAAAAATGAATATTATCCCAAAAGATTTCCACTCTAACCCCATATTCGAAGCTTTGAGGTCAAAGTACAGTGGAAACCTAAAGTCCTATTAAAGGTATGAAAAAAAATGGAAAAATGGAAATTGAAAAAATCATTTATGTTTCTAATTTAAAAATGAATATTACCCCAAAAAATTTCCACTCTAACCCCATATTCGAAGCTTTGAGGTCGAAGTACAGTGGAAACCTAAAGTCCTATTAAAGGTATGAAAAAAAATGGAAAAATGGAAATTGAAAAAATCATTTATGTTTCTAATTTAAAAATGAATATTACCCCAAAAAATTTCCACTCTAACCCCATATTCCAAGCTTTGAGGTCAAAGTACAGTAGAAACCTAAAGTCCTATTAAAGGTATGAAAAAAAATGGAAAAATGGAAATTGAAAAAATCATTTATGTTTGTAATTTAAAAATGAATATTATCCCAAAAGATTTCCACTCTAACCCCATATTCGAAGCTTTGAGGTCAAAGTACAGTGGAAACCTAAAGTCCTATTAAAGGTATGAAAAAAAATGGAAAAATGGAAATTGAAAAAATCATTTATGTTTGTAATTTAAAAATGAATATTATCCCAAAAGATTTCCACTCTAACCCCATATTCGAAGCTTTGAGGTCAAAGTACAGTGGAAACCTAAAGTCCTATTAAAGGTATGAAAAAAAATGGAAAAATGGAAATTGAAAAAATCATTTATGTTTCTAATTTAAAAATGAATATTACCCCAAAAAATTTCCACTCTAACCCCATATTCGAAGCTTTGAGGTCGAAGTACAGTGGAAACCTAAAGTCCTATTAAAGGTATGAAAAAAAATGGAAAAATGGAAATTGAAAAAATCATTTATGTTTGTAATTTAAAAATGAATATTTACCCAAAAAATTTCCACTCTAACCCCATATTCAAAGCTTTGAGGTCAAAGTACAGTGGAAACCTAAAGTCCTATTAAAGGTATGAAAAAAAATGGAAAAATGGAAATTGAAAAAATCATTTATGTTTCTAATTTAAAAATGAATATTACCCCAAAAAATTTCCACTCTAACCCCATATTCGAAGCTTTGAGGTCAAAGTACAGTGGAAACCTAAAGTCCTATTAAAGGTATGAAAAAAAATGGAAAAATGGAAATTGAAAAAATCATTTATGTTTGTAATTTAAAAATGAATATTATCCCGAAAAATTTCGACTCTAACCCCATATTCCAAGCTTTGAGGTCAAAGTACAGTGGAAACCTAAAGTCCTATTAAAGGTATGAAAAAAAATGGAAAAATGGAAATTAAAAAAAACATTTATGTTTGTAATTTAAAAATGAATATTTACCCAAAAAATTTCCACTCTAACCCCATATTCAAAGCTTTGAGGTCAAAGTACAGTGGAAACCTAAAGTCCTATTAAAGGTATGAAAAAAAATGGAAAAATGGAAATTGAAAAAATCATTTATGTTTGTAATTTAAAAATGAATATTATCCCAAAAAATTTCCACTCTAACCCCATATTCCAAGCTTTGAGGTCAAAGTACAGTGGAAACCTAAAGTCCTATTAAAGGTATGAAAAAAAATAGAAAAATGGAAATTGAAAAAATCATTTATGTTTGTAATTTAAAATTGAATATTTACCCAAAAAATTTCCACTCTAACCCCATATTCAAAGCTTTGAGGTCAAAGTACAGTGGAAACCTAAAGTCTTATTAAAGGTATGAAAAAAAATGGAAAAATGGAAATTGAAAAAATCATTTATGTTTCTAATTTAAAAATGAATATTACCCCAAAAAATTTCCACTCTAACCCCATATTCCAAGCTTTGAGGTCAAAGTACAGTGGAAACCTAAAGTCCTATTAAAGGTATGAAAAAAAATGGAAAAATGGAAATTGAAAAAATCATTTATGTTTCTAATTTGAAAATGAATATTATCCCAAAAAGTTTCCACTCTAACCCCGTATTCAAAGCTTTGAGGTCAAAGTACAGTGGAAACCTAAAGTCCTATTAAAGGTATGAAAAAAAATGGAAAAATGGAAATTGAAAAAATCATTTATGTTTCTAATTTAAAAATGAATATTACGCCAAAAAATTTCCACTCTAACCCCATATTCCAAGCTTTGAGGTCAAAGTACAGTGGAAACCTAAAGTCCTATTAAAGGTATGAAAAAAAATGGAAAAATGGAAATTGAAAAAATCATTTATGTTTCTAATTTGAAAATGAATATTATCCCAAAAAGTTTCCACTCTAACCCCGTATTCAAAGCTTTGAGGTCAAAGTACAGTGGAAACCTAAAGTCCTATTAAAGGTATGAAAAAATATGGAAAAATGGAAATTGAAAAAATCATTTATGTTTGTAATTTAAAAATGAATATTATCCCAAAAAATTTCCACTCTAACCCCATATTCCAAGCTTTGAGGTCAAAGTACAGTGGAAACCTAAAGTCCTATTAAAGGTATGAAAAAAAATAGAAAAATGGAAATTGAAAAAATCATTTATGTTTGTAATTTAAAATTGAATATTTACCCAAAAAATTTCCACTCTAACCCCATATTCAAAGCTTTGAGGTCAAAGTACAGTGGAAACCTAAAGTCTTATTAAAGGTATGAAAAAAAATGGAAAAATGGAAATTGAAAAAATCATTTATGTTTCTAATTTAAAAATGAATATTACCCCAAAAAATTTCCACTCTAACCCCATATTCCAAGCTTTGAGGTCAAAGTACAGTGGAAACCTAAAGTCCTATTAAAGGTATGAAAAAAAATGGAAAAATGGAAATTGAAAAAATCATTTATGTTTCTAATTTGAAAATGAATATTATCCCAAAAAGTTTCCACTCTAACCCCGTATTCAAAGCTTTGAGGTCAAAGTACAGTGGAAACCTAAAGTCCTATTAAAGGTATGAAAAAAAATGGAAAAATGGAAATTGAAAAAATCATTTATGTTTCTAATTTAAAAATGAATATTACCCCAAAAAATTTCCACTCTAACCCCATATTCCAAGCTTTGAGGTCAAAGTACAGTGGAAACCTAAAGTCCTATTAAAGGTATGAAAAAAAATGGAAAAATGGAAATTGAAAAAATCTTTTATGTTTGTAATTTAAAATTGAATATTTACCCAAAAAATTTCCACTCTAACCCCATATTCAAAGCTTTGAGGTCAAAGTACAGTGGAAACCTAAAGTCCTATTAAAGGTATGAAAAAAAATGGAAAAATGGAAATTGAAAAAAACATTTATGTTTGTAATTTAAATATGAATATTTACCCAAAAAATTTCCACTCTAACCCCATATTCAAAGCTTTGAGGTCAAAGTACAGTGGAAACCTAAAGTCCTATTAAAGGTATAAAAAAAATGGAAAAATGGAAATTGAAAAAATCATTTATGTTTCTAATTTAAAAATGAATATTACCCCAAAGAATTTCCACTCTAACCCCATATTCCAAGCTTTGAGGTCAAAGTACAGTGGAAACCTAAAGTCCTATTAAAGGTATGAAAAAAAATGGAAAAATGGAAATTGAAAAAATCATTTATGTTTGTAATTTAAAAATGAATATTATCCCAAAAAATTTCCACTCTAACCCCATATTCCAAGCTTTGAGGTCAAAGTACAGTGGAAACATAAAGTCCTATTAAAGGTATGAAAAAAAATGGAAAAATGGAAATTGAAAAAATCATTTATGTTTCTAATTTAAAAATGAATATTACCCCAAAAAATTTCCACTCTAACCCCATATTCCAAGCTTTGAGGTCAAAGTACAGTAGAAACCTAAAGTCCTATTAAAGGTATGAAAAAAAATGGAAAAATGGAAATTGAAAAAATCATTTATGTTTGTAATTTAAAAATGAATATTATCCCAAAAAATTTCCACTCTAACCCCATATTCGAAGCTTTGAGGTCAAAGTACAGTGGAAACCTAAAGTCCTATTAAAGGTAAGAAAAAAAAGGGAAAAATGGAAATTGAAAAAATCATTTATGTTTCTAATTTAAAAATGAATATTACCCCAAAAAATTTCCACTCTAACCCCATATTCGAAGCTTTGAGGTCGAAGTACAGTGGAAACCTAAAGTCCTATTAAAGGTATGAAAAAAAATGGAAAAATGGAAATTGAAAAAATCATTTATGTTTGTAATTTAAAAATGAATATTTACCCAAAAAATTTCCACTCTAACCCCATATTCAAAGCTTTGAGGTCAAAGTACAGTGGAAACCTAAAGTCCTATTAAAGGTATGAAAAAAAATGGAAAAATGGAAATTGAAAAAATCATTTATGTTTCTAATTTAAAAATGAATATTACCCCAAAAAATTTCCACTCTAACCCCATATTCGAAGCTTTGAGGTCAAAGTACAGTGGAAACCTAAAGTCCTATTAAAGGTATGAAAAAAAATGGAAAAATGGAAATTGAAAAAATCATTTATGTTTGTAATTTAAAAATGAATATTATCCTAAAAAATTTCGACTCTAACCCCATATTCCAAGCTTTGAGGTCAAAGTACAGTGGAAACATAAAGTCCTATTAAAGGTATGAACAAAAATGGAAAAATGGAAATTGAAAAAATCATTTATGTTTCTGATTTAAAAATGAATATTACCCCAAAAAATTTCCACTCTAACCCCATATTCCAAGCTTTGAGGTCAAAGTACAGTAGGAACCTAAAGTCCTATTAAAGGTATGAAAAAAAATGGAAAAATGGAAATTGAAAAAATCATTTATGTTTCTAATTTAAAAATGAATATTACCCCAAAAAATTTCCACTCTAACCCCATATTCGAAGCTTTGAGGTCAAAGTACAGTGGAAACCTGAAGTCCTATTAAAGGTATGAAAAAAAATGGAAAAATGGAAATTGAAAAAATCATTTATGTTTGTAATTTAAAAATGAATATTATCCCAAAAAATTTCGACTCTAACCCCATATTCCAAGCTTTGAGGTCAAAGTACAGTTGAAACCTAAAGTCCTATTAAAGGTATGAAAAAAAATGGAAAAATGGAAATTGAAAAAAACATTTATGTTTGTAATTTAAAAATGAATATTTACCCAAAAAATTTCCACTCTAACCCCATATTCAAAGCTTTGAGGTCAAAGTACAGTGGAAACCTAAAGTCCTATTAAAGGTATGAAAAAAAATGGAAAAATGGAAATTAAAAAAATCATTTATGTTTCTAATTTGAAAATGAATATTACCCCAAAAAATTTCCACTCTAACCCCATATTCCAAGCTTTGAGGTCAAAGTACAGTGGAAACCTAAAGTCCTATTAAAGGTATGAAAAAAAATGGAAAAATGGAAATTGAAAAAATCATTTATGTTTGTAATTTAAAAATGAATATTATCCCAAAAAATTTCCACTCTAACCCCATATTCCAAGCTTTGAGGTCAAAGTACAGTGGAAACCTAAAGTCCTATTAAAGGTATGAAAAAAAATAGAAAAATGGAAATTGAAAAAATCATTTATGTTTGTAATTTAAAAATGAATATTATCCCAAAAAATTTCCACTCTAACCCCATATTCAAAGCTTTGAGGTCAAAGTACAGTGGAAACCTAAAGTCTTATTAAAGGTATGAAAAAAAATGGAAAAATGGAAATTGAAAAAATCATTTATGTTTCTAATTTAAAAATGAATATTACCCCAAAAAATTTCCACTCTAACCCCATATTCGAAGCTTTGAGGTCAAAGTACAGTGGAAACCTAAAGTCCTATTAAAGGTATGAAAAAAAATGGAAAAATGGAAATTGAAAAAATCATTTATGTTTGTAATTTAAAAATGAATATTATCCCAAAAAATTTCGACTCTAACCCCATATTCCAAGCTTTGAGGTCAAAGTACAGTTGAAACCTAAAGTCCTATTAAAGGTATGAAAAAAAATGGAAAAATGGAAATTGAAAAAAACATTTATGTTTGTAATTTAAAAATGAATATTTACCCAAAAAATTTCCACTCTAACCCCATATTCAAAGCTTTGAGGTCAAAGTACAGTGGAAACCTAAAGTCCTATTAAAGGTATGAAAAAAAATGGAAAAATGGAAATTAAAAAAATCATTTATGTTTCTAATTTGAAAATGAATATTACCCCAAAAAATTTCCACTCTAACCCCATATTCCAAGCTTTGAGGTCAAAGTACAGTGGAAACCTAAAGTCCTATTAAAGGTATGAAAAAAAATGGAAAAATGGAAATTGAAAAAATCATTTATGTTTGTAATTTAAAAATGAATATTATCCCAAAAAATTTCCACTCTAACCCCATATTCCAAGCTTTGAGGTCAAAGTACAGTGGAAACCTAAAGTCCTATTAAAGGTATGAAAAAAAATAGAAAAATGGAAATTGAAAAAATCATTTATGTTTGTAATTTAAAAATGAATATTATCCCAAAAAATTTCCACTCTAACCCCATATTCAAAGCTTTGAGGTCAAAGTACAGTGGAAACCTAAAGTCTTATTAAAGGTATGAAAAAAAATGGAAAAATGGAAATTGAAAAAATCATTTATGTTTCTAATTTAAAAATGAATATTACCCCAAAAAATTTCCACTCTAACCCCATATTCCAAGCTTTGAGGTCAAAGTACAGTGGAAACCTAAAGTCCTATTAAAGGTATGAAAAAAAATGGAAAAATGGAAATTGAAAAAATCATTTATGTTTCTAATTTGAAAATGAATATTATCCCAAAAAGTTTCCACTCTAACCCCGTATTCAAAGCTTTGAGGTCAAAGTACAGTGGAAACCTAAAGTCCTATTAAAGGTATGAAAAAAAATGGAAAAATGGAAATTGAAAAAAACATTTATGTTTGTAATTTAAAAATGAATATTTACCCAAAAAATTTCCACTCTAACCCCATATTCAAAGCTTTGAGGTCAAAGTACAGTGGAAACCTAAAGTCCTATTAAAGGTATGAAAAAAAATGGAAAAATGGAAATTGAAAAAATCATTTATGTTTCTAATTTAAAAATGAATATTACCCCAAAAAATTCCCACTCTAACCCCATATTCCAAGCTCTGAGGTCAAAGTACAGTGGAAACCTAAAGTCCTATTAAAGGTATGAAAAAAAATGGAAAAATGGAAATTGAAAAAATCATTTATGTTTGTAATTTAAAAATGAATATTATCCCAAAAAATTTCCACTCTAACCCCATATTCCAAGCTTTGAGGTCAAAGTACAGTGGAAACCTAAAGTCCTATTAAAGGTATGAAAAAAAATAGAAAAATGGAAATTGAAAAAATCATTTATGTTTGTAATATAAAATAGAATATTTACCCAAAAAATTTCCACTCTAACCCCATATTCAAAGCTTTGAGGTCAAAGTACAGTGGAAACCTAAAGTCTTATTAAAGGTATGAAAAAAAATGGAAAAATGGAAATTGAAAAAATCATTTATGTTTCTAATTTAAAAATGAATATTACCCCAAAAAATTTCCACTCTAACCCCATATTCCAAGCTTTGAGGTCAAAGTACAGTGGAAACCTAAAGTCCTATTAAAGGTATGAAAAAAAATGGAAAAATGGAAATTGAAAAAATCATTTATGTTTCTAATTTGAAAATGAATATTATCCCAAAAAATTTCCACTCTAACCCCGTATTCAAAGCTTTGAGGTCAAAGTACAGTGGAAACCTAAAGTCCTATTAAAGATATGAAAAAAAATGGAAAAATAGAAATTGAAAAAATCATTTATGTTTCTAATTTAAAAATGAATATTACCCCAAAAAATTTCCACTCTAACCCCATATTCCAAGCTTTGAGGTCAAAGTACAGTGGAAACCTAAAGTCTTATTAAAGGTATGAAAAAAAATGGAAAAATGGAAATTGAAAAAATCATTTATGTTTGTAATTTAAAAATGAATATTATCCCAAAAAATTTCCACTCTAACCCCATATTCCAAGCTTTGAGGTCAAAGTACAGTGGAAACCTAAAGTCCTATTAAAGGTATGAAAAAAAATGGTAAAATGGAAATTGAAAAAATCATTTATGTTTGTAATTTAAAATTGAATATTTACCCAAAAAATTTCCACTCTAACCCCATATTCAAAGCTTTGAGGTCAAAGTACAGTGGAAACCTAAAGTCTTATTAAAGGTATGAAAAAAAATGGAAAAATGGAAATTGAAAAAATCATTTATGTTTCTAATTTGAAAATGAATATTACCCCAAAAAATTTCCACTCTAACCCCATATTCCAAGCTTTGAGGTCAAAGTACAGTGGAAACCTAAAGTCCTATTAAAGGTATGAAAAAAAATGGAAAAATGGAAATTGAAAAAATCATTTATGTTTCTAATTTAAAAATGAATATTATCCCAAAAAATTTCCACTCTAACCCCGTATTCAAAGCTTTGAGGTCAAAGTACAGTGGAAACCTAAAGTCCTATTAAAGGTATGAAAAAAAATGGAAAAATGGAAATTGAAAAAATCATTTATGTTTCTAATTTAAAAATGAATATTACCCCAAAAAATTTCCACTCTAACCCCATATTCCAAGCTATGAGGTCAAAGTACAGTGGATACCTAAAGTCCTATTAAAGGTATGAAAAAAAATGGAAAAATGGAAATTGAAAAAATCATTTATGTTTGTAATTTAAAATTGAATATTTACCCAAAAAATTTCCACTCTAACCCCATATTCAAAGCTTTGAGGTCAAAGTATAGTGGAAACCTAAAGTCCTATTAAAGGTATGAAAAAAAATGGAAAAATGGAAATTGAAAAAATCATTTATGTTTCTAATTTAAAAATGAATATTACCCCAAAAAATTTCCACTCTAACCCCATATTCCAAGCTTTGAGGTCAAAGTACAGTGGAAACATAAAGTCCTATTAAAGGTATGAAAAAAAATGGAAAAATGGAAATTGAAAAAATCATTTATGTTTCTAATTTAAAAATGAATATTACCCCGAAAAATTTCCACTCTAACCCCATATTCCAAGCTTTGAGGTCAAAGTACAGTGGAAACCTAAAGTCCTATTAAAGGTATGAAAAAAAATGGAAAAATGGAAATTGAAAAAATCATTTATGTTTCTAATTTAAAAATGAATATTACCCCAAAAAATTTCCACTCTAACCCCATATTCCAAGCTTTGAGGTCAAAGTACAGTGGAAACCTAAAGTCCTATTAAAGGTATGAAAAAAAATGGAAAAATGGAAATTGAAAAAATCATTTATGTTTGTAATTTAAAAATGAATATTATCCCAAAAAATTTCCACTCTAACCCCATATTCCAAGCTTTGAGGTCAAAGTACAGTGGAAACCTAAAGTCCCATTAAAGGTATGAAAAAAAATAGAAAAATGGAAATTGAAAAAATCATTTATGTTTGTAATTTAAAATTGAATATTTACCCAAAAAATTTCCACTCTAACCCCATATTCCAAGCTTTGAGGTCAAAGTACAGTGGAAACCTAAAGTCCTATTAAAGGTATGAAAAAAAATGGAAAAATGGAAATTGAAAAAATCATTTATGTTTGTAATTTAAAAATGAATATTATCCCAAAAAATTTCCACTCTAACCCCATATTCCAAGCTTTGAGGTCAAAGTACAGTGGAAACCTAAAGTCCTATTAAAGGTATGAAAAAAAATAGAAAAATGGAAATTGAAAAAATCATTTATGTTTGTAATTTAAAAATGAATATTATCCCAAAAAATTTCCACTCTAACCCCATATTCAAAGCTTTGAGGTCAAAGTACAGTGGAAACCTAAAGTCTTATTAAAGGTATGAAAAAAAATGGAAAAATGGAAATTGAAAAAATCATTTATGTTTCTAATTTAAAAATGAATATTACCCCAAAAAATTTCCACTCTAACCCCATATTCCAAGCTTTGAGGTCAAAGTACAGTGGAAACCTAAAGTCCTATTAAAGGTATGAAAAAAAATGGAAAAATGGAAATTGAAAAAATCATTTATGTTTCTAATTTGAAAATGAATATTATCCCAAAAAGTTTCCACTCTAACCCCGTATTCAAAGCTTTGAGGTCAAAGTACAGTGGAAACCTAAAGTCCTATTAAAGGTATGAAAAAAAATGGAAAAATGGAAATTGAAAAAAACATTTATGTTTGTAATTTAAAAATGAATATTTACCCAAAAAATTTCCACTCTAACCCCATATTCAAAGCTTTGAGGTCAAAGTACAGTGGAAACCTAAAGTCCTATTAAAGGTATGAAAAAAAATGGAAAAATGGAAATTGAAAAAATCATTTATGTTTCTAATTTAAAAATGAATATTACCCCAAAAAATTCCCACTCTAACCCCATATTCCAAGCTCTGAGGTCAAAGTACAGTGGAAACCTAAAGTCCTATTAAAGGTATGAAAAAAAATGGAAAAATGGAAATTGAAAAAATCATTTATGTTTGTAATTTAAAAATGAATATTATCCCAAAAAATTTCCACTCTAACCCCATATTCCAAGCTTTGAGGTCAAAGTACAGTGGAAACCTAAAGTCCTATTAAAGGTATGAAAAAAAATAGAAAAATGGAAATTGAAAAAATCATTTATGTTTGTAATATAAAATAGAATATTTACCCAAAAAATTTCCACTCTAACCCCATATTCAAAGCTTTGAGGTCAAAGTACAGTGGAAACCTAAAGTCTTATTAAAGGTATGAAAAAAAATGGAAAAATGGAAATTGAAAAAATCATTTATGTTTCTAATTTAAAAATGAATATTACCCCAAAAAATTTCCACTCTAACCCCATATTCCAAGCTTTGAGGTCAAAGTACAGTGGAAACCTAAAGTCCTATTAAAGGTATGAAAAAAAATGGAAAAATGGAAATTGAAAAAATCATTTATGTTTCTAATTTGAAAATGAATATTATCCCAAAAAATTTCCACTCTAACCCCGTATTCAAAGCTTTGAGGTCAAAGTACAGTGGAAACCTAAAGTCCTATTAAAGATATGAAAAAAAATGGAAAAATAGAAATTGAAAAAATCATTTATGTTTCTAATTTAAAAATGAATATTACCCCAAAAAATTTCCACTCTAACCCCATATTCCAAGCTTTGAGGTCAAAGTACAGTGGAAACCTAAAGTCTTATTAAAGGTATGAAAAAAAATGGAAAAATGGAAATTGAAAAAATCATTTATGTTTGTAATTTAAAAATGAATATTATCCCAAAAAATTTCCACTCTAACCCCATATTCCAAGCTTTGAGGTCAAAGTACAGTGGAAACCTAAAGTCCTATTAAAGGTATGAAAAAAAATGGTAAAATGGAAATTGAAAAAATCATTTATGTTTGTAATTTAAAATTGAATATTTACCCAAAAAATTTCCACTCTAACCCCATATTCAAAGCTTTGAGGTCAAAGTACAGTGGAAACCTAAAGTCTTATTAAAGGTATGAAAAAAAATGGAAAAATGGAAATTGAAAAAATCATTTATGTTTCTAATTTGAAAATGAATATTACCCCAAAAAATTTCCACTCTAACCCCATATTCCAAGCTTTGAGGTCAAAGTACAGTGGAAACCTAAAGTCCTATTAAAGGTATGAAAAAAAATGGAAAAATGGAAATTGAAAAAATCATTTATGTTTCTAATTTAAAAATGAATATTATCCCAAAAAATTTCCACTCTAACCCCGTATTCAAAGCTTTGAGGTCAAAGTACAGTGGAAACCTAAAGTCCTATTAAAGGTATGAAAAAAAATGGAAAAATGGAAATTGAAAAAATCATTTATGTTTCTAATTTAAAAATGAATATTACCCCAAAAAATTTCCACTCTAACCCCATATTCCAAGCTATGAGGTCAAAGTACAGTGGATACCTAAAGTCCTATTAAAGGTATGAAAAAAAATGGAAAAATGGAAATTGAAAAAATCATTTATGTTTGTAATTTAAAATTGAATATTTACCCAAAAAATTTCCACTCTAACCCCATATTCAAAGCTTTGAGGTCAAAGTATAGTGGAAACCTAAAGTCCTATTAAAGGTATGAAAAAAAATGGAAAAATGGAAATTGAAAAAATCATTTATGTTTCTAATTTAAAAATGAATATTACCCCAAAAAATTTCCACTCTAACCCCATATTCCAAGCTTTGAGGTCAAAGTACAGTGGAAACATAAAGTCCTATTAAAGGTATGAAAAAAAATGGAAAAATGGAAATTGAAAAAATCATTTATGTTTCTAATTTAAAAATGAATATTACCCCGAAAAATTTCCACTCTAACCCCATATTCCAAGCTTTGAGGTCAAAGTACAGTGGAAACCTAAAGTCCTATTAAAGGTATGAAAAAAAATGGAAAAATGGAAATTGAAAAAATCATTTATGTTTCTAATTTAAAAATGAATATTACCCCAAAAAATTTCCACTCTAACCCCATATTCCAAGCTTTGAGGTCAAAGTACAGTGGAAACCTAAAGTCCTATTAAAGGTATGAAAAAAAATGGAAAAATGGAAATTGAAAAAATCATTTATGTTTGTAATTTAAAAATGAATATTATCCCAAAAAATTTCCACTCTAACCCCATATTCCAAGCTTTGAGGTCAAAGTACAGTGGAAACCTAAAGTCCCATTAAAGGTATGAAAAAAAATAGAAAAATGGAAATTGAAAAAATCATTTATGTT
The DNA here is from genome assembly GCA_947562095.1 of Branchellion lobata. NCBI lineage: Eukaryota > Metazoa > Annelida > Clitellata > Hirudinida > Piscicolidae > Branchellion > Branchellion lobata. Next base: position 108,943 of record OX387253.1, on the reverse strand, counting down.
TGTAATTTAAAATTGAATATTTACCCAAAAAATTTCCACTCTAACCCCATATTCAAAGCTTTGAGGTCAAAGTACAGTGGAAACCTAAAGTCTTATTAAAGGTATGAAAAAAAATGGAAAAATGGAAATTGAAAAAATCATTTATGTTTCTAATTTAAAAATGAATATTACCCCAAAAAATTTCCACTCTAACCCCATATTCCAAGCTTTGAGGTCAAAGTACAGTGGAAACCTAAAGTCCTATTAAAGGTATGAAAAAAAATGGAAAAATGGAAATTGAAAAAATCATTTATGTTTCTAATTTGAAAATGAATATTATCCCAAAAAATTTCCACTCTAACCCCGTATTCAAAGCTTTGAGGTCAAAGTACAGTGGAAACCTAAAGTCCTATTAAAGGTATGAAAAAAAATGGAAAAATGGAAATTGAAAAAATCATTTATGTTTCTAATTTAAAAATGAATATTACCCCAAAAAATTTCCACTCTAACCCCATATTCCAAGCTTTGAGGTCAAAGTACAGTGGAAACATAAAGTCCTATTAAAGGTATGAAAAAAAATGGAAAAATGGAAATTGAAAAAATCATTTATGTTTCTAATTTAAAAATGAATATTACCCCGAAAAATTTCCACTCTAACCCCATATTCCAAGCTTTGAGGTCAAAGTACAGTGGAAACCTAAAGTCCTATTAAAGGTATGAAAAAAAATGGAAAAATGGAAATTGAGAAAATCATTTATGTTTGTAATTTAAAAATGAATATTATCCCAAAAAATTTCCACTCTAACCCCATATTCCAAGCTTTGAGGTCAAAGTACAGTGGAAACCTAAAGTCCTATTAAAGGTATGAAAAAAAATAGAAAAATGGAAATTGAAAAAATCATTTATGTTTGTAATTTAAAATTGAATATTTACCCAAAAAATTTCCACTCTAACCCCATATTCAAAGCTTTGAGGTCAAAGTACAGTGGAAACCTAAAGTCTTATTAAAGGTATGAAAAAAAATGGAAAAATGGAAATTGAAAAAATCATTTATGTTTCTAATTTAAAAATGAATATTACCCCAAAAAATTTCCACTCTAACCCCATATTCCAAGCTTTGAGGTCAAAGTACAGTGGAAACCTAAAGTCCTATTAAAGGTATGAAAAAAAATGGAAAAATGGAAATTGAAAAAATCATTTATGTTTCTAATTTGAAAATGAATATTATCCCAAAGAATTTCCACTCTAACCCCGTATTCAAAGCTTTGAGGTCAAAGTACAGTGGAAACCTAAAGTCCTATTAAAGGTATGAAAAAAAATGGAAAAATGGAAATTGAAAAAATCAGTTATGTTTCTAATTTAAAAATGAATATTACCCCAAAAAATTTCCACTCTAACCCCATATTCCAAGCTTTGAGGTCAAAGTACAGTGGAAACCTAAAGTCCTATTAAAGGTATGAAAAAAAATGGAAAAATGGAAATTGAAAAAATCATTTATGTTTGTAATTTAAAAATGAATATTATCCCAAAAAATTTCCACTCTAACCCCATATTCCAAGCTTTGAGGTCAAAGTACAGTGGAAACCTAAAGTCCTATTGAAGGTATGAAAAAAAATAGAAAAATGGAAATTGAAAAAATCATTTATGTTTGTAATTTAAAATTGAATATTTACCCAAAAAATTTCCACTCTAACCCCATATTCAAAGCTTTGAGGTCAAAGTACAGTGGAAACCTAAAGTCTTATTAAAGGTATGAAAAAAAATGGAAAAATGGAAATTGAAAAAATCATTTATGTTTCTAATTTAAAAATGAATATTACCCCAAAAAATTTCCACTCTAACCCCATATTCCAAGCTTTGAGGTCAAAGTACAGTGGAAACCTAAAGTCCTATTAAAGGTATGAAAAAAAATGGAAAAATGGAAATTGAAAAAATCATTTATGTTTCTAATTTGAAAATGAATATTATCCCAAAAAATTTCCACTCTAACCCCGTATTCAAAGCTTTGAAGTCAAAGTACAGTGGAAACCTAAAGTCCTATTAAAGGTATGAAAAAAAATGGAAAAATGGAAATTGAAAAAATCATTTATGTTTGTAATTTAAAAATGAATATTATCCCAAAATATTTCCACTCTAACCCCATATTCCAAGCTTTGAGGTCAAAGTACAGTGGAAACCTAAAGTCCTATTAAAGGTATGAAAAAAAATAGAAAAATGGAAATTGAAAAAATCATTTATGTTTGTAATTTAAAATTGAATATTTACCCAAAAAATTTCCACTCTAACCCCATATTCAAAGCTTTGAGGTCAAAGTACAGTGGAAACCTAAAGTCTTATTAAAGGTATGAAAAAAAATGGAAAAATGGAAATTGAAAAAATCATTTATGTTTCTAATTTAAAAATGAATATTACCCCAAAATATTTCCACTCTAACCCCATATTCCAAGCTTTGAGGTCAAAGTACAGTGGAAACCTAAAGTCCTATTAAAGGTATGAAAAAAAATGGAAAAATGGAAATTGAAAAAATCATTTATGTTTCTAATTTGAAAATGAATATTATCCCAAAAAATTTCCACTCTAACCCCGTATTCAAAGCTTTGAGGTCAAAGTACAGTGGAAACCTAAAGTCTTATTAAAGGTATGAAAAAAAATGGAAAAATGGAAATTGAAAAAATCATTTATGTTTCTAATTTAAAAATGAATATTACCCCAAAATATTTCCACTCTAACCCCATATTCCAAGCTTTGAGGTCAAAGTACAGTGGAAACCTAAAGTCCTATTAAAGGTATGAAAAAAAATGGAAAAATGGAAATTGAAAAAATCATTTATGTTTGTAATTTAAAATTGAATATTTACCCAAAAAATTTCCACTCTAACCCCATATTCAAAGCTTTGAGGTCAAAGTACAGTGGAAACCTAAAGTCCTATTAAAGGTATGAAAAAAAATGGAAAAATTGAAATTGAAAAAATCATTTATGTTTCTAATTTAAAAATGAATATTACCCCAAAAAATTCCCACTCTAACCCCATATTCCAAGCTTTGAGGTCAAAGTACAGTGGAAACATAAAGTCCTATTAAAGGTATGAAAAAAAATGGAAAAATGGAAATTGAAAAAATCATTTATGTTTCTAATTTAAAAATGAATATTACCCCAAAAAATTTCCACTCTAACCCCATATTCCAAGCTTTGAGGTCAAAGTACAGTGGAAACCTAAAGTCCTATTAAAGGTATGAAAAAAAATGGAAAAATGGAAATTGAAAAAATCATTTATGTTTGTAATTAAAAATTGAATATTTACCCAAAAAATTTCCACTCTAACCCCATATTCAAAGCTTTGAGGTCAAAGTACAGTGGAAACCTAAAGTCCTATTAAAGGTATGAAAAAAAATGGAAAAATGGAAATTGAAAAAATCATTTATGTTTCTAATTTAAAAATGAATATTACCCCAAAAAATTCCCACTCTAACCCCATATTCCAAGCTTTGAGGTCAAAGTACAGTGGAAACATAAAGTCCTATTAAAGGTATGAAAAAAAATGGAAAAATGGAAATTGAAAAAATCATTTATGTTTCTAATTTAAAAATGAATATTACCCCAAAAAATTTCCACTCTAACCCCATATTCCAAGCTTTGAGGTCAAAGTACAGTAGAAACCTAAAGTCCTATTAAAGGTATGAAAAAAAATGGAAAAATGGAAATTGAAAAAAACATTTATGTTTGTAATTTAAAAATGAATATTTACCCAAAAAACTTCCACTCTAACCCCATATTCAAAGCTTTGAGGTCAAAGTACAGTGGAAACCTAAAGTCCTATTAAAGGTATGAAAAAAAATGGAAAAATGGAAATTGAAAAAATCATTTATGTTTCTAATTTAAAAATGAATATTACCCCAAAGAATTTCCACTCTAACCCCATATTCCAAGCTTTGAGGTCAAAGTACAGTGGAAACCTAAAGTCCTATTAAAGGTATGAAAAAAAATGGAAAAATGGAAATTGAAAAAATCATTTATGTTTGTAATTTAAAAATGAATATTATCCCAAAAAATTTCCACTCTAACCCCATATTCCAAGCTTTGAGTTCAAAGTACAGTGGAAACCTAAAGTCCTATTAAAGGTATGAAAAAAAATGGTAAAATGGAAATTGAAAAAATCATTTATGTTTGTAATTTAAAATTGAATATTTACCCAAAAAAATTCCACTCTAACCCCATATTCAAAGCTTTGAGGTCAAAGTACAGTGGAAACGTAAAGTCTTATTAAAGGTATGAAAAAAAATGGAAAAATGGAAATTGGAAAAATCATTTATGTTTCTAATTTGAAAATGAATATTACCCCAAAAAATTTCCACTCTAACCCCATATTCCAAGCTTTGAGGTCAAAGTACAGTGGAAACCTAAAGTCCTATTAAAGGTATGAAAAAAAATGGAAAAATGGAAATTGAAAAAATCATTTATGTTTCTAATTTAAAAATGAATATTATCCCAAAAAATTTCCACTCTAACCCCGTATTCAAAGCTTTGAGGTCAAAGTACAGTGGAAACCTAAAGTCCTATTAAAGGTATGAAAAAAAATGGGAAAATGGAAATTGAAAAAATCATTTATGTTTCTAATTTAAAAATGAATATTACCCCAAAAAATTTCCACTCTAACCCCATATTCCAAGCTTTGAGGTCAAAGTACAGTGGAAACCTAAATTCCTATTAAAGGTATGAAAAAAAATGGAAAAATGGAAATTGAAAAAATCATTTATGTTTGTAATTTAAAATTGAATATTTACCCAAAAAATTTCCACTCTAACCCCATATTCAAAGCTTTGAGGTCAAAGTATAGTGGAAACCTAAAGTCCTATTAAAGGTATGAAAAAAAATGGAAAAATGGAAATTGAAAAAATCATTTATGTTTCTAATTTAAAAATGAATATTACCCCAAAAAATTTCCACTCTAACCCCATATTCCAAGCTATGAGGTCAAAGTACAGTGGATACCTAAAGTCCTATTAAAGGTATGAAAAAAAATGGAAAAATGGAAATTGAAAAAATCATTTATGTTTGTAATTTAAAATTGAATATTTACCCAAAAAATTTCCACTCTAACCCCATATTCAAAGCTTTGAGGTCAAAGTATAGTGGAAACCTAAAGTCCTATTAAAGGTATGAAAAAAAATGGAAAAATGGAAATTGAAAAAATCATTTATGTTTCTAATTTAAAAATGAATATTACCCCAAAAAATTTTCACTCTAACCCCATATTCCAAGCTTTGAGGTCAAAGTACAGTGGAAACATAAAGTCCTATTAAAGGTATGAAAAAAAATGGAAAAATGGAAATTGAAAAAATCATTCATGTTTCTAATTTAAAAATGAATATTACCCCGAAAAATTTCCACTCTAACCCCATATTCCAAGCTTTGAGGTCAAAGTACAGTGGAAACCTAAAGTCCTATTAAAGGTATGAAAAAAAATGGAAAAATGGAAATTGAAAAAATCATTTATGTTTGTAATTTAAAAATGAATATTATCCCAAAAAATTTCCACTCTAACCCCATATTCCAAGCTTTGAGGTCAAAGTACAGTGGAAACCTAAAGTCCTATTAAAGGTATGAAAAAAAATAGAAAAATGGAAATTGAAAAAATCATTTATGTTTGTAATTTAAAATTGAATATTTACCCAAAAAATTTCCACTCTAACCCCATATTCAAAGCTTTGAGGTCAAAGTACAGTGGAAACCTAAAGTCTTATTAAAGGTATGAAAAAAAATGGAAAAATGGAAATTGAAAAAATCATTTATGTTTCTAATTTAAAAATGAATATTACCCCAAAAAATTTCCACTCTAACCCCATATTCCAAGCTTTGAGGTCAAAGTACAGTGGAAACCTAAAGTCCTATTAAAGGTATGAAAAAAAATGGAAAAATGGAAATTGAAAAAATCATTTATGTTTCTAATTTGAAAATGAATATTATCCCAAAAAATTTCCACTCTAACCCCGTATTCAAAGCTTTGAGGTCAAAGTACAGTGGAAACCTAAAGTCCTATTAAAGGTATGAAAAAAAATGGGAAAATGGAAATTGAAAAAATCATTTATGTTTCTAATTTAAAAATGAATATTACCCCAAAAAATTTCCACTCTAACCCCATATTCCAAGCTTTGAGGTCAAAGTACAGTGGAAACCTAAATTCCTATTAAAGGTATGAAAAAAAATGGAAAAATGGAAATTGAAAAAATCATTTATGTTTGTAATTTAAAATTGAATATTTACCCAAAAAATTTCCACTCTAACCCCATATTCAAAGCTTTGAGGTCAAAGTATAGTGGAAACCTAAAGTCCTATTAAAGGTATGAAAAAAAATGGAAAAATGGAAATTGAAAAAATCATTTATGTTTCTAATTTAAAAATGAATATTACCCCAAAAAATTTCCACTCTAACCCCATATTCCAAGCTATGAGGTCAAAGTACAGTGGATACCTAAAGTCCTATTAAAGGTATGAAAAAAAATGGAAAAATGGAAATTGAAAAAATCATTTATGTTTGTAATTTAAAATTGAATATTTACCCAAAAAATTTCCACTCTAACCCCATATTCAAAGCTTTGAGGTCAAAGTATAGTGGAAACCTAAAGTCCTATTAAAGGTATGAAAAAAAATGGAAAAATGGAAATTGAAAAAATCATTTATGTTTCTAATTTAAAAATGAATATTACCCCAAAAAATTTTCACTCTAACCCCATATTCCAAGCTTTGAGGTCAAAGTACAGTGGAAACATAAAGTCCTATTAAAGGTATGAAAAAAAATGGAAAAATGGAAATTGAAAAAATCATTCATGTTTCTAATTTAAAAATGAATATTACCCCGAAAAATTTCCACTCTAACCCCATATTCCAAGCTTTGAGGTCAAAGTACAGTGGAAACCTAAAGTCCTATTAAAGGTATGAAAAAAAATGGAAAAATGGAAATTGAAAAAATCATTTATGTTTGTAATTTAAAAATGAATATTATCCCAAAAAATTTCCACTCTAACCCCATATTCCAAGCTTTGAGGTCAAAGTACAGTGGAAACCTAAAGTCCTATTAAAGGTATGAAAAAAAATAGAAAAATGGAAATTGAAAAAATCATTTATGTTTGTAATTTAAAATTGAATATTTACCCAAAAAATTTCCACTCTAACCCCATATTCAAAGCTTTGAGGTCAAAGTACAGTGGAAACCTAAAGTCTTATTAAAGGTATGAAAAAAAATGGAAAAATGGAAATTGAAAAAATCATTTATGTTTCTAATTTAAAAATGAATATTACCCCAAAAAATTTCCACTCTAACCCCATATTCCAAGCTTTGAGGTCAAAGTACAGTGGAAACCTAAAGTCCTATTAAAGGTATGAAAAAAAATGGAAAAATGGAAATTGAAAAAATCATTTATGTTTCTAATTTGAAAATGAATATTATCCCAAAAAATTTCCACTCTAACCCCGTATTCAAAGCTTTGAGGTCAAAGTACAGTGGAAACCTAAAGTCCTATTAAAGGTATGAAAAAAAATGGAAAAATGGAAATTGAAAAAATCATTTATGTTTCTAATTTAAAAATGAATATTACCCCAAAAAATTTCCACTCTAACCCCATATTCCAAGCTTTGAGGTCAAAGTACAGTGGAAACCTAAAGTCCTATTAAAGGTATGAAAAAAAATGGAAAAATGGAAATTGAAAAAATCATTTATGTTTGTAATTTAAAAATGAATATTATCCCAAAAAATTTCCACTCTAACCCCATATTCCAAGCTTTGAGGTCAAAGTACAGTGGAAACCTAAAGTCCCATTAAAGGTATGAAAAAAAATAGAAAAATGGAAATTGAAAAAATCATTTATGTTTGTAATTTAAAATTGAATATTTACCCAAAAAATTTCCACTCTAACCCCATATTCAAAGCTTTGAGGTCAAAGTACAGTGGAAACCTAAAGTCTTATTAAAGGTATGAAAAAAAATGGAAAAATGGAAATTGAAAAAATCATTTATGTTTCTAATTTAAAAATGAATATTACCCCAAAAAATTTCCACTCTAACCCCATATTCCAAGCTTTGAGGTCAAAGTACAGTGGAAACCTAAAGTCCTATTAAAGGTATGAAAAAAAATGGAAAAATGGAAATTGAAAAAATCATTTATGTTTCTAATTTGAAAATGAATATTATCCCAAAAAATTTCCACTCTAACCCCGTATTCAAAGCTTTGAGGTCAAAGTACAGTGGAAACCTAAAGTCCTATTAAAGGTATGAAAAAAAATGGAAAAATGGAAATTGAAAAAATCATTTATGTTTGTAATTTAAAAATGAATATTATCCCAAAATATTTCCACTCTAACCCCATATTCCAAGCTTTGAGGTCAAAGTACAGTGGAAACCTAAAGTCCTATTAAAGGTATGAAAAAAAATAGAAAAATGGAAATTGAAAAAATCATTTATGTTTGTAATTTAAAATTGAATATTTACCCAAAAAATTTCCACTCTAACCCCATATTCAAAGCTTTGAGGTCAAAGTACAGTGGAAACCTAAAGTCTTATTAAAGGTATGAAAAAAAATGGAAAAATGGAAATTGAAAAAATCATTTATGTTTCTAATTTAAAAATGAATATTACCCCAAAAAATTTCCACTCTAACCCCATATTCCAAGCTTTGAGGTCAAAGTACAGTGGAAACCTAAAGTCCTATTAAAGGTATGAAAAAAAATGGAAAAATGGAAATTGAAAAAATCATTTATGTTTCTAATTTGAAAATGAATATTATCCCAAAAAATATCCACTCTAACCCCGTATTCAAAGCTTTGAGGTCAAAGTACAGTGGAAACCTAAAGTCCTATTAAAGGTATGAAAAAAAATGGAAAAATGGAAATTGAAAAAATCATTTATGTTTCTAATTTAAAAATGAATATTACCCCAAAAAATTTCCACTCTAACCCCATATTCCAAGCTTTGAGGTCAAAGTACAGTGGAAACCTAAAGTCCTATTAAAGGTATGAAAAAAAATGGAAAAATGGAAATTGAAAAAATCATTTATGTTTCTAATTTGAAAATGAATATTATCCCAAAAAATTTCCACTCTAACCCCGTATTCAAAGCTTTGAGGTCAAAGTACAGTGGAAACCTAAAGTCCTATTAAAGGTATGAAAAAAAATGGAAAAATGGAAATTGAAAAAATCATTTATGTTTGTAATTTAAAAATGAATATTATCCCAAAAAATTTCCACTCTAACCCCATATTCCAAGCTTTGAGGTCAAAGTACAGTGGAAACCTAAAGTCCCATTAAAGGTATGAAAAAAAATAGAAAAATGGAAATTGAAAAAATCATTTATGTTTGTAATTTAAAATTGAATATTTACCCAAAAAATTTCCACTCTAACCCCATATTCAAAGCTTTGAGGTCAAAGTACAGTGGAAACCTAAAGTCTTATTAAAGGTATGAAAAAAAATGGAAAAATGGAAATTGAAAAAATCATTTATGTTTCTAATTTAAAAATGAATATTACCCCAAAAAATTTCCACTCTAACCCCATATTCCAAGCTTTGAGGTCAAAGTACAGTGGAAACCTAAAGTCCTATTAAAGGTATGAAAAAAAATGGAAAAATGGAAATTGAAAAAATCATTTATGTTTCTAATTTGAAAATGAATATTATCCCAAAAAATTTCCACTCTAACCCCGTATTCAAAGCTTTGAGGTCAAAGTACAGTGGAAACCTAAAGTCCTATTAAAGGTATGAAAAAAAATGGAAAAATGGAAATTGAAAAAATCATTTATGTTTGTAATTTAAAAATGAATATTATCCCAAAATATTTCCACTCTAACCCCATATTCCAAGCTTTGAGGTCAAAGTACAGTGGAAACCTAAAGTCCTATTAAAGGTATGAAAAAAAATAGAAAAATGGAAATTGAAAAAATCATTTATGTTTTTAATTTAAAATTGAATATTTACCCAAAAAATTTCCACTCTAACCCCATATTCAAAGCTTTGAGGTCAAAGTACAGTGGAAACCTAAAGTCTTATTAAAGGTATGAAAAAAAATGGAAAAATGGAAATTGAAAAAATCATTTATGTTTCTAATTTAAAAATGAATATTACCCCAAAAAATTTCCACTCTAACCCCATATTCCAAGCTTTGAGGTCAAAGTACAGTGGAAACCTAAAGTCCTATTAAAGGTATGAAAAAAAATGGAAAAATGGAAATTGAAAAAATCATTTATGTTTCTAATTTGAAAATGAATATTATCCCAAAAAATATCCACTCTAACCCCGTATTCAAAGCTTTGAGGTCAAAGTACAGTGGAAACCTAAAGTCCTATTAAAGGTATGAAAAAAAATGGAAAAATGGAAATTGAAAAAATCATTTATGTTTCTAATTTAAAAATGAATATTACCCCAAAAAATTTCCACTCTAACCCCATATTCCAAGCTTTGAGGTCAAAGTACAGTGGAAACCTAAAGTCCTATTAAAGGTATGAAAAAAAATGGAAAAATGGAAATTGAAAAAATCATTTATGTTTCTAATTTGAAAATGAATATTATCCCAAAAAATTTCCACTCTAACCCCGTATTCAAAGCTTTGAGGTCAAAGTACAGTGGAAACCTAAAGTCCTATTAAAGGTATGAAAAAAAATGGAAAAATGGAAATTGAAAAAATCATTTATGTTTGTAATTTAAAAATGAATATTATCCCAAAATATTTCCACTCTAACCCCATATTCCAAGCTTTGAGGTCAAAGTACAGTGGAAACCTAAAGTCCTATTAAAGGTATGAAAAAAAATAGAAAAATGGAAATTGAAAAAATCATTTATGTTTGTAATTTAAAATTGAATATTTACCCAAAAAATTTCCACTCTAACCCCATATTCAAAGCTTTGAGGTCAAAGTACAGTGGAAACCTAAAGTCTTATTAAAGGTATGAAAAAAAATGGAAAAATGGAAATTGAAAAAATCATTTATGTTTCTAATTTAAAAATGAATATTACCCCAAAAAATTTCCACTCTAACCCCATATTCCAAGCTTTGAGGTCAAAGTACAGTGGAAACCTAAAGTCCTATTAAAGGTATGAAAAAAAATGGAAAAATGGAAATTGAAAAAATCATTTATGTTTCTAATTTGAAAATGAATATTATCCCAAAAAATTTCCACTCTAACCCCGTATTCAAAGCTTTGAGGTCAAAGTACAGTGGAAACCTAAAGTCCTATTAAAGGTATGAAAAAAAATGGAAAAATGGAAATTGAAAAAATCATTTATGTTTCTAATTTAAAAATGAATATTACCCCAAAAAATTTCCACTCTAACCCCATATTCCAAGCTTTGAGGTCAAAGTACAGTGGAAACCTAAAGTCCTATTAAAGGTATGAAAAAAAATGGAAAAATGGAAATTGAAAAAATCATTTATGTTTGTAATTTAAAATTGAATATTTACCCAAAAAATTTCCACTCTAACCCCATATTCAAAGCTTTGAGGTCAAAGTACAGTGGAAACCTAAAGTCTTATTAAAGGTATGAAAAAAAATGGAAAAATGGAAATTGAAAAAATCATTTATGTTTCTAATTTAAAAATGAATATTACCGCAAAAAATTTCCACTCTAACCCCATATTCCAAGCTTTGAGGTCAAAGTACAGTGGAAACCTAAAGTCCTATTAAAGGTATGAAAAAAAATGGAAAAATGGAAATTGAAAAAATCATTTATGTTTCTAATTTGAAAATGAATATTATCCCAAAAAATTTCCACTCTAACCCCGTATTCAAAGCTTTGAGGTCAAAGTACAGTGGAAACCTAAAGTCCTATTAAAGGTATGAAAAAAAATGGAAAAATGGAAATTGAAAAAATCATTTATGTTTGTAATTTAAAAATGAATATTATCCCAAAATATTTCCACTCTAACCCCATATTCCAAGCTTTGAGGTCAAAGTACAGTGGAAACCTAAAGTCCTATTAAAGGTATGAAAAAAAATAGAAAAATGGAAATTGAAAAAATCATTTATGTTTGTAATTTAAAATTGAATATTTACCCAAAAAATTTCCACTCTAACCCCATATTCAAAGCTTTGAGGTCAAAGTACAGTGGAAACCTAAAGTCTTATTAAAGGTATGAAAAAAAAAGGAAAAATGGAAATTGAAAAAATCATTTATGTTTCTAATTTAAAAATGAATATTACCCCAAAAAATTTCCACTCTAACCCCATATTCCAAGCTTTGAGGTCAAAGTACAGTGGAAACCTAAAGTCCTATTAAAGGTATGAAAAAAAATGGAAAAATGGAAATTGAAAAAATCATTTATGTTTCTAATTTGAAAATGAATATTATCCCAAAAAATTTCCACTCTAACCCCGTATTCAAAGCTTTGAGGTCAAAGTACAGTGGAAACCTAAAGTCCTATTAAAGGTATGAAAAAAAATGGAAAAATGGAAATTGAAAAAATCATTTATGTTTCTAATTTAAAAATGAATATTACCCCAAAGAATTTCCACTCTAACCCCATATTCCAAGCTTTGAGGTCAAAGTACAGTGGAAACCTAAAGTCCTATTAAAGGTATGAAAAAAAATGGAAAAATGGAAATTGAAAAAATCATTTATGTTTGTAATTTAAAAATGAATATTATCCCAAAAAATTTCCACTCTAACCCCATATTCCAAGCTTTGAGGTCAAAGTACAGTGGAAACCTAAAGTCCTATTAAAGGTATGAAAAAAAATGGTAAAATGGAAATTGAAAAAATCATTTATGTTTGTAATTTAAAATTGAATATTTACCCAAAAAAATTCCACTCTAACCCCATATTCAAAGCTTTGAGGTCAAAGTACAGTGGAAACGTAAAGTCTTATTAAAGGTATGAAAAAAAATGGAAAAATGGAAATTGGAAAAATCATTTATGTTTCTAATTTGAAAATGAATATTACCCCAAAAAATTTCCACTCTAACCCCATATTCCAAGCTTTGAGGTCAAAGTACAGTGGAAACCTAAAGTCCTATTAAAGGTATGAAAAAAAATGGAAAAATGGAAATTGAAAAAATCATTTATGTTTCTAATTTGAAAATGAATATTATCCCAAAAAATTTCCACTCTAACCCCGTATTCAAAGCTTTGAGGTCAAAGTACAGTGGAAACCTAAAGTCCTATTAAAGGTATGAAAAAAAATGGGAAAATGGAAATTGAAAAAATCATTTATGTTTCTATTTTAAAAATGAATATTACCCCAAAAAATTTCCACTCTAACCCCATATTCCAAGCTTTGAGGTCAAAGTACAGTGGAAACCTAAAGTCCTATTAAAGGTATGAAAAAAAATGGAAAAATGGAAATTGAAAAAATCATTTATGTTTCTAATTTAAAAATGAATATTACCCCAAAAAATTTCCACTCTAACCCCATATTCCAAGCTTTGAGGTCAAAGTACAGTAGAAACCTAAAGTCCTATTAAAGGTATGAAAAAAAATGGAAAAATGGAAATTGAAAAAAACATTTATGTTTGTAATTTAAAAATGAATATTTACCCAAAAAATTTCCACTCTAACCCCATATTCAAAGCTTTGAGGTCAAAGTACAGTGGAAACCTAAAGTCCTATTAAAGGTATGAAAAAAAATGGAAAAATGGAAATTGAAAAAATCATTTATGTTTCTAATTTGAAACTGAATATTATCCCAAAAAATTTCCACTCTAACCCCGTATTCAAAGCTTTGAGGTCAAAGTACAGTGGAAACCTAAAGTCCTATTAAAGGTATGAAAAAAAATGGGAAAATGGAAATTGAAAAAATCATTTATGTTTCTAATTTAAAAATGAATATTACCCCAAAAAATTTCCACTCTAACCCCATATTCCAAGCTTTGAGGTCAAAGTACAGTGGAAACCTAAAGTCCTATTAAAGGTATGAAAAAAAATGGAAAAATGGAAATTGAAAAAATCATTTATGTTTGTAATTTAAAATTGAATATTTACCCAAAAAATTTCCACTCTAACCCCATATTCAAAGCTTTGAGGTCAAAGTATAGTGGAAACCTAAAGTCCTATTAAAGGTATGAAAAAAAATGGAAAAATGGAAATTGAAAAAATCATTTATGTTTCTAATTTAAAAATGAATATTACCCCAAAAAATTTCCACTCTAACCCCATATTCCAAGCTTTGAGGTCAAAGTACAGTGGAAACATAAAGTCCTATTAAAGGTATGAAAAAAAATGGAAAAATGGAAATTGAAAAAATCATTTATGTTTCTAATTTAAAAATGAATATTACCCCAAAAAATTTCCACTCTAACCCCATATTCCAAGCTTTGAGGTCAAAGTACAGTAGAAACCTAAAGTCCTATTAAAGGTATGAAAAAAAATGGAAAAATGGAAATTGAAAAAAACATTTATGTTTGTAATTTAAAAATGAATATTTACCCAAAAAATTTCCACTCTAACCCCATATTCAAAGCTTTGAGGTCAAAGTACAGTGGAAACCTAAAGTCCTATTAAAGGTATGAAAAAAAATGGAAAAATGGAAATTGAAAAAATCATTTATGTTTCTAATTTAAAAATGAATATTACCCCAAAGAATTTCCACTCTAACCCCATATTCCAAGCTTTGAGGTCAAAGTACAGTGGAAACCTAAAGTCCTATTAAAGGTATGAAAAAAAATGGAAAAATGGAAATTGAAAAAATCATTTATGTTTGTAATTTAAAAATGAATATTATCCCAAAAAATTTCCACTCTAACCCCATATTCCAAGCTTTGAGGTCAAAGTACAGTGGAAACCTAAAGTCCTATTAAAGGTATGAAAAAAAATGGTAAAATGGAAATTGAAAAAATCATTTATGTTTGTAATTTAAAATTGAATATTTACCCAAAAAAATTCCACTCTAACCCCATATTCAAAGCTTTGAGGTCAAAGTACAGTGGAAACGTAAAGTCTTATTAAAGGTATGAAAAAAAATGGAAAAATGGAAATTGGAAAAATCATTTATGTTTCTAATTTGAAAATGAATATTACCCCAAAAAATTTCCACTCTAACCCCATATTCCAAGCTTTGAGGTCAAAGTACAGTGGAAACCTAAAGTCCTATTAAAGGTATGAAAAAAAATGGAAAAATGGAAATTGAAAAAATCATTTATGTTTCTAATTTAAAAATGAATATTACCTTAAAAAATTTCCACTCTAACCCCATATTCCAAGCTTTGAGGTCAAAGTACAGTGGAAACCTAAAGTCCTATTAAAGGTATGAAAAAAAATGGAAAAATGGAAATTGAAAAAATCATTTATGTTTGTAATTTAAAATTGAATATTTACCCAAAAAATTTCCACTCTAACCCCATATTCAAAGCTTTGAGGTCAAAGTATAGTGGAAACCTAAAGTCCTATTAAAGGTATGAAAAAAAATGGAAAAATGGAAATTGAAAAAATCATTTATGTTTCTAATTTAAAAATGAATATTACCCCAAAAAATTTCCACTCTAACCCCATATTCCAAGCTTTGAGGTCAAAGTACAGTGGAAACATAAAGTCCTATTAAAGGTATGAAAAAAAATGGAAAAATGGAAATTGAAAAAATCATTTATGTTTCTAATTTAAAAATGAATATTACCCCAAAAAATTTCCACTCTAACCCCATATTCCAAGCTTTGAGGTCAAAGTACAGTAGAAACCTAAAGTCCTATTAAAGGTATGAAAAAAAATGGAAAAATGGAAATTGAAAAAAACATTTATGTTTGTAATTTAAAAATGAATATTTACCCAAAGAATTTCCACTCTAACCCCATATTCAAAGCTTTGAGGTCAAAGTACAGTGGAAACCTAAAGTCCTATTAAAGGTATGAAAAAAAATGGAAAAATGGAAATTGAAAAAATCATTTATGTTTCTAATTTAAAAATGAATATTACCCCAAACAATTTCCACTCTAACCCCATATTCCAAGCTTTGAGGTCAAAGTACAGTGGAAACCTAAAGTCCTATTAAAGGTATGAAAAAAAATGGAAAAATGGAAATTGAAAAAATCATTTATGTTTGTAATTTAAAAATGAATATTTACCCAAAAGATTTCCACTCTAACCCCATATTCAAAACTTTGAGGTCAAAGTACAGTGGAAACCTAAAGTCCTATTAAAGGTATGAAAAAAAATGGAAAAATGGAAATTGAAAAAATCATTTATGTTTCTAATTTAAAAATGAATTTTACCCCAAAAAATTTCCACTCTAACTCCATATTCGAAGCTTTGAGGTCAAAGTACAGTGGAAACCTAAAGTCCTATTAAAGGTATGAAAAAAAATAGAAAAATGGAAATTGAAAAAATCATTTATGTTTCTAATTTAAAAATGAATATTACCCCAAAAAATTTCCACTCTAACCCCATATTCCAAGCTTTGAGGTCAAAGTACAGTGGAAACCTAAAGTCCTATTAAAGGTATGAAAAAAAATGGAAAAATGGAAATTGAAAAAATCATTTATGTTTGTAATTTAAAAATGAATATTTACCCAAAAGATTTCCACTCTAACCCCATATTCAAAGCTTTGAGGTCAAAGTACAGTGGAAACCTAAAGTCCTATTAAAGGTATGAAAAAAAATGGAAAAATGGAAATTGAAAAAATCATTTATGTTTCTAATTTAAAAATGAATATTACCCCAAAAAATTTCCACTCTAACCCCATATTCGAAGCTTTGAGGTCAAAGTACAGTGGAAACCTAAAGTCCTATTAAAGGTATGAAAAAAAATGGAAAAATGGAAATTGAAAATATCATTTATGTTTGTAATTTAAAAATGAATATTATCCCAAAAAATATCGACTCTAACCCCATATTCCAAGCTTTGAGGTCAAAGTACAGTGGAAACCTAAAGTCCTATTAAAGGTATGAAAAAAAATGGAAAAAGGGAAATTGAAAAAATCATTTATGTTTGTAATTTAAAATTGAATATTTACCCAAAAAATTTCCACTCTAACCCCATATTCAAAGCTTTGAGGTCAAAGTACAGTGGAAACCTAAAGTCCTATTAAAGGTATGAAAAAAAATGGAAAAATGGAAATTGAAAAAATCATTTATGTTTGTAATTTAAAAATGAATATTATCCCAAAAAATATCGACTCTAACCCCATATTCCAAGCTTTGTGGTCAAAGTACAGTGGAAACCTAAAGTCCTATTAAAGGTATGAAAAAAAATGGAAAAAGGGAAATTGAAAAAATCATTTATGTTTGTAATTTAAAATTAAATATTTACCCAAAAAATTTCCACTCTAACCCCATATTCAAAGCTTTGAGGTCAAAGTACAGTGGAAACCTAAAGTCTTATTAAAGGTATGAAAAAAAATGGAAAAATGGAAATTGAAAAAATCATTTATGTTTCTAATTTAAAAATGAATATTACCCCAAAAAATATCCACTCTAACCCCATATTCGAAGCTTTGAGGTCAAAGTACAGTGGAAACCTAAAGTCCTATTAAAGGTATGAAAAAAAATAGAAAAATGGAAATTGAAAAAATCATTTATGTTTCTAATTTAAAAATGAATATTACCCCAAAAAATTTCCACTCTAACCCCATATTCCAAGCTTTGAGGTCAAAGTACAGTGGAAACCTAAAGTCCTATTAAAGGTATGAAAAAAAATGGAAAAATGGAAATTGAAAAAATCATTTATGTTTGTAATTTAAAAATGAATATTTACCCGAAAGATTTCCACTCTTACCCCATATTCAAAGCTTTGAGGTCAAAGTACAGTGGAAACCTAAAGTCCTATTAAAGGTATGAAAAAAAATGGAAAAATGGAAATTGAAAAAATCATTTATGTTTCTAATTTAAAAATGAATATTACCCCAAAAAATTTCCACTCTAACCCCATATTCGAAGCTTTGAGGTCAAAGTACAGTGGAAACCTAAAGTCCTATTAAAGGTATGAAAAAAAATGGAAAAATGGAAATTGAAAATATCATTTATGTTTGTAATTTAAAAATGAATATTATCCCAAAAAATATCGACTCTAACCCCATATTCCAAGCTTTGAGGTCAAAGTACAGTGGAAACCTAAAGTCCTATTAAAGGTATGAAAAAAAATGGAAAAAGGGAAATTGAAAAAATCATTTATGTTTGTAATTTAAAATTGAATATTTACCCAAAAAATTTCCACTCTAACCCCATATTCAAAGCTTTGAGGTCAAAGTACAGTGGAAACCTAAAGTCCTATTAAAGGTATGAAAAAAAATGGAAAAATGGAAATTGAAAAAATCATTTATGTTTGTAATTTAAAAATGAATATTATCCCAAAAAATATCGACTCTAACCCCATATTCCAAGCTTTGTGGTCAAAGTACAGTGGAAACCTAAAGTCCTATTAAAGGTATGAAAAAAAATGGAAAAAGGGAAATTGAAAAAATCATTTATGTTTGTAATTTAAAATTAAATATTTACCCAAAAAATTTCCACTCTAACCCCATATTCAAAGCTTTGAGGTCAAAGTACAGTGGAAACCTAAAGTCCTATTAAAGGTATGAAAAAAAATGGAAAAATGGAAATTGAAAAAATCATTTATGTTTGTAATTTAAAAATGAATATTTACCCAAAAAACTTCCACTCTAACCCCATATTCAAAGCTTTGAGGTCAAAGTACAGTGGAAACCTAAAGTCTTATTAAAGGTATGAAAAAAAATGGAAAAATGGAAATTGAAAAAATCATTTATGTTTCTAATTTAAAAATGAATATTACCCCAAAAAATATCCACTCTAACCCCATATTCGAAGCTTTGAGGTCAAAGTACAGTGGAAACCTAAAGTCCTATTAAAGGTATGAAAAAAAATAGAAAAATGGAAATTGAAAAAATCATTTATGTTTCTAATTTAAAAATGAATATTACCCCAAAAAATTTCCACTCTAACCCCATATTCCAAGCTTTGAGGTCAAAGTACAGTGGAAACCTAAAGTCCTATTAAAGGTATGAAAAAAAATGGAAAAATGGAAATTGAAAAAATCATTTATGTTTGTAATTTAAAAATGAATATTTACCCAAAAGATTTCCACTCTTACCCCATATTCAAAGCTTTGAGGTCAAAGTACAGTGGAAACCTAAAGTCCTATTAAAGGTATGAAAAAAAATGGAAAAATGGAAATTGAAAAAATCATTTATGTTTCTAATTTAAAAATGAATATTACCCCAAAAAATTTCCACTCTAACCCCATATTCGAAGCTTTGAGGTCAAAGTACAGTGGAAACCTAAAGTCCTATTAAAGGTATGAAAAAAAATGGAAAAATGGAAATTGAAAATATCATTTATGTTTGTAATTTAAAAATGAATATTATCCCAAAAAATATCGACTCTAACCCCATATTCCAAGCTTTGAGGTCAAAGTACAGTGGAAACCTAAAGTCCTATTAAAGGTATGAAAAAAAATGGAAAAAGGGAAATTGAAAAAATCATTTATGTTTGTAATTTAAAATTGAATATTTACCCAAAAAATTTCCACTCTAACCCCATATTCAAAGCTTTGAGGTCAAAGTACAGTGGAAACCTAAAGTCCTATTAAAGGTATGAAAAAAAATGGAAAAATGGAAATTGAAAAAATCATTTATGTTTGTAATTTAAAAATGAATATTATCCCAAAAATATCGACTCTAACCCCATATTCCAAGCTTTGTGGTCAAAGTACAGTGGAAACCTAAAGTCCTATTAAAGGTATGAAAAAAAATGGAAAAAGGGAAATTGAAAAAATCATTTATGTTTGTAATTTAAAATTAAATATTTACCCAAAAAATTTCCACTCTAACCCCATATTCAAAGCTTTGAGGTCAAAGTACAGTGGAAACCTAAAGTCTTATTTAAGGTATGAAAAAAAATGGAAAAATGGAAATTGAAAAAATCATTTATGTTTCTAATTTAAAAATGAATATTACCCCAAAAAATATCCACTCTAACCCCATATTCCAAGCTTTGAGGTCAAAGTACAGTGGAAACCTAAAGTCCTTTTAAAAGTATGAAAAAAAATGGAAAAATGGAAATTGAAAAAATCATTTATGTTTGTAATTTAAAAATGAATATTATCCCAAAAAATATCGACTCTAACCCCATATTCCAAGCTTTGAGGTCAAAGTACAGTGGAAACCTAAAGTCCTATTAAAGGTATGAAAAAAAATGGAAAAAGGGAAAATGAAAAAATCATTTATGTTTGTAATTTAAAATTAAATATTTACCCAAAAAATTTCCACTCTAACCCCATATTCAAAGCTTTGAGGTCAAAGTACAGTGGAAACCTAAAGTCTTATTAAAGGTATGAAAAAAAATGGAAAAATGGAAATTGAAAAAATCATTTATGTTTCTAATTTAAAAATGAATATTACCCCAAAAAATATCCACTCTAACCCCATATTCGAAGCTTTGAGGTCAAAGTACAGTGGAAACCTAAAGTCCTATTAAAGGTATGAAAAAAAATAGAAAAATGGAAATTGAAAAAATCATTTATGTTTCTAATTTAAAAATGAATATTACCCCAAAAAATTTCCACTCTAACCCCATATTCCAAGCTTTGAGGTCAAAGTACAGTGGAAACCTAAAGTCCTATTAAAGGTATGAAAAAAAATGGAAAAATGGAAATTGAAAAAATCATTTATGTTTGTAATTTAAAAATGAATATTTACCCAAAAGATTTCCACTCTTACCCCATATTCAAAGCTTTGAGGTTAAAGTACAGTGGAAACCTAAAGTCCTATTAAAGGTATGAAAAAAAATGGAAAAATGGAAATTGAAAAAATCATTTATGTTTCTAATTTAAAAATGAATATTACCCCAAAAAATTTCCACTCTAACCCCATATTCGAAGCTTTGAGGTCAAAGTACAGTGGAAACCTAAAGTCCTATTAAAGGTATGAAAAAAAATGGAAAAATGGAAATTGAAAATATCATTTATGTTTGTAATTTAAAAATGAATATTATCCCAAAAAATATCGACTCTAACCCCATATTCCAAGCTTTGAGGTCAAAGTACAGTGGAAACATAAAGTCCTATTAAAGGTATGAAAAAAAATGGAAAAAGGGAAATTGAAAAAATCATTTATGTTTGTAATTTAAAATTGAATATTTACCCAAAAAATTTCCACTCTAACCCCATATTCAAAGCTTTGAGGTCAAAGTACAGTGGAAACCTAAAGTCCTATTAAAGGTATGAAAAAAAATGGAAAAATGGAAATTGAAAAAATCATTTATGTTTGTAATTTAAAAATGAATATTATCCCAAAAAATATCGACTCTAACCCCATATTCCAAGCTTTGTGGTCAAAGTACAGTGGAAACCTAAAGTCCTATTAAAGGTATGAAAAAAAATGGAAAAAGGGAAATTGAAAAAATCATTTATGTTTGTAATTTAAAATTAAATATTTACCCGAAAAATTTCCACTCTAACCCCATATTCAAAGCTTTGAGGTCAAAGTACAGTGGAAACCTAAAGTCTTATTTAAGGTATGAAAAAAAATGGAAAAATGGAAATTGAAAAAATCATTTATGTTTCTAATTTAAAAATGAATATTACCCCAAAAAATATCCACTCTAACCCCATATTCCAAGCTTTGAGGTCAAAGTACAGTGGAAACCTAAAGTCCTTTTAAAAGTATGAAAAAAAATGGAAAAATGGAAATTGAAAAAATCATTTATGTTTGTAATTTAAAAATGAATATTATCCCAAAAAATATCGACTCTAACCCCATATTCCAAGCTTTGAGGTCAAAGTACAGTGGAAACCTAAAGTCCTATTAAAGGTATGAAAAAAAATGGAAAAAGGGAAATTGAAAAAATCATTTATGTTTGTAATTTAAAATTAAATATTTACCCAAAAAATTTCCACTCTAACCCCATATTCAAAGCTTTGAGGTCAAAGTACAGTGGAAACCTAAAGTCTTATTAAAGGTATGGAAAAAAATGGAAAAATGGAAATTGAAAAAATCATTTATGTTTCTAATTTAAAAATGAATATTACCCCAAAAAATATCCACTCTAACCCCATATTCCAAGCTTTGAGGTCAAAGTACAGTGGAAACCTAAAGTCCTTTTAAAAGTATGAAAAAAAATGGAAAAATGGAAATTGAAAAAATCATTTATGTTTCTAATTTAAAAATGAATATTATCCCAAAAAATTTCCACTCTAACCCCGTATTCAAAGCTTTGAGGTCAAAGTACAGTGGAAACCTAAAGTCCTATTAAAGGTATGAATAGAAATGGAAAAATGGAAATTGAAAAAATCATTTATGTTTCTAATTTAAAAATGAATATTACCCCAAAAAATATCCACTCTAACCCCATATTCCAAGCTTTGAGGTCAAAGTACAGTGGAAACCTAAAGTCCTTTTAAAAGTATGAAAAAAAATGGAAAAATGGAAATTGAAAAAATTATTTATGTTTGTAATTTAAAAATGAATATTATCCCAAAAAATATCGACTCTAACCCCATATTCCAAGCTTTGAGGTCAAAGTACAGTGGAAACCTAAAGTCCTATTAAAGGTATGAAAAAAAATGGAAAAAGGGAAAATGAAAAAATCATTTATGTTTGTAATTTAAAATTAAATATTTACCCAAAAAATTTCCACTCTAACCCCATATTCAAAGCTTTGAGGTCAAAGTACAGTGGAAACCTAAAGTCTTATTAAAGGTATGAAAAAAAATGGAAAAATGGAAATTGAAAAAATCATTTATGTTTCTAATTTAAAAATGAATATTACCCCAAAAAATATCCACTCTAACCCCATATTCGAAGCTTTGAGGTCAAAGTACAGTGGAAACCTAAAGTCCTATTAAAGGTATGAAAAAAAATAGAAAAATGGAAATTGAAAAAATCATTTATGTTTCTAATTTAAAAATGAATATTACCCCAAAAAATTTCCACTCTGACCCCATATTCCAAGCTTTGAGGTCAAAGTACAGTGGAAACCTAAAGTCCTATTAAAGGTATGAAAAAAAATGGAAAAATGGAAATTGAAAAAATCATTTATGTTTGTAATTTAAAAATGAATATTTACCCAAAAGATTTCCACTCTTACCCCATATTCAAAGCTTTGAGGTCAAAGTACAGTGGAAACCTAAAGTCCTATTAAAGGTATGAAAAAAAATGGAAAAATGGAAATTGAAAAAATCATTTATGTTTCTAATTTAAAAATGAATATTACCCCAAAAAATTTCCACTCTAACCCCATATTCGAAGCTTTGAGGTCAAAGTACAGTGGAAACCTAAAGTCCTATTAAAGGTATGAAAAAAAATGGAAAAATGGAAATTGAAAATATCATTTATGTTTGTAATTTAAAAATGAATATTATCCCAAAAAATATCGACTCTAACCCCATATTCCAAGCTTTGAGGTCAAAGTACAGTGGAAACATAAAGTCCTATTAAAGGTATGAAAAAAAATGGAAAAAGGGAAATTGAAAAAATCATTTATGTTTGTAATTTAAAATTGAATATTTACCCAAAAAATTTCCACTCTTACCCCATATTCAAAGCTTTGAGGTCAAAGTACAGTGGAAACCTAAAGTCCTATTAAAGGTATGAAAAAAAATGGAAAAATGGAAATTGAAAAAATCATTTATGTTTGTAATTTAAAAATGAATATTATCCCAAAAAATATCGACTCTAACCCCATATTCCAAGCTTTGTGGTCAAAGTACAGTGGAAACCTAAAGTCCTATTAAAGGTATGAAAAAAAATGGAAAAAGGGAAATTGAAAAAATCATTTATGTTTGTAATTTAAAATTAAATATTTACCCGAAAAATTTCCACTCTAACCCCATATTCAAAGCTTTGAGGTCAAAGTACAGTGGAAACCTAAAGTCTTATTTAAGGTATGAAAAAAAATGGAAAAATGGAAATTGAAAAAATCATTTATGTTTCTAATTTAAAAATGAATATTACCCCAAAAAATATCCACTCTAACCCCATATTCCAAGCTTTGAGGTCAAAGTACAGTGGAAACCTAAAGTCCTTTTAAAAGTATGAAAAAAAATGGAAAAATGGAAATTGAAAAAATCATTTATGTTTGTAATTTAAAAATGAATATTATCCCAAAAAATATCGACTCTAACCCCATATTCCAAGCTTTGAGGTCAAAGTACAGTGGAAACCTAAAGTCCTATTAAAGGTATGAAAAAAAATGGAAAAAGGGAAATTGAAAAAATCATTTATGTTTGTAATTTAAAATTAAATATTTACCCAAAAAATTTCCACTCTAACCCCATATTCAAAGCTTTGAGGTCAAAGTACAGTGGAAACCTAAAGTCTTATCAAAGGTATGGAAAAAAATGGAAAAATGGAAATTGAAAAAATCATTTATGTTTCTAATTTAAAAATGAATATTACCCCAAAAAATATCCACTCTAACCCCATATTCCAAGCTTTGAGGTCAAAGTACAGTGGAAACCTAAAGTCCTTTTAAAAGTATGAAAAAAAATGGAAAAATGGAAATTGAAAAAATCATTTATGTTTCTAATTTAAAAATGAATATTATCCCAAAAAATTTCCACTCTAACCCCGTATTCAAAGCTTTGAGGTCAAAGTACAGTGGAAACCTAAAGTCCTATTAAAGGTATGAATAGAAATGGAAAAATGGAAATTGAAAAAATCATTTATGTTTCTAATTTAAAAATGAATATTACCCCAAAAAATTTCCACTCTAACCCCATATTCCAAGCTTTGAGGTCAAAGTACAGTGGAAACCTAAAGTCCTATTAAAGGTATGAAAAAAAATGGAAAAATGGAAATTGAAAAAATCATTTATGTTTGTAATTTAAAATTGAATATTTACCCAAAAAATTTCCACTCTAACCCCATATTCAAAGCTTTGAGGTCAAAGTACAGTGGAAACCTAAAGTCCTATTAAAGGTATGAAAAAAAATGGAAAAATGGAAATTGAAAAAATCATTTATGTTTCTAATTTAAAAATGAATATTACCCCAAAAAATTTCCACTCTAACCCCATATTCCAAGCTTTGAGGTCAAAGTACAGTGGAAACCTAAAGTCCTATTAAAGGTATGAAAAAAAATAGAAAAATGGAAATTGAAAAAATCATTTATGTTTCCAATTTAAAAATGAATATTACCCCAAAAAATTTCCACTCTAACCCCATATTCCAAGCTTTGAGGTCAAAGTACAGTGGAAACCTAAAGTCCTATTAAAGGTATGAAAAAAAATGGAAAAATGGAAATTGAAAAATTCATTTATGTTTGTAATTTAAAAATGAATATTTACCCAAAAGATTTCCACTCTAACCCCATATTCAAAGCTTTGAGGTCAAAGTACAGTGGAAACCTAAAGTCCTATTAAAGGTATGAAAAAAAATGGAAAAATGGAAATTGAAAAAATCATTTATGTTTCTAATTTAAAAATGAATATTACCCCAAAAAATTTCCACTCTAACCCCATATTCGAAGCTTTGAGGTCAAAGTACAGTGGAAACCTAAAGTCCTATTAAAGGTATAAAAAAAAATGGAAAAATGGAAATTGAAAAAATCATTTATGTTTGTAATTTAAAATTGAATATTTACCAAAAAAATTTCCACTCTAACCCCATATTCAAAGCTTTGAAGTCAAAGTACAGTGGAAACCTAAAGTCTTATTAAAGGTATGAAAAAAAATGGAAAAATGGAAATTGAAAAAATCATTTATGTTTCTAATTTAAAAATGAATATTACCCCAAAAAATTTCCACTCTAACCCCATATTCCAAGCTTTGAGGTCAAAGTACAGTGGAAACATAAAGTCCTATTAAAGGTATGAAAAAAAATGGAAAAATGGAAATTGAAAAAATCATTTATGTTTCTAATTTAAAAATGAATATTACCCTAAAAAATTTCCACTCTAACCCCATATTCGAAGCTTTGAGGTCAAAGTACAGTGGAAACATAAAGTCCTATTAAAGGTATGAAAAAAAATGGAAAAATGGAAATTGAAAAAATCATTTATGTTTGTAATTTAAAAATGAATATTATCCCAAAAAATTTTCACTCTAACCCCGTATTCAAAGCTTTGAGGTCAAAGTACAGTGGAAACCTAAAGTCTTATTAAAGGTATGAAAAAAAATGGAAAAATGGAAATTGAAAAAATCATTTATGTTTCTAATTTAAAAATGAATATTACCCCAAAAAATATCCACTCTAACCCCATATTCCAAGCTTTGAGGTCAAAGTACAGTGGAAACCTAAAGTCCTTTTAAAAGTATGAAAAAAAATGGAAAAATGGAAATTGAAAAAATCATTTATGTTTCTAATTTAAAAATGAATATTATCCCAAAAAATTTTCACTCTAACCCCGTATTCAAAGCTTTGAGGTCAAAGTACAGTGGAAACCTAAAGTCCTATTAAAGGTATGAAAAAAAATGGAAAAATGGAAATTGAAAAAATCATTTATGTTTCTAATTTAAAAATGAATATTACCCCAAAAAATTTCCACTCTAACCCCATATTCCAAGCTTTGAGGTCAAAGTACAGTGGAAACCTAAAGTCCTATTAAAGGTATGAAAAAAAATGGAAAAATGGAAATTGAAAAAATCATTTATGTTTGTAATTTAAAATTGAATATTTACCAAAAAAATTTCCACTCTAACCCCATATTCAAAGCTTTGAGGTCAAAGTACAGTGGAAACCTAAAGTCCTATTAAAGGTATGAAAAAAAATGGAAAAATGGAAATTGAAAAAATCATTTATGTTTCTAATTTAAAAATGAATATTACCCCAAAAAATTTCCACTCTAACCCCATATTCCAAGCTTTGAGGTCAAAGTACAGTGGAAACATAAAGTCCTATTAAAGGTATGAAAAAAAATGGAAAAATGGAAATTGAAAAAATCATTTAAGTTTCTAATTTAAAAATGAATATTACCCCAAAAAATTTCCACTCTAACCCCATATTCGAAGCTTTGAGGTCAAAGTACAGTGGAAACCTAAAGTCCTATTAAAGGTATGAAAAAAAATGGAAAAATGGAAATTGAAAAAATCATTTATGTTTGTAATTTAAAAATGAATATTATCCCAAAAAATTTTCACTCTAACCCCGTATTCAAAGCTTTGAGGTCAAAGTACAGTGGAAACCTAAAATCTTATTGAAGGTATGAAAAAAAATGGAAAAATGGAAATTGAAAAAATCATTTATGTTTCTAATTTAAAAATGAATATTACCCCGAAAAATATCCACTCTAACCCCATATTCCAAGCTTTGAGGTCAAAGTACAGTGGAAACCTAAAGTCCTTTTAAAAGTATGAAAAAAAATGGAAAAATGGAAATTGAAAAAATCATTTATGTTTCTAATTTAAAAATGAATATTATCCCAAAAAATATTCACTCTAACCCCGTATTCAAAGCTTTGAGGTCAAAGTACAGTGGAAACCTAAAGTCCTATTAAAGGTATGAAAAAAAATGGAAAAATGGAAATTGAAAAAATCATTTATGTTTCTAATTTAAAAATGAATATTACCCCAAAAAATTTCCACTCTAACCCCATATTCCAAGCTTTGAGGTCAAAGTACAGTGGAAACCTAAAGTCCTATTAAAGGTATGAAAAAAAATGGAAAAATGGAAATTGAAAAAATCATTTATGTTTGTAATTTAAAATTGAATATTTACCCAAAAAATTTCCACTCTAACCCCATATTCAAAGCTTTGAGGTCAAAGTACAGTGGAAACCTAAAGTCCTATTAAAGGTATGAAAAAAAATGGAAAAATGGAAATTGAAAAAATCATTTATGTTTGTAATTTAAAAATGAATATTACCCCAAAAAATTTCCACTCTAACCCCATATTCCAAGCTTTGAGGTCAAAGTACAGTGGAAACCTAAAGTCCTATTAAAGGTATGAAAAAAAATGGAAAAATGGAAATTGAAAAAATCATTTTTGTTTCTAATTTAAAAATGAATATTCCCCTGAAAAATCTCCACTCTAACCCCATATTCCAAGCTTTGAGGTCAAAGTACAGTGGAAACCTAAAGTCCTATTAAAGGTATGAAAAAAAATGGAAAAGTGGAAAGTGAAAAAATCATTTATGTTTCTAATTTAAAACTGAATATTACCCCAAAATATTTTCACTCTAACCCCATATTCCAAGCTTTGAGGTCAAAGTACAGTTGAAATCTAAAGTCCTATTAAAGGTATGAAAAAAAATGGAAAAATGGAAATTGAAAAAATCATTTATGTTTGTAATTTAAAAATGAATATTTACCCAAAATATTTCCACTCTAACCCCATATTCAAAGCTTTGAGGTCAAAGTACAGTGGAAACCTAAAGTCCTATTAAAGGTATGAAAAAAAATGGAAAAATGGAAATTGAAAAAATCATTTTTGTTTCTAATTTAAAAATGAATATTCCCCTGAAAAATTTCCACTCTAACCCCATATTCGAAGCTTTGAGGTCAAAGTACAGTGGAAACCTAAAGTCCTATTAAAGGTATGAAAAAAAATGGAAAAATGGAAATTGAAAAAATCATTTATGTTTCTAATTTAAAAATGAATATTACCCCAAAAGATTTCCACTCTAACCCCATATTCCAAGCTTTGAGGTCAAAGTACAGTGGAAACCTAAAGTCCTATTAAAGGTATGAAAAAAAATGGAAAAATGGAAATTGAAAAAATCATTTATGTTTGTAATTTAAAAATGAATATTTACCCAAAAAATTTCCACTCTAACCCCATATTCAAAGCTTTAAGGTCAAAGTACAGTGGAAACCTAAAGTCCTATTAAAGGTATGAAAAAAAATGGAAAAATGGAAATTGAAAAAATGATTTATGTTTATAATTTAAAAATGAATATTACCCCAAAAAATTTCCACTCTAACCCCATATTCCAAGCTTTGAGGTCAAAGTACAGTGGAAACCTAAAGTCCTATTAAAGGTATGAAAAAAAATGGAAAAAAGGAAATTGAAAAAATCATTTATGTTTCTAATTTAAAAATGAATATTACCCCAAAAAATTTCCACTCTAACCCCATATTCGAAGCTTTGAGGTCAAAGTACAGTGGAAACCTAAAGTCCTATTAAAGGTATAAAAAAAAATGGAAAAATGGAAATTGAAAAAATCATTTATGTTTGTAATTTAAAATTGAATATTTACCAAAAAAATTTCCACTCTAACCCCATATTCAAAGCTTTGAAGTCAAAGTACAGTGGAAACCTAAAGTCTTATTAAAGGTATGAAAAAAAATGGAAAAATGGAAATTGAAAAAATCATTTATGTTTCTAATTTAAAAATGAATATTACCCCAAAAAATTTCCACTCTAACCCCATATTCCAAGCTTTGAGGTCAAAGTACAGTGGAAACATAAAGTCCTATTAAAGGTATGAAAAAAAATGGAAAAATGGAAATTGAAAAAATCATTTATGTTTCTAATTTAAAAATGAATATTACCCTAAAAAATTTCCACTCTAACCCCATATTCGAAGCTTTGAGGTCAAAGTACAGTGGAAACATAAAGTCCTATTAAAGGTATGAAAAAAAATGGAAAAATGGAAATTGAAAAAATCATTTATGTTTGTAATTTAAAAATGAATATTATCCCAAAAAATTTTCACTCTAACCCCGTATTCAAAGCTTTGAGGTCAAAGTACAGTGGAAACCTAAAGTCTTATTAAAGGTATGAAAAAAAATGGAAAAATGGAAATTGAAAAAATCATTTATGTTTCTAATTTAAAAATGAATATTACCCCAAAAAATATCCACTCTAACCCCATATTCCAAGCTTTGAGGTCAAAGTACAGTGGAAACCTAAAGTCCTTTTAAAAGTATGAAAAAAAATGGAAAAATGGAAATTGAAAAAATCATTTATGTTTCTAATTTAAAAATGAATATTATCCCAAAAAATTTTCACTCTAACCCCGTATTCAAAGCTTTGAGGTCAAAGTACAGTGGAAACCTAAAGTCCTATTAAAGGTATGAAAAAAAATGGAAAAATGGAAATTGAAAAAATCATTTATGTTTCTAATTTAAAAATGAATATTACCCCAAAAAATTTCCACTCTAACCCCATATTCCAAGCTTTGAGGTCAAAGTACAGTGGAAACCTAAAGTCCTATTAAAGGTATGAAAAAAAATGGAAAAATGGAAATTGAAAAAATCATTTATGTTTGTAATTTAAAATTGAATATTTACCAAAAAAATTTCCACTCTAACCCCATATTCAAAGCTTTGAGGTCAAAGTACAGTGGAAACCTAAAGTCCTATTAAAGGTATGAAAAAAAATGGAAAAATGGAAATTGAAAAAATCATTTATGTTTCTAATTTAAAAATGAATATTACCCCAAAAAATTTCCACTCTAACCCCATATTCCAAGCTTTGAGGTCAAAGTACAGTGGAAACATAAAGTCCTATTAAAGGTATGAAAAAAAATGGAAAAATGGAAATTGAAAAAATCATTTAAGTTTCTAATTTAAAAATGAATATTACCCCAAAAAATTTCCACTCTAACCCCATATTCGAAGCTTTGAGGTCAAAGTACAGTGGAAACCTAAAGTCCTATTAAAGGTATGAAAAAAAATGGAAAAATGGAAATTGAAAAAATCATTTATGTTTGTAATTTAAAAATGAATATTATCCCAAAAAATTTTCACTCTAACCCCGTATTCAAAGCTTTGAGGTCAAAGTACAGTGGAAACCTAAAATCTTATTGAAGGTATGAAAAAAAATGGAAAAATGGAAATTGAAAAAATCATTTATGTTTCTAATTTAAAAATGAATATTACCCCGAAAAATATCCACTCTAACCCCATATTCCAAGCTTTGAGGTCAAAGTACAGTGGAAACCTAAAGTCCTTTTAAAAGTATGAAAAAAAATGGAAAAATGGAAATTGAAAAAATCATTTATGTTTCTAATTTAAAAATGAATATTATCCCAAAAAATATTCACTCTAACCCCGTATTCAAAGCTTTGAGGTCAAAGTACAGTGGAAACCTAAAGTCCTATTAAAGGTATGAAAAAAAATGGAAAAATGGAAATTGAAAAAATCATTTATGTTTGTAATTTAAAATTGAATATTTACCCAAAAAATTTCCACTCTAACCCCATATTCAAAGCTTTGAGGTCAAAGTACAGTGGAAACCTAAAGTCCTATTAAAGGTATGAAAAAAAATGGAAAAATGGAAATTGAAAAAATCATTTATGTTTGTAATTTAAAAATGAATATTACCCCAAAAAATTTCCACTCTAACCCCATATTCCAAGCTTTGAGGTCAAAGTACAGTGGAAACCTAAAGTCCTATTAAAGGTATGAAAAAAAATGGAAAAATGGAAATTGAAAAAATCATTTTTGTTTCTAATTTAAAAATGAATATTCCCCTGAAAAATCTCCACTCTAACCCCATATTCCAAGCTTTGAGGTCAAAGTACAGTGGAAACCTAAAGTCCTATTAAAGGTATGAAAAAAAATGGAAAAGTGGAAAGTGAAAAAATCATTTATGTTTCTAATTTAAAACTGAATATTACCCCAAAATATTTTCACTCTAACCCCATATTCCAAGCTTTGAGGTCAAAGTACAGTTGAAATCTAAAGTCCTATTAAAGGTATGAAAAAAAATGGAAAAATGGAAATTGAAAAAATCATTTATGTTTGTAATTTAAAAATGAATATTTACCCAAAATATTTCCACTCTAACCCCATATTCAAAGCTTTGAGGTCAAAGTACAGTGGAAACCTAAAGTCCTATTAAAGGTATGAAAAAAAATGGAAAAATGGAAATTGAAAAAATCATTTTTGTTTCTAATTTAAAAATGAATATTCCCCTGAAAAATTTCCACTCTAACCCCATATTCGAAGCTTTGAGGTCAAAGTACAGTGGAAACCTAAAGTCCTATTAAAGGTATGAAAAAAAATGGAAAAATGGAAATTGAAAAAATCATTTATGTTTCTAATTTAAAAATGAATATTACCCCAAAAGATTTCCACTCTAACCCCATATTCCAAGCTTTGAGGTCAAAGTACAGTGGAAACCTAAAGTCCTATTAAAGGTATGAAAAAAAATGGAAAAATGGAAATTGAAAAAATCATTTATGTTTGTAATTTAAAAATGAATATTTACCCAAAAAATTTCCACTCTAACCCCATATTCAAAGCTTTAAGGTCAAAGTACAGTGGAAACCTAAAGTCCTATTAAAGGTATGAAAAAAAATGGAAAAATGGAAATTGAAAAAATGATTTATGTTTATAATTTAAAAATGAATATTACCCCAAAAAATTTCCACTCTAACCCCATATTCCAAGCTTTGAGGTCAAAGTACAGTGGAAACCTAAAGTCCTATTAAAGGTATGAAAAAAAATGGAAAAAAGGAAATTGAAAAAATCATTTATGTTTCTAATTTAAAAATGAATATTACCCCAAAAAATTTCCACTCTAACCCCATATTCCAAGCTTTGAGGTCAAAGTACAGTAGAAACCTAAAGTCCTATTAAAGGTATGAAAAAAAATGGAAAAATGGAAATTGAAAAAAACATTTATGTTTGTAATTTAAAAATGAATATTTACCCAAAAAAATTCCACTCTAACCTATATTCAAAGCTTTGAGGTCAAAGTACAGTGGAAACCTAAAGTCCTATTAAAGGTATGAAAAAAAATGGAAAAATGGAAATTGAAAAAATGATTTATGTTTCTAATTTAAAAATGAATATTACCCCAAAAAATTTCCACTCTAACCCCATATTCCAAGCTTTGAGGTCAAAGTACAGTGGAAACCTAAAGTCCTATTAAAGGTATGAAAAAAAATGGAAAAATGGAAATTGAAAAAATCATTTATGTTTGTAATTTAAAAATGAATATTTACCCAAAAAATTTCCACTCTAACCCCATATTCAAAGATTTGAGGTCAAAGTACAGTGGAAACCTAAAGTCCTATTAAAGGTATGAAAAAAAATGGAAAAATGGAAATTGAAAAAATCATTTATGTTTCTAATTTAAAAATGAATATTACCTTAAAAAATTTCCACTCTAACCCCATATTCCAAGCTTTGAGGTCAAAGTACAGTAGAAACCTAAAGTCCTATTAAAGGTATGAAAAAAAATGGAAAAATGGAAATTGAAAAAAACATTTATGTTTGTAATTTAGAAATGAATATTCACCCAAAAAATTTCCACTCTAACCCCATATTCAAAGCTTTGAGGTCAAAGTACAGTGGAAACCTAAAGTCCTATTAAAGGTATGAAAAAAAATGGAAAAATGGAAATTGAAAAAATCATTTATGTTTCTAATTTAAAAATGAATATTACCCCAGAAAATTTCCACTCTAACCCCATATTCCAAGCTTTGAGGTCAAAGTACAGTGGAAACCTAAAGTCCTATTAAAGGTATGAAAAAAAATGGAAAAATGGAAATTGAAAAAATCATTTATGTTTGTAATTTAAAAATGAATATTTACCCAAAAAATTTCCACTCTAACCCCATATTCAAAGCTTTGAGGTCAAAGTACAGTGGAAACCTAAAGTCCTATTAAAGGTATGAAAAAAAATGGAAAAATGGAAATTGAAAAAATCATTTATGTTTGTAATTTAAAAATAAATATTTACCCAAAAAATTTCCACTCTAACCCCATATTCGAAGCTTTGAGGTCAAAGTACAGTGGAAACCTAAAGTCCTATTAAAGGTATGAAAAAAAATGGAAAAATGGAAATTGAAAAAATCATTTATGTTTCTAATTTAAAAATGAATATTACCCCAAAAGATTTCCACTCTAACCCCATATTCCAAGCTTTGAGGTCAAAGTACAGTGGAAACCTAAAGTCCTATTAAAGGTATGAAAAAAAATGGAAAAATGGAAATTGAAAAAATCATTTATGTTTGTAATTTAAAAATGAATATTTACCCAAAAAATTTCCACTCTAACCCCATATTCAAAGCTTTAAGGTCAAAGTACAGTGGAAACCTAAAGTCCTATTAAAGGTATGAAAAAAAATGGAAAAATGGAAATTGAAAAAATGATTTATGTTTATAATTTAAAAATGAATATTACCCCAAAAAATTTCCACTCTAACCCCATATTCCAAGCTTTGAGGTCAAAGTACAGTGGAAACCTAAAGTCCTATTAAAGGTATGAAAAAAAATGGAAAAATGGAAATTGAAAAAATCATTTATGTTTGTAATTTAAAAATGAATATTTACCCAAAAAATTTCCACTCTAACCCCATATTCAAAGCTTTAAGGTCAAAGTACAGTGGAAACCTAAAGTCCTATTAAAGGTATGAAAAAAAATGGAAAAATGGAAATTGAAAAAATGATTTATGTTTATAATTTAAAAATGAATATTACCCCAAAAAATTTCCACTCTAACCCCATATTCCAAGCTTTGAGGTCAAAGTACAGTGGAAACCTAAAGTCCTATTAAAGGTATGAAAAAAAATGGAAAAAAGGAAATTGAAAAAATCATTTATGTTTCTAATTTAAAAATGAATATTACCCCAAAAAATTTCCACTCTAACCCCATATTCCAAGCTTTGAGGTCAAAGTACAGTAGAAACCTAAAGTCCTATTAAAGGTATGAAAAAAAATGGAAAAATGGAAATTGAAAAAAACATTTATGTTTGTAATTTAAAAATGAATATTTACCCAAAAAAATTCCACTCTAACCTATATTCAAAGCTTTGAGGTCAAAGTACAGTGGAAACCTAAAGTCCTATTAAAGGTATGAAAAAAAATGGAAAAATGGAAATTGAAAAAATCATTTATGTTTCTAATTTAAAAATGAATATTACCCCAAAAAATTTCCACTCTAACCCCATATTCCAAGCTTTGAGGTCAAAGTACAGTGGAAACCTAAAGTCCTATTAAAGGTATGAAAAAAAATGGAAAAATGGAAATTGAAAAAATCATTTATGTTTGTAATTTAAAAATGAATATTTACCCAAAAAATTTCCACTCTAACCCCATATTCAAAGATTTGAGGTCAAAGTACAGTGGAAACCTAAAGTCCTATTAAAGGTATGAAAAAAAATGGAAAAATGGAAATTGAAAAAATCATTTATGTTTCTAATTTAAAAATGAATATTACCTTAAAAAATTTCCACTCTAACCCCATATTCCAAGCTTTGAGGTCAAAGTACAGTAGAAACCTAAAGTCCTATTAAAGGTATGAAAAAAAATGGAAAAATGGAAATTGAAAAAAACATTTATGTTTGTAATTTAGAAATGAATATTCACCCAAAAAATTTCCACTCTAACCCCATATTCAAAGCTTTGAGGTCAAAGTACAGTGGAAACCTAAAGTCCTATTAAAGGTATGAAAAAAAATGGAAAAATGGAAATTGAAAAAATCATTTATGTTTCTAATTTAAAAATGAATATTACCCCAGAAAATTTCCACTCTAACCCCATATTCCAAGCTTTGAGGTCAAAGTACAGTGGAAACCTAAAGTCCTATTAAAGGTATGAAAAAAAATGGAAAAATGGAAATTGAAAAAATCATTTATGTTTGTAATTTAAAAATGAATATTTACCCAAAAAATTTCCACTCTAACCCCATATTCAAAGCTTTGAGGTCAAAGTACAGTGGAAACCTAAAGTCCTATTAAAGGTATGAAAAAAAATGGAAAAATGGAAATTGAAAAAATCATTTATGTTTGTAATTTAAAAATAAATATTTACCCAAAAAATTTCCACTCTAACCCCATATTCAAAGCTTTGAGGTCAAAGTACAGTGGAAACCTAAAGTCCTATTAAAGGTATGAAAAAAAATGGAAAAATGGAAATTGAAAAAATCATTTACGTTTGTAATTTAAAAATGAATATTTACCCAAAAAATTTCCACTCTAACCCCATATTCCAAGCTTTGAGGTCAAAGTACAGTGGAAACCTAAAGTCCTATTAAAGGTATGAAAAAAAATGGAAAAGTGGAAATTGAAAAAATCATTTATGTTTCTAATTTAAAACTGAATATTACCCTAAAATATTTTCACTCTAACCCCATATTCCAAGCTTTGAGGTCAAAGTACAGTTGAAATCTAAAGTCCTATTAAAGGTATGAAAAAAAATGGAAAAATGGAAATTGAAAAAATCATTTATGTTTGTAATTTAAAAATGAATATTTACCCAAAATATTTCCACTCTAACCCCATATTCAAAGCTTTGAGGTCAAAGTACAGTGGAAACGTAAAGTCCTATTAAAGGTATGAAAAAAAATGGAAAAATGGAAATTGAAAAAATCATTTTTGTTTCTAATTTAAAAATGAATATTCCCCTGAAAAATTTCCACTCTAACCCCATATTCCAAGCTTTGAGGTCAAAGTACAGTGGAAACCTAAAGTCCTATTAAAGGTATGAAAAAAAATGGAAAAATGGAAATTGAAAAAATCATTTATGTTTCTAATTTAAAAATGAATATTACCCCAAAAGATTTCCACTCTAACCCCATATTCCAAGCTTTGAGGTCAAAGTACAGTGGAAACCTAAAGTCCTATTAAAGGTATGAAAAAAAATGGAAAAATGGAAATTGAAAAAATCATTTATGTTTGTAATTTAAAAATGAATATTTACCCAAAATATTTCCACTCTAACCCCATATTCAAAGCTTTAAGGTCAAAGTACAGTGGAAACCTAAAGTCCTCTTAAAGGTATGAAAAAAAATGGAAAAATGGAAATTGAAAAAATGATTTATGTTTATAATTTAAAAATGAATAGTACCCCAAAAAATTTCCACTCTAACCCCATATTCCAAGCTTTGAGGTCAAAGTACAGTGGAAACCTAAAGTCCTATTAAAGGTATGAAAAAAAATGGAAAAAAGGAAATTGAAAAAATCATTTATGTTTCTAATTTAAAAATGAATATTACCCCAAAAAATTTCCACTCTAACCCCATATTCCAAGCTTTGAGGTCAAAGTACAGTAGAAACCTAAAGTCCTATTAAAGGTATGAAAAAAAATGGAAAAATGGAAATTGAAAAAAACATTTATGTTTTTAATTTAAAAATGAATATTTACCCAAAAAAATTCCACTCTTACCCCATATTCAAAGCTTTGAGGTCAAAGTACAGTGGAAACCTAAAGTCCTATTAAAGGTATGAAAAAAAATGGAAAAATGGAAATTGAAAAAATCATTTATGTTTCTAATTTAAAAATGAATATTACCCCAAATAATTTCCACTCTAACCCCATATTCCAAGCTTTGAGGTCAAAGTACAGTGGAAACCTAAAGTCCTATTAAAGGTATGAAAAAAAATGGAAAAATGGAAATTGAAAAAATCATTTATGTTTGTAATTTAAAAATGAATATTTACCCAAAAAATTTCCACTCTAACCCCATATTCAAAGCTTTGAGGTCAAAGTACAGTGGAAACCTAAAGTCCTATTAAAGGTATGAAAAAAAATGGAAAAATGGAAATTGAAAAAATCATTTATGTTTGTAATTTAAAAATGAATATTCACCCAAAAAATTTCCACTCTAATCCCATATTCCAAGCTTTGAGGTCAAAGTACAGTGGAAACCTAAAGTCCTATTAAAGGTATGAAAAAAAATGGAAAAATGGAAATTGAAAAAATCATTTATGTTTCTAATTCAAAAATGAATATTACCCCAAAAAATTTCCACTCTAACCCCATATTCCAAGCTTTGAGGTCAAAGTACAGTGGAAACCTAAAGTCCTATTAAAGGTATGAAAAAAAATGGAAAAATGGAAATTGAAAAAATCATTTATGTTTGTAATTTAAAAATGAATATTTACCCAAAAAATTTCCACTCTAACCCCATATTCCAAGCTTTGAGGTCAAAGTACAGTGGAAACCTAAAGTCCTATTAAAGGTATGAAAAAAAATGGAAAAATGGAAATTGAAAAAATCATTTTTGTTTGTAATTTAAAAATGAATATTCCCCTGAAAAATCTCCACTCTAACCCCATATTCCAAGCTTTGAGGTCAAAGTACAGTGGAAACCTAAAGTCCTATTAAAGGTATGAAAAAAAATGGAAAAATGGAAATTGAAAAAATCATTTATGTTTCTAATTTAAAAATGAATATTACCCCAAAAAATTTCCACTCTAACCCCATATTCCAAGCTTTGAGGTCAAAGTACAGTGGAAACCTAAAGTCCTATTAAAGGTATGAAAAAAAATGGAAAAATGGAAATTGAAAAAATCATTTATGTTTCTAATTTAAAAATGAATATTACCCCAAAAAATTTCCACTCTAACCCCATATTCCAAGCTTTGAGGTCAAAGTACAGTGGAAACCTAAAGTCCTATTAAAGGTATGAAAAAAAATGGAAAAATGGAAATTGAAAAAATCATTTATGTTTGTAATTTAAAAATGAATATTTACCCAAAAAATTTCCACTCTAACCCCATATTCAAAGCTTTGAGGTCAAAGTACAGTGGAAACCTAAAGTCCTATTAAAGGTATGAAAAAAAATGGAAAAATGGAAATTGAAAAAATCATTTATGTTTGTAATTTAAAAATGAATATTTACCCAAAAAATTTCCACTCTAACCCCATATTCCAAGCTTTGAGGTCAAAGTACAGTGGAAACCTAAAGTCCTATTAAAGGTATGAAAAAAAATGGAAAAATGGAAATTGAAAAAATCATTTTTGTTTGTAATTTAAAAATGAATATTCCCCTGAAAAATCTCCACTCTAACCCCATATTCCAAGCTTTGAGGTCAAAG
Source organism: Branchellion lobata (assembly GCA_947562095.1). Classification (NCBI taxonomy): domain Eukaryota; kingdom Metazoa; phylum Annelida; class Clitellata; order Hirudinida; family Piscicolidae; genus Branchellion; species Branchellion lobata. Next base: position 70,394 of record OX387253.1, on the reverse strand, counting down.
TACAGTGGAAACCTAAAGTCCTATTAAAGGTATGAAAAAAAATGGAAAAGTGGAAATTGAAAAAATCATTTATGTTTCTAATTTAAAACTGAATATTACCCCAAAATATTTCCACTCTAACCCCATATTCCAAGCTTTGAGGTCAAAGTACAGTTGAAATCTAAAGTCCTATTAAAGGTATGAAAAAAAATGGAAAAATGGAAATTGAAAAAATCATTTATGTTTGTAATTTAAAAATGAATATTTACCCAAAAAATTTCCACTCTAACCCCATATTCAAAGCTTTGAGGTCAAAGTACAGTAGAAACCTAAAGTCCTATTAAAGGTATGAAAAAAATGGAAAAATGGAAATTGAAAAAATCATTTTTGTTTCTAATTTAAAAATGAATATTCCCCTGAAAAATTTCCACTCTAACCCCATATTCCAAGCTTTGAGGTCAAAGTACAGTGGAAACCTAAAGTCCTATTAAAGGTATGAAAAAAAATGGAAAAATGGAAATTGAAAAAATCATTTATGTTTCTAATTTAAAAATGAATATTACCCCAAAAGATTTCCACTCTAACCCCATATTCCAAGCTTTGAGGTCAAAGTACAGTGGAAACCTAAAGTCCTATTAAAGGTATGAAAAAAAATGGAAAAATGGAAATTGAAAAAATCATTTATGTTTGTAATTTAAAAATGAATATTTACCCAAAAAATTTCCACTCTAACCCCATATTCAAAGCTTTGAGGTCAAAGTACAGTGGAAACCTAAAGTCCTATTAAAGGTATGAAAAAAAATGGAAAAATGGAAATTGAAAAAATCATTTATGTTTGTAATTTAAAAATGAATATTTACCTAAAAAATTTCCACTCTAACCCCATATTCCAAGCTTTGAGGTCAAAGTACAGTGGAAACCTAAAGTCCTATTAAAGGTATGAAAAAAAATGGAAAAATGGAAATTGAAAAAATCATTTTTGTTTGTAATTTAAAAATGAATATTCCCCTGAAAAATCTCCACTCTAACCCCATATTCCAAGCTTTGAGGTCAAAGTACAGTGGAAACCTAAAGTCCTATTAAAGGTATGAAAAAAAATGGAAAAATGGAAATTGAAAAAATCATTTATGTTTCTAATTTAAAAATGAATATTACCCCAAAAAATTTCCACTCTAACCCCATATTCCAAGCTTTGAGGTCAAAGTACAGTGGAAACCTAAAGTCCTATTAAAGGTATGAAAAAAAATGGAAAAATGGAAATTGAAAAAATCATTTATGTTTGTAATTTAAAAATGAATATTTACCCAAAAAATTTCCACTCTAACCCCATATTCAAAGCTTTGAGGTCAAAGTACAGTGGAAACCTAAAGTCCTATTAAAGGTATGAAAAAAAATGGAAAAATGGAAATTGAAAAAAGCATTTATGTTTGTAATTTAAAAATGAATATTTACCCAAAAAATTTCCACTCTAACCCCATATTCCAAGCTTTGAGGTCAAAGTACAGTGGAAACCTAAAGTCCTATTAAAAGTATGAAAAAAAATGGAAAAATGGAAATTGAAAAAATCATTTTTGTTTGTAATTTAAAAATGAATATTCCCCTGAAAAATCTCCACTCTAACCCCATATTCCAAGCTTTGAGGTCAAAGTACAGTGGAAACCTAAAGTCCTATTAAAGGTATGAAAAAAAATGGAAAAGTGGAAATTGAAAAAATCATTTATGTTTCTAATTTAAAACTGAATATTACCCCAAAATATTTCCACTCTAACCCCATATTCCAAGCTTTGAGGTCAAAGTACAGTTGAAATCTAAAGTCCTATTAAAGGTATGAAAAAAAATGGAAAAATGGAAATTGAAAAAATCATTTATGTTTGTAATTTAAAAATGAATATTTACCCAAAAAATTTCCACTCTAACCCCATATTCAAAGCTTTGAGGTCAAAGTACAGTGGAAACCTAAAGTCCTATTAAAGGTATGAAAAAAATGGAAAAATGGAAATTGAAAAAATCATTTTTGTTTCTAATTTAAAAATGAATATTTCCCTGAAAAATTTCCACTCTAACCCCATATTCCAAGCTTTGAGGTCAAAGTACAGTGGAAACCTAAAGTCCTATTAAAGGTATGAAAAAAAATGGAAAAATGGAAATTGAAAAAATCATTTATGTTTCTAATTTAAAAATGAATATTACCCCAAAAGATTTCCACTCTAACCCCATATTCCAAGCTTTGAGGTCAAAGTACAGTGGAAACCTAAAGTCCTATTAAAGGTATGAAAAAAAATGGAAAAATGGAAATTGAAAAAATCATTTATGTTTGTAATTTAAAAATGAATATTATCCCAAAAAATTTCCACTCTAACCCCATATTCAAAGCTTTGAGTTCAAAGTACAGTGGAAACCTAAAGTCCTATTAAAGGTATGAAAAAAAATGGAAAAATGGAAATTGAAAAAATCATTTATGTTTCTAATTTAAAACTGAATATTACCCCAAAATATTTCCACTCTAACCCCATATTCAAAGCTTTGAGGTCAAAGTACAGTTGAAATCTAAAGTCCTATTAAAGGTATGAAAAAAAATGGAAAAATGGAAATTGAAAAAAACATTTATGTTTGTAATTTAAAAATGAATATTTACCCAAAAAATTTCCACTCTAACCCCATATTCAAAGCTTTGAGGTCAAAGTACAGTGGAAACCTAAAGTCCTATTAAAGGTATGAAAAAAAATGGAAAAATGGAAATTGAAAAAATCATTTATGTTTCTAATTTAAAAATGAATATTTACCCAAAAAATTTCCACTCTAACCCCATATTCAAAGCTTTGAGGTCAAAGTACAGTGGAAACCTAAAGTCCTATTAAAGGTATGAAAAAAAATGGAAAAATGGAAATTGAAAAAATCATTTATGTTTGTAATTTAAAAATGAATATTTACCTAAGAAATTTCCACTCTAACCCCATATTCAAAGATTTGAGGTCAAAGTACAGTGGAAACCTAAAGTCCTATTAAAGGTATGAAAAAAAATGGAAAAATGGAAATTGAAAAAATCATTTATGTTTGTAATTTAAAAATGAATATTCACCCAAAAAATTTCCACTCTAACCCCATATTCCAAGCTTTGAGGTCAAAGTACAGTGGAAACCTAAAGTCCTATTAAAGGTATGAAAAAAAATGGAAAAATGGAAATTGAAAAAATCATTTTTGTTTCTAATTTAAAAATGAATATTCCCCTGAAAAATCTCCACTCTAACCCCATATTCCAAGCTTTGAGGTCAAAGTACAGTGGAAACCTAAAGTCCTATTAAAGGTATGAAAAAAAATGGAAAAATGGAAATTGAAAAAATCATTTATGTTTCTAATTTAAAACTTATTATTACCCCGAAATATTTCCACTCTAACCCCATATTCCAAGCTTTGAGGTCAAAGTACAGTGGAAACCTAAAGTCCTATTAAAGGTATGAAAAAAAATGGAAAAATGGAAATTGAAAAAATCATTTTTGTTTCTAATTTAAAAATGAATATTCCCCTGAAAAATCTCCACTCTAACCCCATATTCCAAGCTTTGAGGTCAAAGTACAGTGGAAACCTAAAGTCCTATTAAAGGTATGAAAAAAAATGGAAAAATGGAAATTGAAAAAATCATTTATGTTTCTAATTTAAAACTGAATATTACCCCAAAATATTTCCACTCTAACCCCATATTCCAAGCTTTGAGGTCAAAGTACAGTGGAAACCTAAAGTCCTATTAAAGGTATGAAAAAAAATGGAAAAATGGAAATTGAAAAAATCATTTTTGTTTCTAATTTAAAAATGAATATTCCCCTGAAAAATCTCCACTCTAACCCCATATTCCAAGCTTTGAGGTCAAAGTACAGTGGAAACCTAAAGTCCTATTAAAGGTATGAAAAAAAATGGAAAAATGGAAATTGAAAAAATCATTTATGTTTCTAATTTAAAACTGAATATTACCCCAAAATATTTCCACTCTAACCCCATATTCCAAGCTTTGAGGTCAAAGTACAGTTGAAATCTAAAGTCCTATTAAAGGTATGAAAAAAAAAGGAAAAATGGAAATTGAAAAAAACATTTATGTTTGTAATTTAAAAATGAATATTTACCCAAAAAATTTCCACTCTAACCCCATATTCAAAGCTTTGAGGTCAAAGTACAGTGGAAACCTAAAGTCCTATCAAAGGTATGAAAAAAAATGGAAAAATGGAAATTGAAAAAATCATTTATGTTTCTAATTTAAAAATGAATATTACCCCAAAAAATTTCCACTCTAACCCCATATTCCAAGCTTTGAGGTCAAAGTACAGTGGAAACCTAAAGTCCTATTAAAGGTATGAAAAAAAATGGAAAAATGGAAATTGAAAAAATCATTTATGTTTGTAATTTAAAAATGAATATTTACCCAAAAAATTTCCACTCTAACCCCATATTCAAAGCTTTGAGGTCAAAGTACAGTGGAAACCTAAAGTCCTATTAAAGGTATGAAAAAAAATGGAAAAATGGAAATTGAAAAAATCATTTATGTTTGTAATTTAAAAATGAATATTTACCTAAAAAATTTCTACTCTAACCCCATATTCAAAGCTTTGAGGTCAAAGTACAGTGGAAACCTAAAGTCCTATTAAAGGTATGAAAAAAAATGGAAAAATGGAAATTGAAAAAATCATTTATGTTTGTAATTTAAAAATGAATATTCACCCAAAAAATTTCCACTCTAACCCCATATTCCAAGCTTTGAGGTCAAAGTACAGTGGAAACCTAAAGTCCTATTAAAGGTATGAAAAAAAATGGAAAAATGGAAATTGAAAAAATCATTTTTGTTTCTAATTTAAAAATGAATATTCCCCTGAAAAATCTCCACTCTAACCCCATATTCCAAGCTTTGAGGTCAAAGTACAGTGGAAACCTAAAGTCCTATTAAAGGTATGAAAAAAAATGGAAAAATGGAAATTGAAAAAATCATTTATGTTTCTAATTTAAAACTGAATATTACCCCAAAATATTTCCACTCTAACCCCATATTCCAAGCTTTGAGGTCAAAGTACAGTTGAAATCTAAAGTCCTATTAAAGGTATGAAAAAAAAAGGAAAAATGGAAATTGAAAAAAACATTTATGTTTGTAATTTAAAAATGAATATTTACCCAAAAAATTTCCACTCTAACCCCATATTCAAAGCTTTGAGGTCAAAGTACAGTGGAAACCTAAAGTCCTATTAAAGGTATGAAAAAAAATGGAAAAATGGAAATTGAAAAAATCATTTATGTTTCTAATTTAAAAATGAAAATTACCCCAAAAAATTTCCACTCTAACCCCATATTCCAAGCTTTGAGGTCAAAGTACAGTGGAAACCTAAAGTCCTATTAAAGGTATGAAAAAAAATGGAAAAATGGAAATTGAAAAAATCATTTATGTTTGTAATTTAAAAATGAATATTTACCCAAAAAATTTCCACTCTAACCCCATATTCAAAGCTTTGAGGTCAAAGTACAGTGGAAACCTAAAGTCCTATTAAAGGTATGAAAAAAAATGGAAAAATGGAAATTGAAAAAATCATTTATGTTTGTAATTTAAAAATGAATATTTACCTAAAAAATTTCTACTCTAACCCCATATTCAAAGCTTTGAGGTCAAAGTACAGTGGAAACCTAAAGTCCTATTAAAGGTATGAAAAAAAATGGAAAAATGGAAATTGAAAAAATCATTTATGTTTGTAATTTAAAAATGAATATTCACCCAAAAAATTTCCACTCTAACCCCATATTCCAAGCTTTGAGGTCAAAGTACAGTGGAAACCTAAAGTCCTATTAAAGGTATGAAAAAAAATGGAAAAATGGAAATTGAAAAAATCATTTTTGTTTCTAATTTAAAAATGAATATTCTCCTGAAAAATCTCCACTCTAACCCCATATTCCAAGCTTTGAGGTCAAAGTACAGTGGAAACCTAAAGTCCTATTAAAGGTATGAAAAAAAATGGAAAAATGGAAATTGAAAAAATCATTTATGTTTCTAATTTAAAAATGAATATTACCCCGAAAAATTTCCACTCTTACCCCATATTCCAAGCTTTGAGGTCAAAGTACAGTTGAAATCTAAAGTCCTATTAAAGGTATGAAAAAAAATGGAAAAATGGAAATTGAAAAAATCATTTATGTTTGTAATTTAAAAATGAATATTTACCCAAAAAATTTCCACTCTAACCCCATATTCAAAGCTTTGAGGTCAAAGTACAGTGGAAACCTAAAGTCCTATCAAAGGTATGAAAAAAAATGGAAAAATGGAAATTGAAAAAATCATTTATGTTTCTAATTTAAAAATGAATATTACCCCAAAAAATTTCCACTCTAACCCCATATTCCAAGCTTTGAGGTCAAAGTACAGTGGAAACCTAAAGTCCTATTAAAGGTATGAAAAAAAATGGAAAAATGGAAATTGAAAAAATCATTTATGTTTGTAATTTAAAAATGAATATTTACCCAAAAAATTTCCACTCTAACCCCATATTCAAAGCTTTGAGGTCAAAGTACAGTGGAAACCTAAAGTCCTATTAAAGGTATGAAAAAAAATGGAAAAATGGAAATTGAAAAAATCATTTATGTTTGTAATTTAAAAATGAATATTTACCTAAAAAATTTCTACTCTAACCCCATATTCAAAGCTTTGAGGTCAAAGTACAGTGGAAACCTAAAGTCCTATTAAAGGTATGAAAAAAAATGGAAAAATGGAAATTGAAAAAATCATTTATGTTTGTAATTTAAAAATGAATATTCACCCAAAAAATTTCCACTCTAACCCCATATTCCAAGCTTTGAGGTCAAAGTACAGTGGAAACCTAAAGTCCTATTAAAGGTATGAAAAAAAATGGAAAAATGGAAATTGAAAAAATCATTTTTGTTTCTAATTTAAAAATGAATATTCCCCTGAAAAATCTCCACTCTAACCCCATATTCCAAGCTTTGAGGTCAAAGTACAGTGGAAACCTAAAGTCCTATTAAAGGTATGAAAAAAAATGGAAAAATGGAAATTGAAAAAATCATTTATGTTTCTAATTTAAAACTGAATATTACCCCAAAATATTTCCACTCTAACCCCATATTCCAAGCTTTGAGGTCAAAGTACAGTTGAAATCTAAAGTCCTATTAAAGGTATGAAAAAAAAAGGAAAAATGGAAATTGAAAAAAACATTTATGTTTGTAATTTAAAAATGAATATTTACCCAAAAAATTTCCACTCTAACCCCATATTCAAAGCTTTGAGGTCAAAGTACAGTGGAAACCTAAAGTCCTATTAAAGGTATGAAAAAAAATGGAAAAATGGAAATTGAAAAAATCATTTATGTTTCTAATTTAAAAATGAAAATTACCCCAAAAAATTTCCACTCTAACCCCATATTCCAAGCTTTGAGGTCAAAGTACAGTGGAAACCTAAAGTCCTATTAAAGGTATGAAAAAAAATGGAAAAATGGAAATTGAAAAAATCATTTATGTTTGTAATTTAAAAATGAATATTTACCCAAAAAATTTCCACTCTAACCCCATATTCAAAGCTTTGAGGTCAAAGTACAGTGGAAACCTAAAGTCCTATTAAAGGTATGAAAAAAAATGGAAAAATGGAAATTGAAAAAATCATTTATGTTTGTAATTTAAAAATGAATATTTACCTAAAAAATTTCTACTCTAACCCCATATTCAAAGCTTTGAGGTCAAAGTACAGTGGAAACCTAAAGTCCTATTAAAGGTATGAAAAAAAATGGAAAAATGGAAATTGAAAAAATCATTTATGTTTGTAATTTAAAAATGAATATTCACCCAAAAAATTTCCACTCTAACCCCATATTCCAAGCTTTGAGGTCAAAGTACAGTGGAAACCTAAAGTCCTATTAAAGGTATGAAAAAAAATGGAAAAATGGAAATTGAAAAAATCATTTTTGTTTCTAATTTAAAAATGAATATTCTCCTGAAAAATCTCCACTCTAACCCCATATTCCAAGCTTTGAGGTCAAAGTACAGTGGAAACCTAAAGTCCTATTAAAGGTATGAAAAAAAATGGAAAAATGGAAATTGAAAAAATCATTTATGTTTCTAATTTAAAAATGAATATTACCCCGAAAAATTTCCACTCTTACCCCATATTCCAAGCTTTGAGGTCAAAGTACAGTTGAAATCTAAAGTCCTATTAAAGGTATGAAAAAAAATGGAAAAATGGAAATTGAAAAAATCATTTATGTTTGTAATTTAAAAATGAATATTTACCCAAAAAATTTCCACTCTAACCCCATATTCAAAGCTTTGAGGTCAAAGTACAGTGGAAACCTAAAGTCCTATTAAAGGTATGAAAAAAAATGGAAAAATGGAAATTGAAAAAATCATTTTGTTTCTAATTTAAAAATGAATATTCCCCTGAAAAATTTCCACTCTAACCCCATATTCCAAGCTTTGAGGTCAAAGTACAGTGGAAACCTATAGTCCTATTGAAGGTATGAAAAAAAATGGAAAAATGGAAATTGAAAAAATCATTTATGTTTCTTATTTAAAAATGAATATTACCCCAAAAAATTTCCACTCTAACCCCATATTCCAAGCTTTGAGGTCAAAGTACAGTGGAAACCTAAAGTCCTATTAAAGGTATGAAAAAAAATGGAAAAATGGAAATTGAAAAAATCATTTATGTTTCTAATTTAAAAATGAATATTACCCCGAAAAATTTCCACTCTTACCCCATATTCCAAGCTTTGAGGTCAAAGTACAGTGGAAACCTAAAGTCCTATTAAAGGTATGAAAAAAAATGGAAAAATGGAAATTGAAAAAATCATTTTTGTTTCTAATTTAAAAATGAATATTACCCCAAAAAATTTCCACTCTAACCCCATATTCCAAGCTTTGAGGTCAAAGTACAGTGGAAACCTAAAGTCCTATTAAAGGTATGAAAAAAAATGGAAAAATGGAAATTGAAAAAAACATTTATGTTTGTAATTTAAAAATGAATATTAACCCAAAAAATATCCACTCTAACCCCATATTCAAAGCTTTGAGGTCAAAGTACAGTGGAAACCTAAAGTCCTATTAAAGGTATGAAAAAAAATGGAAAAATGGAAATTGAAAAAATCATTTATGTTTCTAATTTAAAAATGAATATTACCCCAAAAAATTTCCACTCTAACCCCATATTCCAAGCTTTGAGGTCAAAGTACAGTGGAAACCTAAAGTCCTATTAAAGGTATGAAAAAAAATGGAAAAATGGAAATTGAAAAAATCATTTATGTTTCTAATTTAAAAATGAATATTACCCCAAAAAATATCCACTCTAACCCCATATTCCAAGCTTTAAGCTCAAAGTACAGTGGAAACCTAAAGTCCTATTAAAGGTATGAAAAAAAATGGAAAAATGGAAATTGAAAAAATCATTTTTGTTTCTAATTTAAAAATGAATATTCCCCTGAAAAATTTCCACTCTAACCTCATTTTCCAAGCTTTGAGGTCAAAGTACAGTGGAAACCTAAAGTCCTATTAAAGGTATGAAAAAAAATGGAAAAATGGAAATTGAAAAAATCATTTATGTTTCTAATTTAAAAATGAATATTACCCCAAAAAATTTCCACTCTAACCCCATATTCCAAGCTTTGAGGTCAAAGTACAGTGGAAACCTAAAGTCCTATTAAAGGTATGAAAAAAAATGGAAAAATGGAAATTGAAAAAATCATTTATGTTTGTAATTTAAAAATGAATCTTTACCCAAAAAATTTCCACTCTAACCCCATATTCAAAGCTTTGAGGTCAAAGTACAGTGGAAACCTAAAGTCCTATTAAAGGTATGAAAAAAAATGGAAAAATGGAAATTGAAAAAATCATTTATGTTTGTAATTTAAAAATGAATATTTACCTAAAAAATTTCCACTCTAACCCCATATTCAAAGCTTTGAGGTCAAAGTACAGTGGAAACCTAAAGTCCTATTAAAGGTATGAAAAAAAATGGAAAAATGGAAATTGAAAAAATCATTTATGTTTGTAATTTAAAAATGAATATTCACCCAAAAAATTTCCACTCTAACCCCATATTCCAAGCTTTGAGGTCAAAGTACAGTGGAAACCTAAAGTCCTATTAAAGGTATGAAAAAAAATGGAAAAATAGAAATTGAAAAAATCATTTTTGTTTCTAATTTAAAAATGAATATTCCCCTGAAAAATTTCCACTCTAACCCCATATTCCAAGCTTTGAGGTCAAAGTACAGTGGAAACCTATAGTCCTATTGAAGGTATGAAAAAAAATGGAAAAATGGAAATTGAAAAAATCATTTATGTTTCTTATTTAAAAATGAATATTACCCCAAAAAATTTCCACTCTAACCCCATATTCCAAGCTTTGAGGTCAAAGTACAGTGGAAACCTAAAGTCCTATTAAAGGTATGAAAAAAAATGGAAAAATGGAAATTGAAAAAATCATTTATGTTTGTAATTTAAAAATGAATATTTACATAAAAAATTTCCACTCTAACCCCATATTCAAAGCTTTGAGGTCAAAGTACAGTGGAAACCTAAAGTCCTATTAAAGGTATGAAAAAAAATGGAAAAATGGAAATTGAAAAAATCATTTATGTTTCTAATTTAAAAATGAATATTACCCCAAAAAATTTCCACTCTAACCCCATATTCGAAGCTTTGAGGTCAAAGTACAGTGGAAACCTAAAGTCCTATTAAAGGTATGAAAAAAAATGGAAAAATGGAAATTGAAAAAATCATTTATGTTTGTAATTTAAAAATGATTATTATCCCAAAAAATTTCGACTCTAACCCCATATTCCAAGCTTTGAGGTCAAAGTACAGTGGAAACATAAAGTCCTATTAAAGGTATGAAAAAAAATGGAAAAATGGAAATTGAAAAAATCATTTATGTTTCTAATTTAAAAATGAATATTACCCCAAAAAATTTCCACTCTAACCCCAGATTCCAAGCTTCGAGGTCAAAGTACAGTGGAAACCTAAAGTCCTATTAAAGGTATGAAAAAAAATGGAAAAATGGAAATTGAAAAAATCATTTATGTTTGTAATTTAAAATTGAATATTTACCCAAAAAATTTCCACTCTAACCCCATATTCAAAGCTTTGAGGTCAAAGTATAGTGGAAACCTAAAGTCCTATTAAAGGTATGAAAAAAATGGAAAAATGGAAATTGAAAAAATCATTTATGTTTCTAATTTAAAAATGAATATTACCCCAAAAAATTTCCACTCTAACCCCATATTCGAAGCTTTGAGGTCAAAGTACAGTGGAAACCTAAAGTCCTATTAAAGGTATGAAAAAAAATGGAAAAATGGAAATTGAAAAAATCATTTATGTTTGTAATTTAAAAATGAATATTTACCTAAAAAATTTCCACTCTAACCCCATATTCAAAGCTTTGAGGTCAAAGTACAGTGGAAACCTAAAGTCCTATTAAAGGTATGAAAAAAAATGGAAAAATGGAAATTGAAAAAATCATTTATGTTTGTAATTTAAAAATGAATATTCACCCAAAAAATTTCCACTCTAACCCCATATTCCAAGCTTTGAGGTCAAAGTACAGTGGAAACCTAAAGTCCTATTAAAGGTATGAAAAAAAATGGAAAAATAGAAATTGAAAAAATCATTTTTGTTTCTAATTTAAAAATGAATATTCCCCTGAAAAATTTCCACTCTAACCCCATATTCCAAGCTTTGAGGTCAAAGTACAGTGGAAACCTATAGTCCTATTGAAGGTATGAAAAAAAATGGAAAAATGGAAATTGAAAAAATCATTTATGTTTCTTATTTAAAAATGAATATTACCCCAAAAAATTTCCACTCTAACCCCATATTCCAAGCTTTGAGGTCAAAGTACAGTGGAAACCTAAAGTCCTATTAAAGGTATGAAAAAAAATGGAAAAATGGAAATTGAAAAAATCATTTATGTTTCTAATTTAAAAATGAATATTACCCCAAAAAATTTCCACTCTTACCCCATATTCCAAGCTTTGAGGTCAAAGTACAGTGGAAACCTAAAGTCCTATTAAAGGTATGAAAAAAAATGGAAAAATGGAAATTGAAAAAATCATTTTTGTTTCTAATTTAAAAATGAATATTACCCCAAAAAATTTCCACTCTAACCCCATATTCCAAGCTTTGAGGTCAAAGTACAGTGGAAACCTAAAGTCCTATTAAAGGTATGAAAAAAAATGGAAAAATGGAAATTGAAAAAAACATTTATGTTTGTAATTTAAAAATGAATATTTACCCAAAAAATATCCACTCTAACCCCATATTCAAAGCTTTGAGGTCAAAGTACAGTGGAAACCTAAAGTCCTATTAAAGGTATGAAAAAAAATGGAAAAATGGAAATTGAAAAAATCATTTATGTTTCTAATTTAAAAATGAATATTACCCCAAAAAATTTCCACTCTAACCCCATATTCCAAGCTTTGAGGTCAAAGTACAGTGGAAACCTAAAGTCCTATTAAAGGTATGAAAAAAAATGGAAAAATGGAAATTGAAAAAATCATTTATGTTTCTAATTTAAAAATGAATATTACCCCAAAAAATATCCACTCTAACCCCATATTCCAAGCTTTAAGCTCAAAGTACAGTGGAAACCTAAAGTCCTATTAAAGGTATGAAAAAAAATGGAAAAATGGAAATTGAAAAAATCATTTTTGTTTCTAACTTAAAAATGAATATTCCCCTGAAAAATTTCCACTCTAACCTCATATTCCAAGCTTTGAGGTCAAAGTACAGTGGAAACCTAAAGTCCTATTAAAGGTATGAAAAAAAATGGAAAAATGGAAATTGAAAAAATCATTTATGTTTCTAATTTAAAAATGAATATTACCCCAAAAAATTTCCACTCTAACCCCATATTCCAAGCTTTGAGGTCAAAGTACAGTGGAAACCTAAAGTCCTATTAAAGGTATGAAAAAAAATGGAAAAATGGAAATTGAAAAAATCATTTATGTTTCTAACTTAAAAATGAATATTACCCTAAAAAACTTCCACTCTAACCCCATATTCCAAGCTTTGAGGTCAAAGTACAGTGGAAACCTAAAGTCCTATTAAAGGTATGAAAAAAAATGGAAAAATGGAAATTGAAAAAATCATTTATGTTTCTAATTTAAAACTGAATATTACCCCAAAATATTTCCACTCTAACCCCATATTCCAAGCTTTGAGGTCAAAGTACAGTTGAAATCTAAAGTCCTATTAAAGGTATGAAAAAAAATGGAAAAATGGAAATTGAAAAAATCATTTATGTTTGTAATTTAAAAATGAATATTTACCCAAAAAATATCCACTCTAACCCCATATTCCAAGCTTTGAGGTCAAAGTACAGTGGAAACCTAAAGTCCTATTAAAGGTATGAAAAAAAATGGAAAAATGGAAATTGAAAAAAACATTTATGTTTGTAATTTAAAAATGAATATTTACCCAAAAAATATCCACTCTAACCCCATATTCCAAGCTTTGAGGTCGAAGTACAGTGGAAACCTAAAGTCCTATTAAAGGTATGAAAAAAAATGGAAAAATGGAAATTGAAAAAATCATTTTTGTTTCTAATTTGAAAATGAATATTACCCCAAAAAATTTCCACTCTAACCCCATATTCCAAGCTTTGAGGTCAAAGTACAGTGGAAACCCAAAGTCCTATTAAAGGTATGAAAAAAAATGGAAAAATGGAAATTGAAAAAATCATTTATGTTTCTAATTTAAAACTGAATATTACCCCGAAAAATTTCCACTCTATCCCCATATTCCAAGCTTTGAGGTCAAAGTACAGTGGAAACCTAAAGTCCTATTAAAGGTATGAAAAAAAATGGAAAAATGGAAATTGAAAAAATCATTTATGTTTCTAATTTAAAACTGAATATTACCCCGAAATATTTCCACTCTAACCCCATATTCCAAGCTTTGAGGTCAAAGTACATTGGAAACCTAAAGTCCTATTAAAGGTATGAAAAAAAATGGAAAAATGGAAATTGAAAAAATCATTTATGTTTGTAATTTAAAAATGAATATTTACCCAAAAAACTTCCACTCTAACCCCATATTCAAAGCTTTGAGGTCAAAGTACAGTGGAAACCTAAAGTCCTATTAAAGGTATGAAAAAAAATGGAAAAATGGAAATTGAAAAAATCATTTATGTTTCTAATTTAAAAATGAATATTACCCCAAAAAATTTCCACTCTTACCCCATATTCCAAGCTTTGAGGTCAAAGTACAGTGGAAACCTAAAGTCCTATTAAAGGTATGAAAAAAAATGGAAAAATGGAAATTGAAAAAATCATTTATGTTTCTAATTTAAAAATGAATATTACCCCAAAAAATTTCCACTCTAACCCCATATTCCAAGCTTTGAGGTCAAAGTACAGTGGAAACCTAAAGTCCTATTAAAGGTATGAAAAAAAATGGAAAAATGGAAATTGAAAAAATCATTTTTGTTTGTAATTTAAAAATGAATATTTACCCAAAAAATATCCACTCTAACCCCATATTCAAAGCTTTGAGGTCAAAGTACAGTGGAAACCTAAAGTCCTATTAAAGGTATGAAAAAAAATGGAAAAATGGAAATTGAAAAAATCATTTATGTTTGTAATTTAAAAATGAATATTTACCCAAAAAATTTCCACTCTAACCCCATATTCAAAGCTTTGAGGTCAATGTACAGTGGAAACCTAAAGTCCTATTAAAGGTATGAAAAAAAATGGAAAAATGGAAATTGAAAAAATCATTTATGTTTCTAATTTAAAAATGAATATTACCCCAAAAAATTTCCACTCTTACCCCATATTCCAAGCTTTGAGGTCAAAGTACAGTGGAAACCTAAAGTCCTATTAAAGGTATGAAAAAAAATGGAAAAATGGAAATTGAAAAAATCATTTATGTTTCTAATTTAAAAATGAATATTACCCCAAAAAATTTCCACTCTAACCCCATATTCCAAGCTTTGAGGTCAAAGTACAGTGGAAACCTAAAGTCCTATTAAAGGTATGAAAAAAAATGGAAAAATGGAAATTGAAAAAATCATTTTTGTTTCTAATTTAAAAATGAATATTACCCCAAAAAATATCCACTCTAACCCCATATTCCAAGCTTTGAGGTCAAAGTACAGTGGAAACCTAAAGTCCTATTGAAGGTATGAAAAAAAATGGAAAAATGGAAATTGAAAAAAACATTTATGTTTGTAATTTAAAAATGAATATTTACCCAAAAAATATCCACTCTAACCCCATATTCCAAGCTTTGAGGTCAAAGTACAGTGGAAACCTAAAGTCCTATTAAAGGTATGAAAAAAAATGGAAAAATGGAAATTGAAAAAATCATTTTTGTTTCTAATTTAAAAATGAATATTACCCCAAAAAATTTCCACTCTAACCCCATATTCCAAGCTTTGAGGTCAAAGTACAGTGGAAACCCAAAGTCCTATTAAAGGTATGAAAAAAAATGGAAAAATGGAAATTGAAAAAATCATTTATGTTTGTAATTTAAAAATGAATATTTACCCAAAAAATTTCCACTCTAACCCCATATTCAAAGCTTTGAGGTCAAAGTACAGTGGAAACCTAAAGTCCTATTAAAGGTATGAAAAAAAATGGAAAAATGGAAATTGAAAAAATCATTTATGTTTGTAATTCAAAAATGAATATTTACCCAAAAAATTTCCACTCTATCCCCATATTCCAAGCTTTGAGGTCAAAGTACAGTGGAAACCTAAAGTCCTATTAAAGGTATGAAAAAAAATGGAAAAATGGAAATTGAAAAAATCATTTATGTTTCTAATTTAAAACTGAATATTACCCCAAATATTTCCACTCTAACCCCATATTCCAAGCTTTGAGGTCAAAGTACATTGGAAACCTAAAGTCCTATTAAAGGTATGAAAAAAAATGGAAAAATGGAAATTGAAAAAATCATTTATGTTTGTAATTTAAAAATGAATATTTACCCAAAAAATTTCCACTCTAACCCCATATTCAAAGCTTTGAGGTCAAAGTACAGTAGAAACCTAAAGTCCTATTAAAGGTATGAAAAAAAATGGAAAAATGGAAATTGAAAAAATCATTTATGTTTCTAATTTAAAAATGAATATTACCCCAAAAAATTTCCACTCTTACCCCATATTCCAAGCTTTGAGGTCAAAGTACAGTGGAAACCTAAAGTCCTATTAAAGGTATGAAAAAAAATGGAAAAATGGAAATTGAAAAAATCATTTATGTTTCTAATTTAAAAATGAATATTACCCCAAAAAATTTCCACTCTAACCCCATATTCCAAGCTTTGAGGTCAAAGTACAGTGGAAACCTAAAGTCCTATTAAAGGTATGAAAAAAAATGGAAAAATGGAAATTGAAAAAATCATTTTTGTTTGTAATTTAAAAATGAATATTTACCCAAAAAATATCCACTCTAACCCCATATTCCAAGCTTTGAGGTCAAAGTACAGTGGAAACCTAAAGTCCTATTAAAGGTATGAAAAAAAATGGAAAAATGGAAATTGAAAAAAACATTTATGTTTGTAATTTAAAAATGAATATTTACCCAAAAAATATCCACTCTAACCCCATATTCCAAGCTTTGAGGTCAAAGTACAGTGGAAACCTAAAGTCCTATTAAAGGTATGAAAAAAAATGGAAAAATGGAAATTGAAAAAATCATTTTTGTTTTTAATTTGAAAATGAATATTACCCCAAAAAATTTCCACTCTAACCCCATATTCCAAGCTTTGAGGTCAAAGTACAGTGGAAACCCAAAGTCCTATTAAAGGTATGAAAAAAAATGGAAAAATGGAAATTGAAAAAATCATTTATGTTTGTAATTTAAAAATGAATATTTACCCAAAAAATTTCCACTCTAACCCCATATTCAAAGCTTTGAGGTCAAAGTACAGTGGAAACCTAAAGTCCTATTAAAGGTATGAAAAAAAATGGAAAAATGGAAATTGAAAAAATCATTTATGTTTGTAATTCAAAAATGAATATTTACCCAAAAAATTTCCACTCTATCCCCATATTCCAAGCTTTGAGGTCAAAGTACAGTGGAAACCTAAAGTCCTATTAAAGGTATGAAAAAAAATGGAAAAATGGAAATTGAAAAAATCATTTATGTTTCTAATTTAAAACTGAATATTACCCCAAATATTTCCACTCTAACCCCATATTCCAAGCTTTGAGGTCAAAGTACATTGGAAACCTAAAGTCCTATTAAAGGTATGAAAAAAAATGGAAAAATGGAAATTGAAAAAATCATTTATGTTTGTAATTTAAAAATGAATATTTACCCAAAAAATTTCCACTCTAACCCCATATTCAAAGCTTTGAGGTCAAAGTACAGTAGAAACCTAAAGTCCTATTAAAGGTATGAAAAAAAATGGAAAAATGGAAATTGAAAAAATCATTTATGTTTCTAATTTAAAAATGAATATTACCCCAAAAAATTTCCACTCTTACCCCATATTCCAAGCTTTGAGGTCAAAGTACAGTGGAAACCTAAAGTCCTATTAAAGGTATGAAAAAAAATGGAAAAATGGAAATTGAAAAAATCATTTATGTTTCTAATTTAAAAATGAATATTACCCCAAAAAATTTCCACTCTAACCCCATATTCCAAGCTTTGAGGTCAAAGTACAGTGGAAACCTAAAGTCCTATTAAAGGTATGAAAAAAAATGGAAAAATGGAAATTGAAAAAATCATTTTTGTTTGTAATTTAAAAATGAATATTTACCCAAAAAATATCCACTCTAACCCCATATTCCAAGCTTTGAGGTCAAAGTACAGTGGAAACCTAAAGTCCTATTAAAGGTATGAAAAAAAATGGAAAAATGGAAATTGAAAAAAACATTTATGTTTGTAATTTAAAAATGAATATTTACCCAAAAAATATCCACTCTAACCCCATATTCCAAGCTTTGAGGTCAAAGTACAGTGGAAACCTAAAGTCCTATTAAAGGTATGAAAAAAAATGGAAAAATGGAAATTGAAAAAATCATTTTTGTTTTTAATTTGAAAATGAATATTACCCCAAAAAATTTCCACTCTAACCCCATATTCCAAGCTTTGAGGTCAAAGTACAGTGGAAACCCAAAGTCCTATTAAAGGTATGAAAAAAAATGGAAAAATGGAAATTGAAAAAATCATTTATGTTTGTAATTTAAAAATGAATATTTACCCAAAAAATTTCCACTCTAACCCCATATTCAAAGCTTTGAGGTCAAAGTACAGTGGAAACCTAAAGTCCTATTAAAGGTATGAAAAAAAATGGAAAAATGGAAATTGAAAAAATCATTTATGTTTGTAATTTAAAAATGAATATTTACCCAAAAAACTTCCACTCTAACCCCATATTCAAAGCTTTGAGGTCAAAGTACAGTGGAAACCTAAAGTCCTATTAAAGGTATGAAAAAAAATGGAAAAATGGAAATTGAAAAAATCATTTATGTTTCTAATTTAAAAATGAATATTACCCCAAAAAATTTCCACTCTTACCCCATATTCCAAGCTTTGAGGTCAAAGTACAGTGGAAACCTAAAGTCCTATTAAAGGTATGAAAAAAAATGGAAAAATGGAAATTGAAAAAATCATTTATGTTTCTAATTTAAAAATGAATATTACCCCAAAAAATTTCCACTCTAACCCCATATTCCAAGCTTTGAGGTCAAAGTACAGTGGAAACCTAAAGTCCTATTAAAGGTATGAAAAAAAATGGAAAAATGGAAATTGAAAAAATCATTTTTGTTTGTAATTTAAAAATGAATATTTACCCAAAAAATATCCACTCTAACCCCATATTCAAAGCTTTGAGGTCAAAGTACAGTGGAAACCTAAAGTCCTATTAAAGGTATGAAAAAAAATGGAAAAATGGAAATTGAAAAAATCATTTATGTTTGTAATTTAAAAATGAATATTTACCCAAAAAATTTCCACTCTAACCCCATATTCAAAGCTTTGAGGTCAATGTACAGTGGAAACCTAAAGTCCTATTAAAGGTATGAAAAAAAATGGAAAAATGGAAATTGAAAAAATCATTTATGTTTCTAATTTAAAAATGAATATTACCCCAAAAAATTTCCACTCTTACCCCATATTCCAAGCTTTGAGGTCAAAGTACAGTGGAAACCTAAAGTCCTATTAAAGGTATGAAAAAAAATGGAAAAATGGAAATTGAAAAAATCATTTATGTTTCTAATTTAAAAATGAATATTACCCCAAAAAATTTCCACTCTAACCCCATATTCCAAGCTTTGAGGTCAAAGTACAGTGGAAACCTAAAGTCCTATTAAAGGTATGAAAAAAAATGGAAAAATGGAAATTGAAAAAATCATTTTTGTTTCTAATTTAAAAATGAATATTACCCCAAAAAATATCCACTCTAACCCCATATTCCAAGCTTTGAGGTCAAAGTACAGTGGAAACCTAAAGTCCTATTGAAGGTATGAAAAAAAATGGAAAAATGGAAATTGAAAAAAACATTTATGTTTGTAATTTAAAAATGAATATTTACCCAAAAAATATCCACTCTAACCCCATATTCCAAGCTTTGAGGTCAAAGTACAGTGGAAACCTAAAGTCCTATTAAAGGTATGAAAAAAAATGGAAAAATGGAAATTGAAAAAATCATTTTTGTTTCTAATTTAAAAATGAATATTACCCCAAAAAATTTCCACTCTAACCCCATATTCCAAGCTTTGAGGTCAAAGTACAGTGGAAACCCAAAGTCCTATTAAAGGTATGAAAAAAAATGGAAAAATGGAAATTGAAAAAATCATTTATGTTTGTAATTTAAAAATGAATATTTACCCAAAAAATTTCCACTCTAACCCCATATTCAAAGCTTTGAGGTCAAAGTACAGTGGAAACCTAAAGTCCTATTAAAGGTATGAAAAAAAATGGAAAAATGGAAATTGAAAAAATCATTTATGTTTGTAATTCAAAAATGAATATTTACCCAAAAAATTTCCACTCTATCCCCATATTCCAAGCTTTGAGGTCAAAGTACAGTGGAAACCTAAAGTCCTATTAAAGGTATGAAAAAAAATGGAAAAATGGAAATTGAAAAAATCATTTATGTTTCTAATTTAAAACTGAATATTACCCCAAATATTTCCACTCTAACCCCATATTCCAAGCTTTGAGGTCAAAGTACATTGGAAACCTAAAGTCCTATTAAAGGTATGAAAAAAAATGGAAAAATGGAAATTGAAAAAATCATTTATGTTTGTAATTTAAAAATGAATATTTACCCAAAAAATTTCCACTCTAACCCCATATTCAAAGCTTTGAGGTCAAAGTACAGTAGAAACCTAAAGTCCTATTAAAGGTATGAAAAAAAATGGAAAAATGGAAATTGAAAAAATCATTTATGTTTCTAATTTAAAAATGAATATTACCCCAAAAAATTTCCACTCTTACCCCATATTCCAAGCTTTGAGGTCAAAGTACAGTGGAAACCTAAAGTCCTATTAAAGGTATGAAAAAAAATGGAAAAATGGAAATTGAAAAAATCATTTATGTTTCTAATTTAAAAATGAATATTACCCCAAAAAATTTCCACTCTAACCCCATATTCCAAGCTTTGAGGTCAAAGTACAGTGGAAACCTAAAGTCCTATTAAAGGTATGAAAAAAAATGGAAAAATGGAAATTGAAAAAATCATTTTTGTTTGTAATTTAAAAATGAATATTTACCCAAAAAATATCCACTCTAACCCCATATTCCAAGCTTTGAGGTCAAAGTACAGTGGAAACCTAAAGTCCTATTAAAGGTATGAAAAAAAATGGAAAAATGGAAATTGAAAAAAACATTTATGTTTGTAATTTAAAAATGAATATTTACCCAAAAAATATCCACTCTAACCCCATATTCCAAGCTTTGAGGTCAAAGTACAGTGGAAACCTAAAGTCCTATTAAAGGTATGAAAAAAAATGGAAAAATGGAAATTGAAAAAATCATTTTTGTTTTTAATTTGAAAATGAATATTACCCCAAAAAATTTCCACTCTAACCCCATATTCCAAGCTTTGAGGTCAAAGTACAGTGGAAACCCAAAGTCCTATTAAAGGTATGAAAAAAAATGGAAAAATGGAAATTGAAAAAATCATTTATGTTTGTAATTTAAAAATGAATATTTACCCAAAAAATTTCCACTCTAACCCCATATTCAAAGCTTTGAGGTCAAAGTACAGTGGAAACCTAAAGTCCTATTAAAGGTATGAAAAAAAATGGAAAAATGGAAATTGAAAAAATCATTTATGTTTGTAATTCAAAAATGAATATTTACCCAAAAAATTTCCACTCTATCCCCATATTCCAAGCTTTGAGGTCAAAGTACAGTGGAAACCTAAAGTCCTATTAAAGGTATGAAAAAAAATGGAAAAATGGAAATTGAAAAAATCATTTATGTTTCTAATTTAAAACTGAATATTACCCCAAATATTTCCACTCTAACCCCATATTCCAAGCTTTGAGGTCAAAGTACATTGGAAACCTAAAGTCCTATTAAAGGTATGAAAAAAAATGGAAAAATGGAAATTGAAAAAATCATTTATGTTTGTAATTTAAAAATGAATATTTAACCAAAAAATTTCCACTCTAACCCCATATTCAAAGCTTTGAGGTCAAAGTACAGTAGAAACCTAAAGTCCTATTAAAGGTATGAAAAAAAATGGAAAAATGGAAATTGAAAAAATCATTTATGTTTCTAATTTAAAAATGAATATTACCCCAAAAGATTTCCACTCTTACCCCATATTCCAAGCTTTGAGGTCAAAGTACAGTGGAAACCTAAAGTCCTATTAAAGGTATGAAAAAAAATGGAAAAATGGAAATTGAAAAAATCATTTATGTTTCTAATTTAAAAATGAATATTACCCCAAAAAATTTCCACTCTAACCCCATATTCCAAGCTTTGAGGTCAAAGTACAGTGGAAACCTAAAGTCCTATTAAAGGTATGAAAAAAAATGGAAAAATGGAAATTGAAAAAATCATTTTTGTTTGTAATTTAAAAATGAATATTTACCCAAAAAATATCCACTCTAACCCCATATTCCAAGCTTTGAGGTCAAAGTACAGTGGAAACCTAAAGTCCTATTAAAGGTATGAAAAAAAATGGAAAAATGGAAATTGAAAAAAACATTTATGTTTGTAATTTAAAAATGAATATTTACCCAAAAAATATCCACTCTAACCCCATATTCCAAGCTTTGAGGTCAAAGTACAGTGGAAACCTAAAGTCCTATTAAAGGTATGAAAAAAAATGGAAAAATGGAAATTGAAAAAATCATTTTTGTTTCTAATTTGAAAATGAATATTACCCCAAAAAATTTCCACTCTAACCCCATATTCCAAGCTTTGAGGTCAAAGTACAGTGGAAACCCAAAGTCCTATTAAAGGTATGAAAAAAAATGGAAAAATGGAAATTGAAAAAATCATTTATGTTTCTAATTTAAAACTGAATATTACCCCGAAATATTTCCACTCTAACCCCATATTCCAAGCTTTGAGGTCAAAGTACATTGGAAACCTAAAGTCCTATTAAAGGTATGAAAAAAAATGGAAAAATGGAAATTGAAAAAATCATTTATGTTTGTAATTTAAAAATGAATATTTACCCAAAAAATTTCCACTCTAACCCCATATTCAAAGCTTTGAGGTCAAAGTACTGTGGAAACCTAAAGTCCTATTAAAGGTATGAAAAAAAATGGAAAAATGGAAATTGAAAAAATCATTTATGTTTGTAATTTAAAAATGAATTTTTACCCAAAAAATTTCCACTCTAACCCCATATTCAAAGCTTTGAGGTCAAAGTACAGTGGAAACCTAAAGTCCTATTAAAGGTATGAAAAAAAATGGAAAAATGGAAATTGAAAAAATCATTTATGTTTCTAATTTAAAAATGAATATTACCCCAAAAAATTTCCACTCTTACCCCATATTCCAAGCTTTGAGGTCAAAGTACAGTGGAAACCTAAAGTCCTATTAAAGGTATGAAAAAAAATGGAAAAATGGAAATTGAAAAAATCATTTATGTTTCTAATTTAAAAATGAATATTACCCCAAAAAATTTCCACTCTAACCCCATATTCCAAGCTTTGAGGTCAAAGTACAGTGGAAACCTAAAGTCCTATTAAAGGTATGAAAAAAAATGGAAAAATGGAAATTGAAAAAATCATTTATGTTTCTAATTTAAAACTGAATATTACCCCAAATATTTCCACTCTAACCCCATATTCCAAGCTTTGAGGTCAAAGTACATTGGAAACCTAAAGTCCTATTAAAGGTATGAAAAAAAATGGAAAAATGGAAATTGAAAAAATCATTTATGTTTGTAATTTAAAAATGAATATTTAACCAAAAAATTTCCACTCTAACCCCATATTCAAAGCTTTGAGGTCAAAGTACAGTAGAAACCTAAAGTCCTATTAAAGGTATGAAAAAAAATGGAAAAATGGAAATTGAAAAAATCATTTATGTTTCTAATTTAAAAATGAATATTACCCCAAAAGATTTCCACTCTTACCCCATATTCCAAGCTTTGAGGTCAAAGTACAGTGGAAACCTAAAGTCCTATTAAAGGTATGAAAAAAAATGGAAAAATGGAAATTGAAAAAATCATTTATGTTTCTAATTTAAAAATGAATATTACCCCAAAAAATTTCCACTCTAACCCCATATTCCAAGCTTTGAGGTCAAAGTACAGTGGAAACCTAAAGTCCTATTAAAGGTATGAAAAAAAATGGAAAAATGGAAATTGAAAAAATCATTTTTGTTTGTAATTTAAAAATGAATATTTACCCAAAAAATATCCACTCTAACCCCATATTCCAAGCTTTGAGGTCAAAGTACAGTGGAAACCTAAAGTCCTATTAAAGGTATGAAAAAAAATGGAAAAATGGAAATTGAAAAAAACATTTATGTTTGTAATTTAAAAATGAATATTTACCCAAAAAATATCCACTCTAACCCCATATTCCAAGCTTTGAGGTCAAAGTACAGTGGAAACCTAAAGTCCTATTAAAGGTATGAAAAAAAATGGAAAAATGGAAATTGAAAAAATCATTTTTGTTTCTAATTTGAAAATGAATATTACCCCAAAAAATTTCCACTCTAACCCCATATTCCAAGCTTTGAGGTCAAAGTACAGTGGAAACCCAAAGTCCTATTAAAGGTATGAAAAAAAATGGAAAAATGGAAATTGAAAAAATCATTTATGTTTCTAATTTAAAACTGAATATTACCCCGAAATATTTCCACTCTAACCCCATATTCCAAGCTTTGAGGTCAAAGTACATTGGAAACCTAAAGTCCTATTAAAGGTATGAAAAAAAATGGAAAAATGGAAATTGAAAAAATCATTTATGTTTGTAATTTAAAAATGAATATTTACCCAAAAAATTTCCACTCTAACCCCATATTCAAAGCTTTGAGGTCAAAGTACTGTGGAAACCTAAAGTCCTATTAAAGGTATGAAAAAAAATGGAAAAATGGAAATTGAAAAAATCATTTATGTTTGTAATTTAAAAATGAATTTTTACCCAAAAAATTTCCACTCTAACCCCATATTCAAAGCTTTGAGGTCAAAGTACAGTGGAAACCTAAAGTCCTATTAAAGGTATGAAAAAAAATGGAAAAATGGAAATTGAAAAAATCATTTATGTTTCTAATTTAAAACTGAATATTACCCCGAAATATTTCCACTCTAACCCCATATTCCAAGCTTTGAGGTCAAAGTACATTGGAAACCTAAAGTCCTATTAAAGGTATGAAAAAAAATGGAAAAATGGAAATTGAAAAAATCATTTATGTTTGTAATTTAAAAATGAATATTTACCCAAAAAATTTCCACTCTAACCCCATATTCAAAGCTTTGAGGTCAAAGTACTGTGGAAACCTAAAGTCCTATTAAAGGTATGAAAAAAAATGGAAAAATGGAAATTGAAAAAATCATTTATGTTTGTAATTTAAAAATGAATTTTTACCCAAAAAATTTCCACTCTAACCCCATATTCAAAGCTTTGAGGTCAAAGTACAGTGGAAACCTAAAGTCCTATTAAAGGTATGAAAAAAAATGGAAAAATGGAAATTGAAAAAATCATTTATGTTTCTAATTTAAAAATGAATATTACCCCAAAAAATTTCCACTCTTACCCCATATTCCAAGCTTTGAGGTCAAAGTACAGTGGAAACCTAAAGTCCTATTAAAGGTATGAAAAAAAATGGAAAAATGGAAATTGAAAAAATCATTTATGTTTCTAATTTAAAAATGAATATTACCCCAAAAAATTTCCACTCTAACCCCATATTCCAAGCTTTGAGGTCAAAGTACAGTGGAAACCTAAAGTCCTATTAAAGGTATGAAAAAAAATGGAAAAATGGAAATTGAAAAAATCATTTTTGTTTCTAATTTAAAAATGAATATTTACCCAAAAAATTTCCACTCTAACCCCATATTCAAAGCTTTGAGGTCAAAGTACAGTGGAAACCTAAAGTCCTATTAAAGGTATGAAAAAAAATGGAAAAATGGAAATTGAAAAAATCATTTATGTTTGTAATTCAAAAATGAATATTTACCCAAAAAATTTCCACTCTATCCCCATATTCCAAGCTTTGAGGTCAAAGTACAGTGGAAACCTAAAGTCCTATTAAAGGTATGAAAAAAAATGGAAAAATGGAAATTGAAAAAATCATTTATGTTTCTAATTTAAAAATGAATATTACCCCAAAAAATTTCCACTCTTACCCCATATTCCAAGCTTTGAGGTCAAAGTACAGTGGAAACCTAAAGTCCTATTAAAGGTATGAAAAAAAATGGAAAAATGGAAATTGAAAAAATCATTTATGTTTCTAATTTAAAAATGAATATTACCCCAAAAAATTTCCACTCTAACCCCATATTCCAAGCTTTGAGGTCAAAGTACAGTGGAAACCTAAAGTCCTATTAAAGGTATGAAAAAAAATGGAAAAATGGAAATTGAAAAAATCATTTTTGTTTGTAATTTAAAAATGAATATTTACCCAAAAAATATCCACTCTAACCCCATATTCCAAGCTTTGAGGTCAAAGTACAGTGGAAACCTAAAGTCCTATTAAAGGTATGAAAAAAAATGGAAAAATGGAAATTGAAAAAAACATTTATGTTTGTAATTTAAAAATGAATATTTACCCAAAAAATATCCACTCTAACCCCATATTCCAAGCTTTGAGGTCAAAGTACAGTGGAAACCTAAAGTCCTATTAAAGGTATGAAAAAAAATGGAAAAATGGAAATTGAAAAAATCATTTTTGTTTCTAATTTGAAAATGAATATTACCCCAAAAAATTTCCACTCTAACCCCATATTCCAAGCTTTGAGGTCAAAGTACAGTGGAAACCCAAAGTCCTATTAAAGGTATGAAAAAAAATGGAAAAATGGAAATTGAAAAAATCATTTATGTTTCTAATTTAAAACTGAATATTACCCCGAAAAATTTCCACTCTATCCCCATATTCCAAGCTTTGAGGTCAAAGTACAGTGGAAACCTAAAGTCCTATTAAAGGTATGAAAAAAAATGGAAAAATGGAAATTGAAAAAATCATTTATGTTTCTAATTTAAAACTGAATATTACCCCGAAATATTTCCACTCTAACCCCATATTCCAAGCTTTGAGGTCAAAGTACATTGGAAACCTAAAGTCCTATTAAAGGTATGAAAAAAAATGGAAAAATGGAAATTGAAAAAATCATTTATGTTTGTAATTTAAAAATGAATATTTACCCAAAAAACTTCCACTCTAACCCCATATTCAAAGCTTTGAGGTCAAAGTACAGTGGAAACCTAAAGTCCTATTAAAGGTATGAAAAAAAATGGAAAAATGGAAATTGAAAAAATCATTTATGTTTCTAATTTAAAAATGAATATTACCCCAAAAAATTTCCACTCTTACCCCATATTCCAAGCTTTGAGGTCAAAGTACAGTGGAAACCTAAAGTCCTATTAAAGGTATGAAAAAAAATGGAAAAATGGAAATTGAAAAAATCATTTATGTTTCTAATTTAAAAATGAATATTACCCCAAAAAATTTCCACTCTAACCCCATATTCCAAGCTTTGAGGTCAAAGTACAGTGGAAACCTAAAGTCCTATTAAAGGTATGAAAAAAAATGGAAAAATGGAAATTGAAAAAATCATTTTTGTTTGTAATTTAAAAATGAATATTTACCCAAAAAATATCCACTCTAACCCCATATTCCAAGCTTTGAGGTCAAAGTACAGTGGAAACCTAAAGTCCTATTAAAGGTATGAAAAAAAATGGAAAAATGGAAATTGAAAAAAACATTTATGTTTGTAATTTAAAAATGAATATTTACCCAAAAAATATCCACTCTAACCCCATATTCCAAGCTTTGAGGTCAAAGTACAGTGGAAACCTAAAGTCCTATTAAAGGTATGAAAAAAAATGGAAAAATGGAAATTGAAAAAATCATTTTTGTTTCTAATTTAAAACTGAATATTACCCCGAAATATTTCCACTCTAACCCCATATTCCAAGCTTTGAGGTCAAAGTACATTGGAAACCTAAAGTCCTATTAAAGGTATGAAAAAAAATGGAAAAATGGAAATTGAAAAAATCATTTATGTTTCTAATTTAAAAATGAATATTACCCCAAAAAATTTCCACTCTTACCCCATATTCCAAGCTTTGAGGTCAAAGTACAGTGGAAACCTAAAGTCCTATTAAAGGTATGAAAAAAAATGGAAAAATGGAAATTGAAAAAATCATTTATGTTTCTAATTTAAAAATGAATATTACCCCAAAAAATTTCCACTCTAACCCCATATTCCAAGCTTTGAGGTCAAAGTACAGTGGAAACCTAAAGTCCTATTAAAGGTATGAAAAAAAATGGAAAAATGGAAATTGAAAAAATCATTTTTGTTTGTAATTTAAAAATGAATATTTACCCAAAAAATATCCACTCTAACCCCATATTCCAAGCTTTGAGGTCAAAGTACAGTGGAAACCTAAAGTCCTATTAAAGGTATGAAAAAAAATGGAAAAATGGAAATTGAAAAAATCATTTTTGTTTCTAATTTAAAAATGAATATTACCCCAAAAAATTTCCACTCTAACCCCATATTCCAAGCTTTGAGGTCAAAGTACAGTGGAAACCCAAAGTCCTATTAAAGGTATGAAAAAAAATGGAAAAATGGAAATTGAAAAAATCATTTATGTTTGTAATTTAAAAATGAATATTTACCCAAAAAATTTCCACTCTAACCCCATATTCAAAGCTTTGAGGTCAAAGTACAGTGGAAACCTAAAGTCCTATTAAAGGTATGAAAAAAAAATGGAAAAATGGAAATTGAAAAAATCATTTATGTTTGTAATTTAAAAATGAATATTTACCCAAAAAATTCCCACTCTAACCCCATATTCAAAGCTTTGAGGTCAAAGTACAGTGGAAACCTAAAGTCCTATTAAAGGTATGAAAAAAAATGGAAAAATGGAAATTGAAAAAATCATTTATGTTTGTAATTCAAAAATGAATATTTACCCAAAAAATTTCCACTCTTACCCCATATTCCAAGCTTTGAGGTCAAAGTACAGTGGAAACCTAAAGTCCTATTAAAGGTATGAAAAAAAATGGAAAAATGGAAATTGAAAAAATCATTTATGTTACTAATTTAAAACTGAATATTACCCCAAAATATTTCCACTCTAACCCCATATTCCAAGCTTTGAGGTCAAAGTACATTGGAAACCTAAAGTCCTATTAAAGGTATGAAAAAAAATGGAAAAATGGAAATTGAAAAAATCATTTATGTTTGTAATTTAAAAATGAATATTTACCCAAAAAATTTCCACTTTAACCCCATATTCAAAGCTTTGAGGTCAAAGTACAGTGGAAACCTAAAGTCCTATTAAAGGTATGAAAAAAAATGGAAAAATGGAAATTGAAAAAATCATTTATGTTTGTAATTTAAAAATGAATATTTACCCAAAAAATTTCGACTCTAACCCCATATTCCAAGCTTTGAGGTCAAAGTACAGTGGAAACCTAAAGTCCTATTAAAGGTATGAAAAAAAATGGAAAAATGGAAATTGAAAAAATCATTTATGTTTCTAATTTAAAACTGAATATTACCCCGAAATATTTCCACTCTAACCCCATATTCCAAGCTTTGAGGTCAAAGTACATTGGAAACCTAAAGTCCTATTAAAGGTATGAAAAAAAATGGAAAAATGGAAATTGAAAAAATCATTTATGTTTGTAATTTAAAAATGAATATTTACCCAAAAAATTTCCACTCTAACCCCATATTCAAAGCTTTGAGGTCAAAGTACAGTGGAAACCTAAAGTCCTTTTAAAGGTATGAAAAAAAATGGAAAAATGGAAATTGAAAAAATCATTTATGTTTGTAATTTAAAAATGAATATTTACCCAAAAAATTTCCACTCTATCCCCATATTCAAAGCTTTGAGGTCAAAGTACAGTGGAAACCTAAAGTCCTATTAAAGGTATGAAAAAAAATGGAAAAATGGAAATTGAAAAAATCATTTATGTTTCTAATTTAAAAATGAATATTACCCCAAAAAATTTCCACTCTTACCCCATATTCCAAGCTTTGAGGTCAAAGTACAGTGGAAACCTAAAGTCCTATTAAAGGTATGAAAAAAAATGGAAAAATGGAAATTGAAAAAATCATTTATGTTTCTAATTTAAAAATGAATATTACCCCAAAAAATTTCCACTCTAACCCCATATTCCAAGCTTTGAGGTCAAAGTACAGTGGAAACCCAAAGTCCTATTAAAGGTATGAAAAAAAATGGAAAAATGGAAATTGAAAAAATCATTTATGTTTGTAATTTAAAAATGAATATTTACCCAAAAAATTTCCACTCTAACCCCATATTCCAAGCTTTGAGGTCAAAGTACATTGGAAACCTAAAGTCCTATTAAAGGTATGAAAAAAAATGGAAAAATGGAAATTGAAAAAATCATTTATGTTTGTAATTTAAAAATGAATATTTACCCAAAAAATTTCCACTCTAACCCCATATTCAAAGCTTTGAGGTCAAAGTACAGTGGAAACCTAAAGTCCTATTAAAGGTATGAAAAAAAATGGAAAAATGGAAATTGAAAAAATCATTTATGTTTGTAATTTAAAAATGAATATTACCCCAAAAAATTTCCACTCTTACCCCATATTCCAAGCTTTGAGGTCAAAGTACAGTGGAAACCTAAAGTCCTATTAAAGGTATGAAAAAAAATGGAAAAATGGAAATTGAAAAAATCATTTATGTTTCTAATTTAAAAATGAATATTACCCCAAAAAATTTCCACTCTAACCCCATATTCCAAGCTTTGAGGTCAAAGTACAGTGGAAACCTAAAGTCCTATTAAAGGTATGAAAAAAAAATGGAAAAATGGAAATTGAAAAAATCATTTATGTTTGTAATTTAAAAATGAATATTTACCCAAAAAATTCCCACTCTAACCCCATATTCAAAGCTTTGAGGTCAAAGTACAGTGGAAACCTAAAGTCCTATTAAAGGTATGAAAAAAAATGGAAAAATGGAAATTGAAAAAATCATTTATGTTTGTAATTCAAAAATGAATATTTACCCAAAAAATTTCCACTCTAACCCCATATTCCAAGCTTTGAGGTCAAAGTACAGTGGAAACCTAAAGTCCTATTAAAGGTATGAAAAAAAATGGAAAAATGGAAATTGAAAAAATCATTTATGTTACTAATTTAAAACTGAATATTACCCCAAAATATTTCCACTCTAACCCCATATTCCAAGCTTTGAGGTCAAAGTACATTGGAAACCTAAAGTCCTATTAAAGGTATGAAAAAAAATGGAAAAATGGAAATTGAAAAAATCATTTATGTTTGTAATTTAAAAATGAATATTTACCCAAAAAATTTCCACTTTAACCCCATATTCAAAGCTTTGAGGTCAAAGTACAGTGGAAACCTAAAGTCCTATTAAAGGTATGAAAAAAAATGGAAAAATGGAAATTGAAAAAATCATTTATGTTTGTAATTTAAAAATGAATATTTACCCAAAAAATTTCGACTCTAACCCCATATTCCAAGCTTTGAGGTCAAAGTACAGTGGAAACCTAAAGTCCTATTAAAGGTATGAAAAAAAATGGAAAAATGGAAATTGAAAAAATCATTTATGTTTCTAATTTAAAACTGAATATTACCCCGAAATATTTCCACTCTAACCCCATATTCCAAGCTTTGAGGTCAAAGTACATTGGAAACCTAAAGTCCTATTAAAGGTATGAAAAAAAATGGAAAAATGGAAATTGAAAAAATCATTTATGTTTGTAATTTAAAAATGAATATTTACCCAAAAAATTTCCACTCTATCCCCATATTCAAAGCTTTGAGGTCAAAGTACAGTGGAAACCTAAAGTCCTATTAAAGGTATGAAAAAAAATGGAAAAATGGAAATTGAAAAAATCATTTATGTTTCTAATTTAAAAATGAATATTACCCCAAAAAATTTCCACTCTTACCCCATATTCCAAGCTTTGAGGTCAAAGTACAGTGGAAACCTAAAGTCCTATTAAAGGTATGAAAAAAAATGGAAAAATGGAAATTGAAAAAATCATTTATGTTTCTAATTTAAAAATGAATATTACCCCAAAAAATTTCCACTCTAACCCCATATTCCAAGCTTTGAGGTCAAAGTACAGTGGAAACCTAAAGTCCTATTAAAGGTATGAAAAGAAATGGAAAAATGGAAATTGAAAAAATCATTTTTGTTTCTAATTTAAAAATGAATATTACCCCGAAAAATATCCACTCTAACCCCATATTCCAAGCTTTGAGGTCAAAGTACAGTGGAAACCTAAAGTCCTATTAAAGGTATGAAAAAAAATGGAAAAATGGAAATTGAAAAAAACATTTATGTTTCTAATTTAAAACTGAATATTACCCCGAAATATTTCCACTCTAACCCCATATTCCAAGCTTTGAGGTCAAAGTACATTGGAAACCTAAAGTCCTATTAAAGGTATGAAAAAAAATGGAAAAATGGAAATTGAAAAAATCATTTATGTTTGTAATTTAAAAATGAATATTTACCCAAAAAACTTCCACTCTAACCCCATATTCAAAGCTTTGAGGTCAAAGTACAGTGGAAACCTAAAGTCCTATTAAAGGTATGAAAAAAAATGGAAAAATGGAAATTGAAAAAATCATTTATGTTTCTAATTTAAAAATGAATATTACCCCAAAAAATTTCCACTCTTACCCCATATTCCAAGCTTTGAGGTCAAAGTACAGTGGAAACCTAAAGTCCTATTAAAGGTATGAAAAAAAATGGAAAAATGGAAATTGAAAAAATCATTTATGTTTCTAATTTAAAAATGAATATTACCCCAAAAAATTTCCACTCTAACCCCATATTCCAAGCTTTGAGGTCAAAGTACAGTGGAAACCTAAAGTCCTATTAAAGGTATGAAAAAAAATGGAAAAATGGAAATTGAAAAAATCATTTTTGTTTGTAATTTAAAAATGAATATTTACCCAAAAAATATCCACTCTAACCCCATATTCCAAGCTTTGAGGTCAAAGTACAGTGGAAACCTAAAGTCCTATTAAAGGTATGAAAAAAAATGGAAAAATGGAAATTGAAAAAATCATTTTTGTTTCTAATTTAAAAATGAATATTACCCCAAAAAATTTCCACTCTAACCCCATATTCCAAGCTTTGAGGTCAAAGTACAGTGGAAACCCAAAGTCCTATTAAAGGTATGAAAAAAAATGGAAAAATGGAAATTGAAAAAATCATTTATGTTTGTAATTTAAAAATGAATATTTACCCAAAAAATTTCCACTCTAACCCCATATTCAAAGCTTTGAGGTCAAAGTACAGTGGAAACCTAAAGTCCTATTAAAGGTATGAAAAAAAATGGAAAAATGGAAATTGAAAAAATCATTTTTGTTTCTAATTTAAAAATGAATATTACCCCAAAAAATTTCCACTCTAACCCCATATTCCAAGCTTTGAGGTCAAAGTACAGTGGAAACCCAAAGTCCTATTAAAGGTATGAAAAAAAATGGAAAAATGGAAATTGAAAAAATCATTTATGTTTGTAATTTAAAAATGAATATTTACCCAAAAAATTTCCACTCTAACCCCATATTCAAAGCTTTGAGGTCAAAGTACAGTGGAAACCTAAAGTCCTATTAAAGGTATGAAAAAAAAATGGAAAAATGGAAATTGAAAAAATCATTTATGTTTGTAATTTAAAAATGAATATTTACCCAAAAAATTCCCACTCTAACCCCATATTCAAAGCTTTGAGGTCAAAGTACAGTGGAAACCTAAAGTCCTATTAAAGGTATGAAAAAAAATGGAAAAATGGAAATTGAAAAAATCATTTATGTTTGTAATTCAAAAATGAATATTTACCCAAAAAATTTCCACTCTAACCCCATATTCCAAGCTTTGAGGTCAAAGTACAGTGGAAACCTAAAGTCCTATTAAAGGTATGAAAAAAAATGGAAAAATGGAAATTGAAAAAATCATTTATGTTACTAATTTAAAACTGAATATTACCCCAAAATATTTCCACTCTAACCCCATATTCCAAGCTTTGAGGTCAAAGTACATTGGAAACCTAAAGTCCTATTAAAGGTATGAAAAAAAATGGAAAAATGGAAATTGAAAAAATCATTTATGTTTGTAATTTAAAAATGAATATTTACCCAAAAAATTTCCACTTTAACCCCATATTCAAAGCTTTGAGGTCAAAGTACAGTGGAAACCTAAAGTCCTATTAAAGGTATGAAAAAAAATGGAAAAATGGAAATTGAAAAAATCATTTATGTTTGTAATTTAAAAATGAATATTTACCCAAAAAATTTCGACTCTAACCCCATATTCCAAGCTTTGAGGTCAAAGTACAGTGGAAACCTAAAGTCCTATTAAAGGTATGAAAAAAAATGGAAAAATGGAAATTGAAAAAATCATTTATGTTTCTAATTTAAAACTGAATATTACCCCGAAATATTTCCACTCTAACCCCATATTCCAAGCTTTGAGGTCAAAGTACATTGGAAACCTAAAGTCCTATTAAAGGTATGAAAAAAAATGGAAAAATGGAAATTGAAAAAATCATTTATGTTTGTAATTTAAAAATGAATATTTACCCAAAAAATTTCCACTCTAACCCCATATTCAAAGCTTTGAGGTCAAAGTACAGTGGAAACCTAAAGTCCTATTAAAGGTATGAAAAAAAATGGAAAAATGGAAATTGAAAAAATCATTTATGTTTGTAATTTAAAAATGAATATTTACCCAAAAAATTTCCACTCTATCCCCATATTCAAAGCTTTGAGGTCAAAGTACAGTGGAAACCTAAAGTCCTATTAAAGGTATGAAAAAAAATGGAAAAATGGAAATTGAAAAAATCATTTATGTTTCTAATTTAAAAATGAATATTACCCCAAAAAATTTCCACTCTTACCCCATATTCCAAGCTTTGAGGTCAAAGTACAGTGGAAACCTAAAGTCCTATTAAAGGTATGAAAAAAAATGGAAAAATGGAAATTGAAAAAATCATTTATGTTTCTAATTTAAAAATGAATATTACCCCAAAAAATTTCCACTCTAACCCCATATTCCAAGCTTTGAGGTCAAAGTACAGTGGAAACCTAAAGTCCTATTAAAGGTATGAAAAGAAATGGAAAAATGGAAATTGAAAAAATCATTTTTGTTTCTAATTTAAAAATGAATATTACCCCGAAAAATATCCACTCTAACCCCATATTCCAAGCTTTGAGGTCAAAGTACAGTGGAAACCTAAAGTCCTATTAAAGGTATGAAAAAAAATGGAAAAATGGAAATTGAAAAAAACATTTATGTTTGTAATTTAAAAATGAATATTTACCCAAAAAATATCCACTCTAACCCCATATTCCAAGCTTTGAGGTCAAAGTACAGTGGAAACCTAAAGTCCTATTAAAGGTACGAAAAAAAATGGAAAAATGGAAATTGAAAAAATCATTTTTGTTTCTAATTTAAAAATGAATATTACCCCAAAAAATTTCCACTCTAACCCCATATTCCAAGCTTTGAGGTCAAAGTACAGTGGAAACCCAAAGTCCTATTAAAGGTATGAAAAAAAATGGAAAAATGGAAATTGAAAAAATCATTTATGTTTGTAATTTAAAAATGAATATTTACCCAAAAAATTTCCACTCTAACCCCATATTCCAAGCTTTGAGGTCAAAGTACATTGGAAACCTAAAGTCCTATTAAAGGTATGAAAAAAAATGGAAAAATGGAAATTGAAAAAATCATTTATGTTTGTAATTTAAAAATGAATATTTACCCAAAAAATTTCCACTCTAACCCCATATTCAAAGCTTTGAGGTCAAAGTACAGTGGAAACCTAAAGTCCTATTAAAGGTATGAAAAAAAATGGAAAAATGGAAATTGAAAAAATCATTTATGTTTGTAATTTAAAAATGAATATTACCCCAAAAAATTTCCACTCTTACCCCATATTCCAAGCTTTGAGGTCAAAGTACAGTGGAAACCTAAAGTCCTATTAAAGGTATGAAAAAAAATGGAAAAATGGAAATTGAAAAAATCATTTATGTTTCTAATTTAAAAATGAATATTACCCCAAAAAATTTCCACTCTAACCCCATATTCCAAGCTTTGAGGTCAAAGTACAGTGGAAACCTAAAGTCCTATTAAAGGTATGAAAAAAAATGGAAAAATGGAAATTGAAAAAATCATTTTTGTTTGTAATTTAAAAATGAATATTTACCCAAAAAATATCCACTCTAACCCCATATTCCAAGCTTTGAGGTCAAAGTACAGTGGAAACCTAAAGTCCTATTAAAGGTATGAAAAAAAATGGAAAAATGGAAATTGAAAAAATCATTTTTGTTTCTAATTTAAAAATGAATATTACCCCAAAAAATTTCCACTCTAACCCCATATTCCAAGCTTTGAGGTCAAAGTACAGTGGAAACCCAAAGTCCTATTAAAGGTATGAAAAAAAATGGAAAAATGGAAATTGAAAAAATCATTTATGTTTGTAATTTAAAAATGAATATTTACCCAAAAAATTTCCACTCTAACCCCATATTCAAAGCTTTGAGGTCAAAGTACAGTGGAAACCTAAAGTCCTATTAAAGGTATGAAAAAAAAATGGAAAAATGGAAATTGAAAAAATCATTTATGTTTGTAATTTAAAAATGAATATTTACCCAAAAAATTCCCACTCTAACCCCATATTCAAAGCTTTGAGGTCAAAGTACAGTGGAAACCTAAAGTCCTATTAAAGGTATGAAAAAAAATGGAAAAATGGAAATTGAAAAAATCATTTATGTTTGTAATTCAAAAATGAATATTTACCCAAAAAATTTCCACTCTAACCCCATATTCAAAGCTTTGAGGTCAAAGTACAGTGGAAACCTAAAGTCCTATTAAAGGTATGAAAAAAAATGGAAAAATGGAAATTGAAAAAATCATTTATGTTACTAATTTAAAACTGAATATTACCCCAAAATATTTCCACTCTAACCCCATATTCCAAGCTTTGAGGTCAAAGTACATTGGAAACCTAAAGTCCTATTAAAGGTATGAAAAAAAATGGAAAAATGGAAATTGAAAAAATCATTTATGTTTGTAATTTAAAAATGAATATTTACCCAAAAAATTTCCACTTTAACCCCATATTCAAAGCTTTGAGGTCAAAGTACAGTGGAAACCTAAAGTCCTATTAAAGGTATGAAAAAAAATGGAAAAATGGAAATTGAAAAAATCATTTATGTTTGTAATTTAAAAATGAATATTTACCCAAAAAATTTCGACTCTAACCCCATATTCCAAGCTTTGAGGTCAAAGTACAGTGGAAACCTAAAGTCCTATTAAAGGTATGAAAAAAAATGGAAAAATGGAAATTGAAAAAATCATTTATGTTTCTAATTTAAAACTGAATATTACCCCGAAATATTTCCACTCTAACCCCATATTCCAAGCTTTGAGGTCAAAGTACATTGGAAACCTAAAGTCCTATTAAAGGTATGAAAAAAAATGGAAAAATGGAAATTGAAAAAATCATTTATGTTTGTAATTTAAAAATGAATATTTACCCAAAAAATTTCCACTCTAACCCCATATTCAAAGCTTTGAGGTCAAAGTACAGTGGAAACCTAAAGTCCTATTAAAGGTATGAAAAAAAATGGAAAAATGGAAATTGAAAAAATCATTTATGTTTGTAATTTAAAAATGAATATTTACCCAAAAAATTTCCACTCTATCCCCATATTCAAAGCTTTGAGGTCAAAGTACAGTGGAAACCTAAAGTCCTATTAAAGGTATGAAAAAAAATGGAAAAATGGAAATTGAAAAAATCATTTATGTTTCTAATTTAAAAATGAATATTACCCCAAAAAATTTCCACTCTTACCCCATATTCCAAGCTTTGAGGTCAAAGTACAGTGGAAACCTAAAGTCCTATTAAAGGTATGAAAAAAAATGGAAAAATGGAAATTGAAAAAATCATTTATGTTTCTAATTTAAAAATGAATATTACCCCAAAAAATTTCCACTCTAACCCCATATTCCAAGCTTTGAGGTCAAAGTACAGTGGAAACCTAAAGTCCTATTAAAGGTATGAAAAGAAATGGAAAAATGGAAATTGAAAAAATCATTTTTGTTTCTAATTTAAAAATGAATATTACCCCGAAAAATATCCACTCTAACCCCATATTCCAAGCTTTGAGGTCAAAGTACAGTGGAAACCTAAAGTCCTATTAAAGGTATGAAAAAAAATGGAAAAATGGAAATTGAAAAAAACATTTATGTTTGTAATTTAAAAATGAATATTTACCCAAAAAATATCCACTCTAACCCCATATTCCAAGCTTTGAGGTCAAAGTACAGTGGAAACCTAAAGTCCTATTAAAGGTATGAAAAAAAATGGAAAAATGGAAATTGAAAAAATCATTTTTGTTTCTAATTTAAAAATGAATATTACCCCAAAAAATTTCCACTCTAACCCCATATTCCAAGCTTTGAGGTCAAAGTACAGTGGAAACCCAAAGTCCTATTAAAGGTATGAAAAAAAATGGAAAAATGGAAATTGAAAAAATCATTTATGTTTGTAATTTAAAAATGAATATTTACCCAAAAAATTTCCACTCTAACCCCATATTCCAAGCTTTGAGGTCAAAGTACATTGGAAACCTAAAGTCCTATTAAAGGTATGAAAAAAAATGGAAAAATGGAAATTGAAAAAATCATTTATGTTTGTAATTTAAAAATGAATATTTACCCAAAAAATTTCCACTCTAACCCCATATTCAAAGCTTTGAGGTCAAAGTACAGTGGAAACCTAAAGTCCTATTAAAGGTATGAAAAAAAATGGAAAAATGGAAATTGAAAAAATCATTTATGTTTGTAATTTAAAAATGAATATTTACCCAAAAAATTTCCACTCTAACCCCATATTCAAAGCTTTGAGGTCAAAGTACAGTGGAAACCTAAAGTCCTATTAAAGGTATGAAAAAAAATGGAAAAATGGAAATTGAAAAAATCATTTATGTTTGTAATTTAAAAATGAATATTTACCCAAAAAATTTCCACTCTAACCCCATATTCAAAGCTTTGAGGTCAAAGTACAGTGGAAACCTAAAGTCCTATTAAAGGTATGAAAAAAAATGGAAAAATGGAAATTGAAAAAATGATTTATGTTTCTAATTTAAAAATGAATATTACCCCAAAAAATTTCCACTCTAACCCCATATTCCAAGCTTTGAGGTCAAAGTACAGTGGAAACCTAAAGTCCTATTAAAGGTATGAAAAAAAATGGAAAAATGGAAATTGAAAAAATCATTTATGTTTCTAATTTAAAAATGAATATTACCCCAAAAAATTTCAACTCTAACCCCATATTCCAAGCTTTGAGGTCAAAGTACAGTGGAAACCTAAAGTCCTATTGAAGGTATGAAAAAAAATGGAAAAATGGAAATTGAAAAAATCATTTATGTTTCTTATTTAAAAAAGAATATTACCCCAAAAAATTTCCACTCTAACCACATATTCTAAGCTTTGAGGTCAAAGTACAGTGGAAACATAAAGTCCTATTAAAGGTATGAAAAAAAATGGAAAAATGGAAATTGAAAAAATCATTTATGTTTCTAATTTAAAAATGAATATTACCCCAAAAAATTTCCACTCTTACCCCATATTCCAAGCTTTGAGGTCAAAGTACAGTGGAAACCTAAAGTCCTATTAAAGGTATGAAAAAAAATGGAAAAATGGAAATTGAAAAAATCATTTATGTTTCTAATTTAAAAATGAATATTACCCCAAAAAATTCCACTCTAACCCCATATTCCAAGCTTTGAGGTCAAAGTACAGTGGAAACCTAAAGTCCTATTAAAGGTATGAAAAAAAATGGAAAAATGGAAATTGAAAGAATCATTTATGTTTGTAATTTAAAAATGAATATTTACCCAAAAAATTTCCACTCTAACCCCATATTCAAAGCTTTGAGGTCAAAGTACAGTGGAAACCTAAAGTCCTATTAAAGGTATGAAAAAAAATGGAAAAATGGAAATTGAAAAAATCATTTATGTTTCTAATTTAAAAATGAATATTACCCCAAAAAATTTCCACTCTAACCCCATATTCGAAGCTTTGAGGTCAAAGTACAGTGGAAACATAAAGTCCTATTAAAGGTATAAAAAAAAATGGAAAAATGGAAATTGAAAAAATCATTTATGTTTGAAATTTAAAAATGAATATTATCCCAAAAAATTTCCACTCTAACCCCATATTCCAAGCTTTGAGGTCAAAGTACAGTGGAAACATAAAGTCCTATTAAAGGTATGAAAAAAAATGGAAAAATGGAAATTGAAAAAATCATTTATGTTTCTAATTTAAAAATGAATATTACCCCAAAAAATTTCCACTCTAACCCCATATTCCAAGCTTTGAGGTCAAAGTACAGTAGAAACCTAAAGTCCTATTAAAGGTATGAAAAAAAATGGAAAAATGGAAATTGAAAAAAACATTTATGTTTGTAATTTAAAAATGAATATTTACCCAAAAGATTTCCACTCTAACCCCATATTCAAAGCTTTGAGGTCAAAGTACAGTGGAAACCTAAAGTCCTATTAAAGGTATGAAAAAAAATGGAAAAATGGAAATTGAAAAAATCATTTATGTTTGTAATTTAAAAATGAATATTTACCCAAAAAATTTCCACTCTAACCCCATATTCAAAGCTTTGAGGTCAAAGTACAGTGGAAACCTAAAGTCCTATTAAAGGTATGAAAAAAAATGGAAAAATGGAAATTGAAAAAATCATTTATGTTTGTAATTTAAAATTGAATATTTACCCAAAAAATTTCCACTCTAACCACATATTCTAAGCTTTGAGGTCAAAGTACAGTGGAAACATAAAGTCCTATTAAAGGTATGAAAAAAAATGGAAAAATGGAAATTGAAAAAATCATTTATGTTTCTAATTTAAAAATGAATATTACCCCAAAAAATTTCCACTCTTACCCCATATTCCAAGCTTTGAGGTCAAAGTACAGTGGAAACCTAAAGTCCTATTAAAGGTATGAAAAAAAATGGAAAAATGGAAATTGAAAAAATCATTTATGTTTCTAATTTAAAAATGAATATTACCCCAAAAAATTCCACTCTAACCCCATATTCCAAGCTTTGAGGTCAAAGTACAGTGGAAACCTAAAGTCCTATTAAAGGTATGAAAAAAAATGGAAAAATGGAAATTGAAAGAATCATTTATGTTTGTAATTTAAAAATGAATATTTACCCAAAAAATTTCCACTCTAACCCCATATTCAAAGCTTTGAGGTCAAAGTACAGTGGAAACCTAAAGTCCTATTAAAGGTATGAAAAAAAATGGAAAAATGGAAATTGAAAAAATCATTTATGTTTCTAATTTAAAAATGAATATTACCCCAAAAAATTTCCACTCTAACCCCATATTCGAAGCTTTGAGGTCAAAGTACAGTGGAAACATAAAGTCCTATTAAAGGTATAAAAAAAAATGGAAAAATGGAAATTGAAAAAATCATTTATGTTTGAAATTTAAAAAAGAATATTATCCCAAAAAATTTCCACTCTAACCCCATATTCCAAGCTTTGAGGTCAAAGTACAGTGGAAACATAAAGTCCTATTAAAGGTATGAAAAAAAATGGAAAAATGGAAATTGAAAAAATCATTTATGTTTCTAATTTAAAAATGAATATTACCCCAAAAAATTTCCACTCTAACCCCATATTCCAAGCTTTGAGGTCAAAGTACAGTAGAAACCTAAAGTCCTATTAAAGGTATGAAAAAAAATGGAAAAATGGAAATTGAAAAAAACATTTATGTTTGTAATTTAAAAATGAATATTTACCCAAAAGATTTCCACTCTAACCCCATATTCAAAGCTTTGAGGTCAAAGTACAGTGGAAACCTAAAGTCCTATTAAAGGTATGAAAAAAAATGGAAAAATGGAAATTGAAAAAATCATTTATGTTTGTAATTTAAAAATGAATATTTACCCAAAAAATTTCCACTCTAACCCCATATTCAAAGCTTTGAGGTCAAAGTACAGTGGAAACCTAAAGTCCTATTAAAGGTATGAAAAAAAATGGAAAAATGGAAATTGAAAAAATCATTTATGTTTGTAATTTAAAAATGAATATTTACCCAAAAAATTTCCACTCTAACCCCATATTCAAAGCTTTGAGGTCAAAGTACAGTGGAAACCTAAAGTCCTATTAAAGGTATGAAAAAAAATGGAAAAATGGAAATTGAAAAAATGATTTATGTTTCTAATTTAAAAATGAATATTACCCCAAAAAATTTCCACTCTAACCCCATATTC
This sequence comes from Branchellion lobata, assembly GCA_947562095.1. Taxonomy (NCBI): domain Eukaryota; kingdom Metazoa; phylum Annelida; class Clitellata; order Hirudinida; family Piscicolidae; genus Branchellion; species Branchellion lobata. Next base: position 28,535 of record OX387253.1, on the reverse strand, counting down.
CAAGCTTTGAGGTCAAAGTACAGTGGAAACATAAAGTCCTATTAAAGGTATGAAAAAAAATGGAAAAATGGAAATTGAAAAAATCATTTATGTTTCTAATTTAAAAATGAATATTACCCCAAAAAATTTCCACTCTTACCCCATATTCCAAGCTTTGAGGTCAAAGTACAGTGGAAACCTAAAGTCCTATTAAAGGTATGAAAAAAAATGGAAAAATGGAAATTGAAAAAATCATTTATGTTTCTAATTTAAAAATGAATATTACCCCAAAAAATTCCACTCTAACCCCATATTCCAAGCTTTGAGGTCAAAGTACAGTGGAAACCTAAAGTCCTATTAGAGGTATGAAAAAAAATGGAAAAATGGAAATTGAAAGAATCATTTATGTTTGTAATTTAAAAATGAATATTTACCCAAAAAATTTCCACTCTAACCCCATATTCAAAGCTTTGAGGTCAAAGTACAGTGGAAACCTAAAGTCCTATTAAAGGTATGAAAAAAAATGGAAAAATGGAAATTGAAAAAATCATTTATGTTTCTAATTTAAAAATGAATATTACCCCAAAAAATTTCCACTCTAACCCCATATTCGAAGCTTTGAGGTCAAAGTACAGTGGAAACATAAAGTCCTATTAAAGGTATAAAAAAAAATGGAAAAATGGAAATTGAAAAAATCATTTATGTTTGTAATTTAAAAATGAATATTATCCCAAAAAATTTCCACTCTAACCCCATATTCCAAGCTTTGAGGTCAAAGTACAGTGGAAACATAAAGTCCTATTAAAGGTATGAAAAAAAATGGAAAAATGGAAATTGAAAAAATCATTTATGTTTCTAATTTAAAAATGAATATTACCCCAAAAAATTTCCACTCTAACCCCATATTCCAAGCTTTGAGGTCAAAGTACAGTAGAAACCTAAAGTCCTATTAAAGGTATGAAAAAAAATGGAAAAATGGAAATTGAAAAAAACATTTATGTTTGTAATTTAAAAATGAATATTTACCCAAAAGATTTCCACTCTAACCCCATATTCAAAGCTTTGAGGTCAAAGTACAGTGGAAACCTAAAGTCCTATTAAAGGTATGAAAAAAAATGGAAAAATGGAAATTGAAAAAATCATTTATGTTTGTAATTTAAAAATGAATATTTACCCAAAAAATTTCCACTCTAACCCCATATTCAAAGCTTTGAGGTCAAAGTACAGTGGAAACCTAAAGTCCTATTAAAGGTATGAAAAAAAATGGAAAAATGGAAATTGAAAAAATCATTTATGTTTGTAATTTAAAAATGAATATTTACCCAAAAAATTTCCACTCTAACCCCATATTCAAAGCTTTGAGGTCAAAGTACAGTGGAAACCTAAAGTCCTATTAAAGGTATGAAAAAAAATGGAAAAATGGAAATTGAAAAAATGATTTATGTTTCTAATTTAAAAATGAATATTACCCCAAAAAATTTCCACTCTAACCCCATATTCCAAGCTTTGAGGTCAAAGTACAGTGGAAACCTAAAGTCCTATTAAAGGTATGAAAAAAAATGGAAAAATGGAAATTGAAAAAATCTTTTATGTTTGTAATTTAAAAATGAATATTTACCCAAAAAATTTCCACTCTAACCCCATATTCAAAGCTTTGAGGTCAAAGTACAGTGGAAACCTAAAGTCCTATTAAAGGTATGAAAAAAAATGGAAAAATGGAAATTGAAAAAATCATTTATGTTTGTAATTTAAAAATGAATATTTACCCAAAAAATTTCCACTCTAACCCCATATTCAAAGCTTTGAGGTCAAAGTACAGTGGAAACCTAAAGTCCTATTAAAGGTATGAAAAAAAATGGAAAAATGGAAATTGAAAAAATGATTTATGTTTCTAATTTAAAAATGAATATTACCCCAAAAAATTTCCACTCTAACCCCATATTCCAAGCTTTGAGGTCAAAGTACAGTGGAAACCTAAAGTCCTATTAAAGGTATGAAAAAAAATGGAAAAATGGAAATTGAAAAAATCTTTTATGTTTCTAATTTAAAAATGAATATTACCCCAAAAAATTTCAACTCTAACCCCATATTCCAAGCTTTGAGGTCAAAGTACAGTGGAAACCTAAAGTCCTATTGAAGGTATGAAAAAATATGGAAAAATGGAAATTGAAAAAATCATTTATGTTTCTTATTTAAAAAAGAATATTACCCCAAAAAATTTCCACTCTAACCACATATTCTAAGCTTTGAGGTCAAAGTACAGTGGAAACATAAAGTCCTATTAAAGGTATGAAAAAAAATGGAAAAATGGAAATTGAAAAAATCATTTATGTTTCTAATTTAAAAATGAATATTACCCCAAAAAATTTCCACTCTTACCCCATATTCCAAGCTTTGAGGTCAAAGTACAGTGGAAACCTAAAGTCCTATTAAAGGTATGAAAAAAAATGGAAAAATGGAAATTGAAAAAATCATTTATGTTTGGAATTTAAAAATGAATATTTACCCAAAAAATTTCCACTCTAACCCCATATTCAAAGCTTTGAGGTCAAAGTACAGTGGAAACCTAAAGTCCTATTAAAGGTATGAAAAAAAAGGAAAAATGGAAATTGAAAAAATCATTTATGTTTGTAATTTAAAAATGAATATTTACCCAAAAAATTTCCACTCTAACCCCATATTCAAAGCTTTGAGGTCAAAGTACAGTGGAAACCTAAAGTCCTATTAAAGGTATGAAAAAAATTGGAAAAATGGAAATTGAAAAAATCATTTATGTTTCTAATTTAAAAATGAATATTACCCCAAAAAATTTCCACTCTAACCCCATATTCGAAGCTTTGAGGTCAAAGTACAGTGGAAACATAAAGTCCTATTAAAGGTATGAAAAAAAATGGAAAAATGGAAATTGAAAAAATCATTTATGTTTGTAATTTAAAAATGAATATTATCCCAAAAAATTTCCACTCTAACCCCATATTCCAAGCTTTGAGGTCAAAGTACAGTGGAAACATAAAGTCCTATTAAAGGTATGAAAAAAAATGGAAAAATGGAAATTGAAAAAATCATTTATGTTTCTAATTTGAAAATGAATATTACCCCAAAAAATTCCCACTCTAACCCCATATTCCAAGCTTTGAGGTCAAAGTACAGTAGAAACCTAAAGTCCTATTAAAGGTATGAAAAAAAATGGAAAAATGGAAATTGAAAAAAACATTTATGTTTGTAATTTAAAAATGAATATTTACCCAAAAGATTTCCACTCTAACCCCATATTCAAAGCTTTGAGGTCAAAGTCAGTGGAAACCTAAAGTCCTATTAAAGGTATGAAAAAAAATGGAAAAATGGAAATTGAAAAAATCATTTATGTTTCTAATTTAAAAATGAATATTACCCCAAAAAATTTCCACTCTAACCCCATATTCCAAGCTTTGAGGTCAAAGTACAGTGGAAACCTAAAGTCCTATTAAAGGTATGAAAAAAAATGGAAAAATGGAAATTGAAAAAATCATTTATGTTTCTAATTTAAAAATGAATATTTACCCAAAAAATATCCACTCTAACCCCATATTCCAAGCTTTAAGGTCAAAGTACAGTGGAAACCTAAAGTCCTATTAAAGGTATGAAAAAAAATGGAAAAATAGAAATTGAAAAAATCATTTATGTTTGTAATTTAAAAATGAATATTTACCCAAAAAATATCCACTCTAACCCCATATTCAAAGCTTTGAGGTCAAAGTACAGTGGAAACCTAAAGTCCTATTAAAGGTATGAAAAAAAATGGAAAAATGGAAATTGAAAAAATCATTTATGTTTCTAATTTAAAAATGAATATAACCCTAAAAAATTTCCACTCTAACCCCATATTCCAAGCTTTGAGGTCAAAGTACAGTGGAAACCTAAAGTCCTATTAAAGGTATGAAAAAAAATGGAAAAATGGAAATTGAAAAAATCATTTATGTTTCTAATTTAAAAATGAATATTACCCCAAAAAATATCCACTCTAACCCCATATTCCAAGCTTTAAGGTCAAAGTACAGTGGAAACCTAAAGTCCTATTAAAGGTATGAAAAAAAATGGAAAAATAGAAATTGAAAAATCATTTATGTTTGTAATTTAAAAATGAATATTTACCCAAAAAATATCCACTCTAACCCCATATTCCAAGCTTTGAGGTCAAAGTACAGTAGAAACCTAAAGTCCTATTAAAGGTATGAAAAAAAATGGAAAAATGGAAATTGAAAAAATCATTTATGTTTGTAATTTAAAAATGAATATTTACCCAAAAAATTTCCACTCTAACCCCATATTCAAAGCTTTGAGGTCAAAGTACAGTGGAAACCTAAAGTCCTATTAAAGGTATGAAAAAAAATGGAAAAATGGAAATTGAAAAAATCATTTATGTTTCTAATTTAAAAATGAATATTACCCCAAAAAATTTCCACTCTAACCCCATATTCGAAGCTTTGAGGTCAAAGTACAGTGGAAACATAAAGTCCTATTAAAGGTATGAAAAAAAAAGGAAAAATGGAAATTGAAAAAATCATTTATGTTTGTAATTTAAAAATGAATATTATCCCAAAAAATTTCGACTCTAACCCCATATTCCAAGCTTTGAGGTCAAAGTACAGTGGAAACATAAAGTCCTATTAAAGGTATGAAAAAAAATGGAAAAATGGAAATTGAAAAAATCATTTATGTTTCTAATTTAAAAATGAATATTACCCCAAAAAATTTCCACTCTAACCCCATATTCCAAGCTTTGAGGTCAAAGTACAGTAGAAACTTAAAGTCCTATTAAAGGTATGAAAAAAAATGGAAAAATGGAAATTGAAAAAAACATTTATGTTTGTAATTTAAAAATGAATATTTACCCAAAAAATTTCCACTCTAACCCCATATTCAAAGCTTTGAGGTCAAAGTACAGTGGAAACCTAAAGTCCTATTAAAGGTATGAAAAAAAATGGAAAAATGGAAATTGAAAAAATCATTTATGTTTCTACTTTAAAAATGAATATTACCCCAAAAAATTTCCACTCTAACCCCATATTCCAAGCTTTGAGGTCAAAGTACAGTGGAAACCTAAAGTCCTATTAAAGGTATGAAAAAAAATGGAAAAATGGAAATTGAAAAAATCATTTATGTTTCTAATTTAAAAATGAATATTACCCCAAAAAATATCCACTCTAACCCCATATTCCAAGCTTTAAGGTCAAAGTACAGTGGAAACCTAAAGTCCTATTAAAGGTATGAAAAAAAATGGAAAAATAGAAATTGAAAAAATCATTTATGTTTGTAATTTAAAAATGAATATTTACCCAAAAAATATCCACACTAACCCCATATTCAAAGCTTTGAGGTCAAAGTACAGTGGAAACCTAAAGTCCTATTAAAGGTATGAAAAAAAATGGAAAAATGGAAATTGAAAAAATCATTTTTGTTTCTAATTTAAAAATGAATATTACCCTGAAAAATTTCCACTCTAACCCCATATTCCAAGCTTTGAGGTCAAAGTACAGTGGAAACCTAAAGTCCTATTAAAGGTATGAAAAAAAATGGAAAAATGGAAATTGAAAAAATCATTTATGTTTCTAATTTAAAAATGAATATTACCCCAAAAAATTTCCACTCTAACCCCATATTCCAAGCTTTGAGGTCAAAGTTCAGTGGAAACCTAAAGTCCTATTAAAGGTATGAAAAAAAATGGAAAAATGGAAATTGAAAAAATCATTTATGTTTCTAATTTAAAAATGAATATTACCCCAAAAAATATCCACTCTAACCCCATATTCCAAGCTTTAAGGTCAAAGTACAGTGGAAACCTAAAGTCCTATTAAAGGTATGAAAAAAAATGGAAAAATAGAAATTGAAAAAATCATTTATGTTTGTAATTTAAAAATGAATATTTACCCAAAAAATATCCACACTAACCCCATATTCAAAGCTTTGAGGTCAAAGTACAGTGGAAACCTAAAGTCCTATTAAAGGTATGAAAAAAAATGGAAAAATGGAAATTGAAAAAATCATTTTTGTTTCTAATTTAAAAATGAATATTACCCTGAAAAATTTCCACTCTAACCCCATATTCCAAGCTTTGAGGTCAAAGTACAGTGGAAACCTAAAGTCCTATTAAAGGTATGAAAAAAAATGGAAAAATGGAAATTGAAAAAATCATTTATGTTTCTAATTTAAAAATGAATATTACCCCAAAAAATTTCCACTCTAACCCCATATTCCAAGCTTTGAGGTCAAAGTTCAGTGGAAACCTAAAGTCCTATTAAAGGTATGAAAAAAAATGGAAAAATGGAAATTGAAAAAATCATTTATGTTTCTAATTTAAAAATGAATATTACCCCAAACAATTTCCACTCTAACCCCATTTTCCAAGCTTTGAGGTCAAAGTACAGTGGAAACCTAAAGTCCTATTAAAGGTATGAAAAAAAATGGAAAAATGGAAATTGAAAAAATGATTTATGTTTCTAATTTAAAAATGAATATTACCCCAAAAAATTTCCACTCTAACCCCATATTCCAAGCTTTGAGGTCAAAGTACAGTGGAAACCTAAAGTCCTATTAAAGGTATGAAAAAAAATGGAAAAATGGAAATTGAAAAAATCATTTATGTTTTTAAATCAAAAATGAATATTACCCCAAAAAATTTCCACTCTAACCCCATATTCCAAGCTTCGAGGTCAAAGTACAGTGGAAACCTAAAGTCCTATTAAAGGTATGAAAAAAAATGGAAAAATGGAAATTGAAAAAATGATTTATGTTTCTAATTTAAAAATGAATATTACCCCAAAAAATTTCCACTCTAACCCCATATTCCAAGCTTTGAGGTCAAAGTACAGTGGAAACCTAAAGTCCTATTAAAGGTATGAAAAAAAATGGAAAAATGGAAATTGAAAAAATCATTTATGTTTCTAAATCAAAAATGAATATTACCCCAAAAAATTTCCACTCAAACCCCATATTCAAAGCTTTGAGGTCAAAGTACAGTGGAAACCTAAAGTCCTATTAAAGGTATGAAAAAAAATGGAAAAATGGAAATTGAAAAAATCATTTATGTTTGTAATTTAAAAATGAATATTTACCCAAAAAATTTCCACTCTAACCCCATATTCAAAGCTTTGAGGTCAAAGTACAGTGGAAACATAAAGTCCTATTAAAGGTATGAAAAAAAATGGAAAAATGGAAATTGAAAAAATGATTTATGTTTCTAATTTAAAAATGAATATTACCCCAAAAAATTTCCACTCTAACCCCATATTCCAAGCTTTGAGGTCAAAGTACAGTGGAAACCTAAAGTCCTATTAAAGGTATGAAAAAAAATGGAAAAATGGAAATTGAAAAAATCATTTATGTTTCTAATTTAAAAATGAATATTACCCCAAAAAATTTCAACTCTAACCCCATATTCCAAGCTTTGAGGTCAAAGTACAGTGGAAACCTAAAGTCCTATTAAAGGTATGAAAAAAAATAGAAAAATGGAAATTGAAAAAATCATTTATGTTTCTTATTTAAAAATGAATATTACCCCAAAAAATTTCCACTCTAACCCCATATTCCAAGCATTGAGGTCAAAGTACAGTGGAAACCTAAAGTCCTATTAAAGGTTAGGGTTAGGGTTAGGGTTAGGGTTAGGGTTAGGGTTAGGGTTAGGGTTAGGGTTAGGGTTAGGGTTAGGGTTAGGGTTAGGGTTAGGGTTAGGGTTAGGGTTAGGGTTAGGGTTAGGGTTAGGGTTAGGGTTAGGGTTAGGGTTAGGGTTAGGGTTAGGGTTAGGGTTAGGGTTAGGGTTAGGGTTAGGGTTAGGGTTAGGGTTAGGGTTAGGGTTAGGGTTAGGGTTAGGGTTAGGGTTAGGGTTAGGGTTAGGGTTAGGGTTAGGGTTAGGGTTAGGGTTAGGGTTAGGGTTAGGGTTAGGGTTAGGGTTAGGGTTAGGGTTAGGGTTAGGGTTAGGGTTAGGGTTAGGGTTAGGGTTAGGGTTAGGGTTAGGGTTAGGGTTAGGGTTAGGGTTAGGGTTAGGGTTAGGGTTAGGGTTAGGGTTAGGGTTAGGGTTAGGGTTAGGGTTAGGGTTAGGGTTAGGGTTAGGGTTAGGGTTAGGGTTAGGGTTAGGGTTAGGGTTAGGGTTAGGGTTAGGGTTAGGGTTAGGGTTAGGGTTAGGGTTAGGGTTAGGGTTAGGGTTAGGGTTAGGGTTAGGGTTAGGGTTAGGGTTAGGGTTAGGGTTAGGGTTAGGGTTAGGGTTAGGGTTAGGGTTAGGGTTAGGGTTAGGGTTAGGGTTAGGGTTAGGGTTAGGGTTAGGGTTAGGGTTAGGGTTAGGGTTAGGGTTAGGGTTAGGGTTAGGGTTAGGGTTAGGGTTAGGGTTAGGGTTAGGGTTAGGGTTAGGGTTAGGGTTAGGGTTAGGGTTAGGGTTAGGGTTAGGGTTAGGGTTAGGGTTAGGGTTAGGGTTAGGGTTAGGGTTAGGGTTAGGGTTAGGGTTAGGGTTAGGGTTAGGGTTAGGGTTAGGGTTAGGGTTAGGGTTAGGGTTAGGGTTAGGGTTAGGGTTAGGGTTAGGGTTAGGGTTAGGGTTAGGGTTAGGGTTAGGGTTAGGGTTAGGGTTAGGGTTAGGGTTAGGGTTAGGGTTAGGGTTAGGGTTAGGGTTAGGGTTAGGGTTAGGGTTAGGGTTAGGGTTAGGGTTAGGGTTAGGGTTAGGGTTAGGGTTAGGGTTAGGGTTAGGGTTAGGGTTAGGGTTAGGGTTAGGGTTAGGGTTAGGGTTAGGGTTAGGGTTAGGGTTAGGGTTAGGGTTAGGGTTAGGGTTAGGGTTAGGGTTAGGGTTAGGGTTAGGGTTAGGGTTAGGGTTAGGGTTAGGGTTAGGGTTAGGGTTAGGGTTAGGGTTAGGGTTAGGGTTAGGGTTAGGGTTAGGGTTAGGGTTAGGGTTAGGGTTAGGGTTAGGGTTAGGGTTAGGGTTAGGGTTAGGGTTAGGGTTAGGGTTAGGGTTAGGGTTAGGGTTAGGGTTAGGGTTAGGGTTAGGGTTAGGGTTAGGGTTAGGGTTAGGGTTAGGGTTAGGGTTAGGGTTAGGGTTAGGGTTAGGGTTAGGGTTAGGGTTAGGGTTAGGGTTAGGGTTAGGGTTAGGGTTAGGGTTAGGGTTAGGGTTAGGGTTAGGGTTAGGGTTAGGGTTAGGGTTAGGGTTAGGGTTAGGGTTAGGGTTAGGGTTAGGGTTAGGGTTAGGGTTAGGGTTAGGGTTAGGGTTAGGGTTAGGGTTAGGGTTAGGGTTAGGGTTAGGGTTAGGGTTAGGGTTAGGGTTAGGGTTAGGGTTAGGGTTAGGGTTAGGGTTAGGGTTAGGGTTAGGGTTAGGGTTAGGGTTAGGGTTAGGGTTAGGGTTAGGGTTAGGGTTAGGGTTAGGGTTAGGGTTAGGGTTAGGGTTAGGGTTAGGGTTAGGGTTAGGGTTAGGGTTAGGGTTAGGGTTAGGGTTAGGGTTAGGGTTAGGGTTAGGGTTAGGGTTAGGGTTAGGGTTAGGGTTAGGGTTAGGGTTAGGGTTAGGGTTAGGGTTAGGGTTAGGGTTAGGGTTAGGGTTAGGGTTAGGGTTAGGGTTAGGGTTAGGGTTAGGGTTAGGGTTAGGGTTAGGGTTAGGGTTAGGGTTAGGGTTAGGGTTAGGGTTAGGGTTAGGGTTAGGGTTAGGGTTAGGGTTAGGGTTAGGGTTAGGGTTAGGGTTAGGGTTAGGGTTAGGGTTAGGGTTAGGGTTAGGGTTAGGGTTAGGGTTAGGGTTAGGGTTAGGGTTAGGGTTAGGGTTAGGGTTAGGGTTAGGGTTAGGGTTAGGGTTAGGGTTAGGGTTAGGGTTAGGGTTAGGGTTAGGGTTAGGGTTAGGGTTAGGGTTAGGGTTAGGGTTAGGGTTAGGGTTAGGGTTAGGGTTAGGGTTAGGGTTAGGGTTAGGGTTAGGGTTAGGGTTAGGGTTAGGGTTAGGGTTAGGGTTAGGGTTAGGGTTAGGGTTAGGGTTAGGGTTAGGGTTAGGGTTAGGGTTAGGGTTAGGGTTAGGGTTAGGGTTAGGGTTAGGGTTAGGGTTAGGGTTAGGGTTAGGGTTAGGGTTAGGGTTAGGGTTAGGGTTAGGGTTAGGGTTAGGGTTAGGGTTAGGGTTAGGGTTAGGGTTAGGGTTAGGGTTAGGGTTAGGGTTAGGGTTAGGGTTAGGGTTAGGGTTAGGGTTAGGGTTAGGGTTAGGGTTAGGGTTAGGGTTAGGGTTAGGGTTAGGGTTAGGGTTAGGGTTAGGGTTAGGGTTAGGGTTAGGGTTAGGGTTAGGGTTAGGGTTAGGGTTAGGGTTAGGGTTAGGGTTAGGGTTAGGGTTAGGGTTAGGGTTAGGGTTAGGGTTAGGGTTAGGGTTAGGGTTAGGGTTAGGGTTAGGGTTAGGGTTAGGGTTAGGGTTAGGGTTAGGGTTAGGGTTAGGGTTAGGGTTAGGGTTAGGGTTAGGGTTAGGGTTAGGGTTAGGGTTAGGGTTAGGGTTAGGGTTAGGGTTAGGGTTAGGGTTAGGGTTAGGGTTAGGGTTAGGGTTAGGGTTAGGGTTAGGGTTAGGGTTAGGGTTAGGGTTAGGGTTAGGGTTAGGGTTAGGGTTAGGGTTAGGGTTAGGGTTAGGGTTAGGGTTAGGGTTAGGGTTAGGGTTAGGGTTAGGGTTAGGGTTAGGGTTAGGGTTAGGGTTAGGGTTAGGGTTAGGGTTAGGGTTAGGGTTAGGGTTAGGGTTAGGGTTAGGGTTAGGGTTAGGGTTAGGGTTAGGGTTAGGGTTAGGGTTAGGGTTAGGGTTAGGGTTAGGGTTAGGGTTAGGGTTAGGGTTAGGGTTAGGGTTAGGGTTAGGGTTAGGGTTAGGGTTAGGGTTAGGGTTAGGGTTAGGGTTAGGGTTAGGGTTAGGGTTAGGGTTAGGGTTAGGGTTAGGGTTAGGGTTAGGGTTAGGGTTAGGGTTAGGGTTAGGGTTAGGGTTAGGGTTAGGGTTAGGGTTAGGGTTAGGGTTAGGGTTAGGGTTAGGGTTAGGGTTAGGGTTAGGGTTAGGGTTAGGGTTAGGGTTAGGGTTAGGGTTAGGGTTAGGGTTAGGGTTAGGGTTAGGGTTAGGGTTAGGGTTAGGGTTAGGGTTAGGGTTAGGGTTAGGGTTAGGGTTAGGGTTAGGGTTAGGGTTAGGGTTAGGGTTAGGGTTAGGGTTAGGGTTAGGGTTAGGGTTAGGGTTAGGGTTAGGGTTAGGGTTAGGGTTAGGGTTAGGGTTAGGGTTAGGGTTAGGGTTAGGGTTAGGGTTAGGGTTAGGGTTAGGGTTAGGGTTAGGGTTAGGGTTAGGGTTAGGGTTAGGGTTAGGGTTAGGGTTAGGGTTAGGGTTAGGGTTAGGGTTAGGGTTAGGGTTAGGGTTAGGGTTAGGGTTAGGGTTAGGGTTAGGGTTAGGGTTAGGGTTAGGGTTAGGGTTAGGGTTAGGGTTAGGGTTAGGGTTAGGGTTAGGGTTAGGGTTAGGGTTAGGGTTAGGGTTAGGGTTAGGGTTAGGGTTAGGGTTAGGGTTAGGGTTAGGGTTAGGGTTAGGGTTAGGGTTAGGGTTAGGGTTAGGGTTAGGGTTAGGGTTAGGGTTAGGGTTAGGGTTAGGGTTAGGGTTAGGGTTAGGGTTAGGGTTAGGGTTAGGGTTAGGGTTAGGGTTAGGGTTAGGGTTAGGGTTAGGGTTAGGGTTAGGGTTAGGGTTAGGGTTAGGGTTAGGGTTAGGGTTAGGGTTAGGGTTAGGGTTAGGGTTAGGGTTAGGGTTAGGGTTAGGGTTAGGGTTAGGGTTAGGGTTAGGGTTAGGGTTAGGGTTAGGGTTAGGGTTAGGGTTAGGGTTAGGGTTAGGGTTAGGGTTAGGGTTAGGGTTAGGGTTAGGGTTAGGGTTAGGGTTAGGGTTAGGGTTAGGGTTAGGGTTAGGGTTAGGGTTAGGGTTAGGGTTAGGGTTAGGGTTAGGGTTAGGGTTAGGGTTAGGGTTAGGGTTAGGGTTAGGGTTAGGGTTAGGGTTAGGGTTAGGGTTAGGGTTAGGGTTAGGGTTAGGGTTAGGGTTAGGGTTAGGGTTAGGGTTAGGGTTAGGGTTAGGGTTAGGGTTAGGGTTAGGGTTAGGGTTAGGGTTAGGGTTAGGGTTAGGGTTAGGGTTAGGGTTAGGGTTAGGGTTAGGGTTAGGGTTAGGGTTAGGGTTAGGGTTAGGGTTAGGGTTAGGGTTAGGGTTAGGGTTAGGGTTAGGGTTAGGGTTAGGGTTAGGGTTAGGGTTAGGGTTAGGGTTAGGGTTAGGGTTAGGGTTAGGGTTAGGGTTAGGGTTAGGGTTAGGGTTAGGGTTAGGGTTAGGGTTAGGGTTAGGGTTAGGGTTAGGGTTAGGGTTAGGGTTAGGGTTAGGGTTAGGGTTAGGGTTAGGGTTAGGGTTAGGGTTAGGGTTAGGGTTAGGGTTAGGGTTAGGGTTAGGGTTAGGGTTAGGGTTAGGGTTAGGGTTAGGGTTAGGGTTAGGGTTAGGGTTAGGGTTAGGGTTAGGGTTAGGGTTAGGGTTAGGGTTAGGGTTAGGGTTAGGGTTAGGGTTAGGGTTAGGGTTAGGGTTAGGGTTAGGGTTAGGGTTAGGGTTAGGGTTAGGGTTAGGGTTAGGGTTAGGGTTAGGGTTAGGGTTAGGGTTAGGGTTAGGGTTAGGGTTAGGGTTAGGGTTAGGGTTAGGGTTAGGGTTAGGGTTAGGGTTAGGGTTAGGGTTAGGGTTAGGGTTAGGGTTAGGGTTAGGGTTAGGGTTAGGGTTAGGGTTAGGGTTAGGGTTAGGGTTAGGGTTAGGGTTAGGGTTAGGGTTAGGGTTAGGGTTAGGGTTAGGGTTAGGGTTAGGGTTAGGGTTAGGGTTAGGGTTAGGGTTAGGGTTAGGGTTAGGGTTAGGGTTAGGGTTAGGGTTAGGGTTAGGGTTAGGGTTAGGGTTAGGGTTAGGGTTAGGGTTAGGGTTAGGGTTAGGGTTAGGGTTAGGGTTAGGGTTAGGGTTAGGGTTAGGGTTAGGGTTAGGGTTAGGGTTAGGGTTAGGGTTAGGGTTAGGGTTAGGGTTAGGGTTAGGGTTAGGGTTAGGGTTAGGGTTAGGGTTAGGGTTAGGGTTAGGGTTAGGGTTAGGGTTAGGGTTAGGGTTAGGGTTAGGGTTAGGGTTAGGGTTAGGGTTAGGGTTAGGGTTAGGGTTAGGGTTAGGGTTAGGGTTAGGGTTAGGGTTAGGGTTAGGGTTAGGGTTAGGGTTAGGGTTAGGGTTAGGGTTAGGGTTAGGGTTAGGGTTAGGGTTAGGGTTAGGGTTAGGGTTAGGGTTAGGGTTAGGGTTAGGGTTAGGGTTAGGGTTAGGGTTAGGGTTAGGGTTAGGGTTAGGGTTAGGGTTAGGGTTAGGGTTAGGGTTAGGGTTAGGGTTAGGGTTAGGGTTAGGGTTAGGGTTAGGGTTAGGGTTAGGGTTAGGGTTAGGGTTAGGGTTAGGGTTAGGGTTAGGGTTAGGGTTAGGGTTAGGGTTAGGGTTAGGGTTAGGGTTAGGGTTAGGGTTAGGGTTAGGGTTAGGGTTAGGGTTAGGGTTAGGGTTAGGGTTAGGGTTAGGGTTAGGGTTAGGGTTAGGGTTAGGGTTAGGGTTAGGGTTAGGGTTAGGGTTAGGGTTAGGGTTAGGGTTAGGGTTAGGGTTAGGGTTAGGGTTAGGGTTAGGGTTAGGGTTAGGGTTAGGGTTAGGGTTAGGGTTAGGGTTAGGGTTAGGGTTAGGGTTAGGGTTAGGGTTAGGGTTAGGGTTAGGGTTAGGGTTAGGGTTAGGGTTAGGGTTAGGGTTAGGGTTAGGGTTAGGGTTAGGGTTAGGGTTAGGGTTAGGGTTAGGGTTAGGGTTAGGGTTAGGGTTAGGGTTAGGGTTAGGGTTAGGGTTAGGGTTAGGGTTAGGGTTAGGGTTAGGGTTAGGGTTAGGGTTAGGGTTAGGGTTAGGGTTAGGGTTAGGGTTAGGGTTAGGGTTAGGGTTAGGGTTAGGGTTAGGGTTAGGGTTAGGGTTAGGGTTAGGGTTAGGGTTAGGGTTAGGGTTAGGGTTAGGGTTAGGGTTAGGGTTAGGGTTAGGGTTAGGGTTAGGGTTAGGGTTAGGGTTAGGGTTAGGGTTAGGGTTAGGGTTAGGGTTAGGGTTAGGGTTAGGGTTAGGGTTAGGGTTAGGGTTAGGGTTAGGGTTAGGGTTAGGGTTAGGGTTAGGGTTAGGGTTAGGGTTAGGGTTAGGGTTAGGGTTAGGGTTAGGGTTAGGGTTAGGGTTAGGGTTAGGGTTAGGGTTAGGGTTAGGGTTAGGGTTAGGGTTAGGGTTAGGGTTAGGGTTAGGGTTAGGGTTAGGGTTAGGGTTAGGGTTAGGGTTAGGGTTAGGGTTAGGGTTAGGGTTAGGGTTAGGGTTAGGGTTAGGGTTAGGGTTAGGGTTAGGGTTAGGGTTAGGGTTAGGGTTAGGGTTAGGGTTAGGGTTAGGGTTAGGGTTAGGGTTAGGGTTAGGGTTAGGGTTAGGGTTAGGGTTAGGGTTAGGGTTAGGGTTAGGGTTAGGGTTAGGGTTAGGGTTAGGGTTAGGGTTAGGGTTAGGGTTAGGGTTAGGGTTAGGGTTAGGGTTAGGGTTAGGGTTAGGGTTAGGGTTAGGGTTAGGGTTAGGGTTAGGGTTAGGGTTAGGGTTAGGGTTAGGGTTAGGGTTAGGGTTAGGGTTAGGGTTAGGGTTAGGGTTAGGGTTAGGGTTAGGGTTAGGGTTAGGGTTAGGGTTAGGGTTAGGGTTAGGGTTAGGGTTAGGGTTAGGGTTAGGGTTAGGGTTAGGGTTAGGGTTAGGGTTAGGGTTAGGGTTAGGGTTAGGGTTAGGGTTAGGGTTAGGGTTAGGGTTAGGGTTAGGGTTAGGGTTAGGGTTAGGGTTAGGGTTAGGGTTAGGGTTAGGGTTAGGGTTAGGGTTAGGGTTAGGGTTAGGGTTAGGGTTAGGGTTAGGGTTAGGGTTAGGGTTAGGGTTAGGGTTAGGGTTAGGGTTAGGGTTAGGGTTAGGGTTAGGGTTAGGGTTAGGGTTAGGGTTAGGGTTAGGGTTAGGGTTAGGGTTAGGGTTAGGGTTAGGGTTAGGGTTAGGGTTAGGGTTAGGGTTAGGGTTAGGGTTAGGGTTAGGGTTAGGGTTAGGGTTAGGGTTAGGGTTAGGGTTAGGGTTAGGGTTAGGGTTAGGGTTAGGGTTAGGGTTAGGGTTAGGGTTAGGGTTAGGGTTAGGGTTAGGGTTAGGGTTAGGGTTAGGGTTAGGGTTAGGGTTAGGGTTAGGGTTAGGGTTAGGGTTAGGGTTAGGGTTAGGGTTAGGGTTAGGGTTAGGGTTAGGGTTAGGGTTAGGGTTAGGGTTAGGGTTAGGGTTAGGGTTAGGGTTAGGGTTAGGGTTAGGGTTAGGGTTAGGGTTAGGGTTAGGGTTAGGGTTAGGGTTAGGGTTAGGGTTAGGGTTAGGGTTAGGGTTAGGGTTAGGGTTAGGGTTAGGGTTAGGGTTAGGGTTAGGGTTAGGGTTAGGGTTAGGGTTAGGGTTAGGGTTAGGGTTAGGGTTAGGGTTAGGGTTAGGGTTAGGGTTAGGGTTAGGGTTAGGGTTAGGGTTAGGGTTAGGGTTAGGGTTAGGGTTAGGGTTAGGGTTAGGGTTAGGGTTAGGGTTAGGGTTAGGGTTAGGGTTAGGGTTAGGGTTAGGGTTAGGGTTAGGGTTAGGGTTAGGGTTAGGGTTAGGGTTAGGGTTAGGGTTAGGGTTAGGGTTAGGGTTAGGGTTAGGGTTAGGGTTAGGGTTAGGGTTAGGGTTAGGGTTAGGGTTAGGGTTAGGGTTAGGGTTAGGGTTAGGGTTAGGGTTAGGGTTAGGGTTAGGGTTAGGGTTAGGGTTAGGGTTAGGGTTAGGGTTAGGGTTAGGGTTAGGGTTAGGGTTAGGGTTAGGGTTAGGGTTAGGGTTAGGGTTAGGGTTAGGGTTAGGGTTAGGGTTAGGGTTAGGGTTAGGGTTAGGGTTAGGGTTAGGGTTAGGGTTAGGGTTAGGGTTAGGGTTAGGGTTAGGGTTAGGGTTAGGTTAGGGTTAGGGTTAGGGTTAGGGTTAGGGTTAGGGTTAGGGTTAGGGTTAGGGTTAGGGTTAGGGTTAGGGTTAGGGTTAGGGTTAGGGTT